>JAJJWW010005859.1:0-48215 GCA_023531295.1 Papaver armeniacum
TTGAGCGGTTTTGGACTGAACCTTTTTCCCTTGCATAATTCATGAGATTATCACGGGACCACATCCCTTCGTTTTTTAGGTTTAAGGTATAACTAACCTATCTTTCACATCAATCACCTAATGACTTTGTAGTTTTAAAAAATATAACAACCACACCCAATAAAACTTAACACCTAATATCAAGATCTACCAACAAGTGAGAAGCAAAGTGCATCAAAGTAAACATGAACACAAGGGTTTTACGTGGTTCGGCCATTAATGAAGCCTACATCCACGAGTTTCACTAAGATCGGAAGTGTTACACTACAAACTCCATTAAAGGGAATAGAGTTCTTGTTAAGCTCTAGGTTGTGGGAAGAAGAAGCAGGATCCCTACAAACATATCTCCCTTTCCCTTATAAAGGGTAGGGATGTATATCAAGTTACAATAGTGCCCTTAGGGCTGACTAGTTAGGATAAGATCTAGAAAAGTGGGACTATTTCCTATACAATGTTGTATCTAACTAATGATACTTCTTCTCTAATCTTTGGACACATGTTCCTTCTATATTTTGCTCTACATTTATGCCCCTTTTCTTGAGGTTTGGTGAAGAGCAATCTTAAGAAAATCCTTCGGATAGTGCGCCTACGTTGTTGTTGCTTTTGCTTGAGGCCTTGGCTTACGATTCTTCTGTGTTATCCAAACAGTCATCAGTGGACTTTCGAATTGTAGCGACTTGGGTTTTTCGTCGGGCTGTTGGTTGTTGAATATGGGCTTTCCTAGTAGTACGCCTCATGGATAGGCGCTTCACCATTTTTCGGTCCATCTTGTTGTACTTCTCGATTGGTTCGTAGGCTTTAATCGTACTCGATGTCGTGTTCTTATCTCCTCTATACTCGGCTCGACTTTTCTCGACATTAAGGGGAGGGTTCGAATCGTGCTATTATAGATGATCGGCTCGGAGTCAAGTGTCTCGTCTTGTAAGAATTATTCACTTTCGATTAACTTGAAATTCTTGAGTATACGCCTGACTCGATTTAGGATTGTATCTCGTCTTGTAACAGTTCTCTTCGGGACAGCTGCTTTGATACTTGTTCAAGATGGTGTGCGGAATGTCTCTTCGGGTTGAATTCGATACAGCTGAATACGGAGGGTCCATGATTCGAAAAGACTATTCAAGCTGCGTCTAACTTTGGTGATAAGCTCTCTTGGTCTTTGCTGACTATCGCCTTGATGTTGCATTCTTGTTGGGAAATTCGATGTTGGGTCGCTCTTCTCGGTTTTAATTGGCTTTCTTTTCGACACAACCGGTGGTGTCTTGCCTCCGTTTGTGGGTCCTTTGTTTGGGTAAGTTGATAACTTCGACTTAGCAATGCATCGGGTGAACGTTGTCGTGGGCTTCATAGCTTTACATTGTTCTTTGAAGGAACTGAAAGAAGGATACAAGTTGCGTCTTGATGTATGCATACTTGCCCCTATTCTTGTGCGAAGTTTCAAAGCGACTCTTGGTTCAACGGTTGTTGATTGTTATCATCATGCCGTAATGTCCCTTGTAACTCGCCCTTCAGGATAAATCTGGATCGCTTTTGCTAACAATTGTTGATCACTTCATTTACCCCAGCTATCTGTCTCCCTTGGTAATCATCGAAGCCTCCTTCTAGATGACTTCCTAGTCTTTTATGTGCAATACTCCCAATTTGATTAGACCCGAGATAGTCCGGTCATGCATTCTACATGTTCAAGTTGTTGAGATTACGGCTTGGTGGTCGGTGCTCAAACTCTGCTGGTTTGGTTGGTATTAGCTCTTGCGACTCGTTGTATTTGAAGTTATCTAAATGAACACGGGTTTGATAATCATGGAAAGAATTGGTAATTGCGAGATTCTCACAAATATTTCAAATTCAAATACAAGATTCTACCATGTCTTGCAAGTTTAAACATTTCGGAGATTACACGATGCCGATGTAAGATGTTAAAAAGACAGCATTAGGTCTGTCACTTAACACGAGTGTTATCCGAATTCAATAATCTAGCATGCTTTCACAAAGATAAATCGAAAGAATACACTTAATCGTGGCGCGATTTTGAAAAAAGGCTATAGTTTTAGTGCCTTGTTAGGGGCCTCTTTGGTTTTGACTATTTTGCATAGAGTTCACGTTATGCCCTAGAGGTTTACATTTATCCTTAATACGATAGAAAGGGTCTTCTAGATGCAGAATTTCTATGGTAAAGATCGCTATCGTGCAACTATAGGGATGTAAATGATTATTCCTCTTATTGTAATGTCGTTCATTAAGCATGATCATGGTATGTGTCAACAAGACAATATGTATCCAGAGTAGAAAGGCATGCATGCATAGCTAATTCAAGTTATCAATATGGCATGTCGGGCTTCCGAATATCCAAGTTCCTTAGTCATTGTGATTACGCAAATGAACAGCCACTGAAGTACACGAAATAAGACAGTTTATCGAGATAGATGATACTTATTTGTCTTGTGAACCGATTGACGATATTGGTATCCTCGATTTGCTTCATCGATGAGGGCTTTCATGCGCCGCTCCTACAAAAACATTTTTCTTAGGTGTTGTAACTACCCAATTCTTTGTTGAAGGACCGCGCAAAGGAATACCATCGCACCTTCCTAGTACGCGTATTTGCCCCTATTCTTTCATGGAGTCTCGAGACAACGGTTGTACCCCAGTTAGCTCTTGCCCTTAGCTTCCACATCTTTATTCTCACCGAAGATATGCGTCCAGATCTCTGTACACAAAATACTTAAGCTCCGGAAACATAGCAGAGGGATTGTTACGACAATATTCAATAGCAAAATGTCATGTTGGCGATAATGCATGTGATAGGGATCTCGCCATATGAGTTACCAAGCACACATGTTTGTTTCCACACCGTTTGAACGAATAGTCCGGGTTGGGATTTTGTAGTGGCCGATAATGAACATATATGTATGGATGATATGTCCCCTTTATCTAAAACAACCTGCAACCTTGGAGATAAGAGATACTTAGCTTGTTTCTTCTATATTCATTTGTGTAGTCTCGAGACAACAATCATGCCCCTGCCTTGGCTCGTTGTTGACGATGAAGTCACGGATTATTCGCCTTGTAACTTAAGCGTGTCATTGCTCGTGACCTTCGTTGCTGCTAGAGATGTCGATACTGATGCGGTTCGTTCTTGCAGCCTTTAGTATGATTCATAAACTCGGGGGACTACGCGTGATGTCGTTGGCTCCTTAATTCGGTTTCTGATCTTGATCCGTAGCTTTTGTTGTTTCCAATTCCAGACCGTAATCGCAACCAAGATAGTTATTCTTTCTCGTCTAGCTTATGTGCCCCTATATGTAGCCTTCATGCGATTTTTAGCTCGGTTTGTGTTATCCTGGCATAGTTTGGATTTTCATCGGCTATTCCTGCTAGTGCTTATAATTTTTCAAATAAAAACACATTATCAGTCACACTTCCGATTTTCTAACATTGATTGCATCTGTTGTGTTTCCCGATGAGTCTCAATGATAAATACCAATAGAAAATGTCTAAAGTTGAAGACATAAGGGTAAGAAAGCTTCCCTTTTGCAGGTTGTTGTGTTTATTCATGCGACGACTTGCGAACTTTGATATATGCACGCTATTCAAGTTTCACACGTCAATAACCCGGTAGGTCCGTCGTCGCCATTGTGTTGCCCCTGATACCGACATACGCCTCGTGCCCCTGTGGGTGACCTCTTTGGTGTTGTTTCCCAATGAACCATTCAAGTACCACCTTCCCTTGACAAGTGAAGTCCACCGCCAAAGTTATGCATGACCGTTCATAGTCTTAGCGCATACGTTTTCTCGTCATACTAATCATTTCATCGTAGGCATTAGTTAATATTCCATATCTCATGAACACACTCAACGGGGGAGGGTCATCGGGCCCAATGCCATGTCCCGATTGAGGTATCTCATCACCGTCATTTGATCTAGTGGTAGGGTACTTGGTCATTCCTAAAATTCTATTGGCCGATACCCCAAGGAGTTATCAATTAACTGTCTTGGGAAAGTGATTTCCCGCCACTTGCGATGGGAGCAATGTTGTATGCTCATTGCCGAGTACTCGTGCCTCGACAATCGGCCACGGCCTTCTAACCACGGGGCCATTAGACTACCTCGGCACTTGCACAATCGCCATCGCCCAGAGTTCGAATAGCCCGTCGAGTGTAAGTCTCCCGGCACTTGCACAATGCCATCGCCCGGGTTGAAACGACCATTAGGACGCATAGCTCCCGGCTCAGTCCGGGCTCTTAGATCACCTCGGATCATTAGTTTGACGACCCGTACGAACGAAATGACCCGTGTTAATTTACATCACATTAACAACCCAAGGTGTCCCCGAGGTTATTTAGTCACCAAAGTCTCGTGTAGTGGTGACCTCGATTAGAGCACCGCTCCGGTCGGAATCAAAATATTTAGACCATCTCGGGCCATTCCATTGGATGACCCAAAACGGAAAAGATCCCAAGGATAAATCAGTTCAAAACATTTCATGAAGCGTTTTCTACAACAGGCATAGCATGTTATACGATGAAAATAATTTAACTTGTGTATGACGACACAAAGACATGCTAAGTTGTGGCGTGCAGTAACTCTATAAGGCTAAGCATTGAAATACGAATTCGAGACTTGAAAACCATATTTGCATCATCATTCAATTAATTCGACACGCCAGGATAAAATTTACGAGATGAAAAACGCTTAGCTCTTTGTTTTCATGGTAAGAGAAGGCCGATTGCAATGCTCGAATCGAAATTCACTACGCCCGAGGTTCCCGTCGGATTCGCCACGTGGTTTCAAATGCACAGGATGTTCGCCCACGATTAGAAATTACAAAGAATACTAGGCGATAGTCGGGCATCCACGCTTCAATTTTAACAAAGATTGGTATTGTTATCTTAAGCGAGTGATAACATATTAAAACAAAATGCAACAGGTATATGGCATATGAAGCCATCTTGTCTAAGTGCCATTATCATGTTAGACATATCAATGAATGCACAAATGAAACAGAAAAATGTATGTGAGAATGGTGTTGGGTTCTAGCAATTTTACTAGACATAGCATGCCACTAGGTATGTCATCTCGTAACCATTTAAAAACTAAGAGGCACATGATCATTTTGTTAGTTCATCTAGTACGCTTAATAGGCTAAGGAAACTAAACGTATCATGTTAAATGTGGTTGTTATTTCAAAATGACATTATGTCCGCATTCATCCGTATTCGCCTCCATTTCCGAGGGTTTTTTCGAATTTTCTCAAAAGTTTTTGCAGATGTTACTTGAGCTATCGGTAATTAAAGATCCGAAACAAGAGGGAAAGGATTCTCCCTTCTTAGGTGTACTTTGTAAATTGATGAGCCTTGCAAGCTGGAATCGGTAATGTGATCAGTCCGATATCTTGTTGGTCCTAATGAATTTTGCAAACTTAAACGAACTGGATCATTCTGTCATGCATTCACTGTGTACATTCTCCAGGCGATTAGAGTCTCCTCATCGACCTTCCAAATTTCCTGTGGATCCAATAAAGTAACTGTGGGGTGAATCTGAGGAAAAGAAGAGTCATGCACTCCGATGAGTTCACTTTTATAAAGATGATTGTATACAGAGCCGATTTTCAAATCTCAATCAAAATGTTTAGGTTTATTCCCATCAAGTAGCTGCCTAAAGCTGCTTAGTCACATACTAAGGTCAAGCTAGACATACACCCGATCGTTTAATGTATTAAGAAAATATTGATGGCGTCTTGACGTTCAATTCAAACATGAGTATGAGTATCTCAATCGTAACTAGTCTTAGTAGAGCTACATCGTTACAGTCTACCTAATAACAACGCAATGACTAAATTGATAAGGAAAATTATGATGAACCCAGGAACCGTGGGTACCAGTCCAATGAATGTAATGCACAAAAAGCATCGTGGAGGGATCACGAGGTAGCATTTCAAGCGTAAACAAATCATGTTAGGCAGCATTTACGAATAATGTAATTTTTATCTGCAATACTCAACATCACTTATTTTAGTTATACAGATCGCATCTTAACTGAAATTTTCCCTTATGTCAACACATATCCAATAGGCATTCAATTGAACTCTAAAATTCTTAAATCCTGGTTGCTAGAAATGAAGAAATTCATACCATCATATTAAATAACAAGAATCCATTTTATCCAAATATAAAGTGCGAAGATTCTCATACTTCCCCAAGTGGGTCACGAATGTTATTTTGTTCTTCTTATAAAGACTATTACATATTGAGAAGCTGGTTTTACGAATCATAACAAGAAATAAGTGGTGGAGTGGCTACTTAGGATTGTTTAGGCATATACTAGGGTCAAACCTAGTCATGTACACAATCATTTGGTGTCTAAGAAATATCAACACGTCTTTGCTCAACTTAAACATCTATTACATCGTTACGATCAAACTAATAATTAATATAGTGTAAAAATGATAAAGAAAACTATGGTGAATCCAAGGATTGTGGGTATCAACTCAACAAATGTCAATGCTCGGGAAAAGCTTAGGCAGCATTCACGATAATGTGCAAGTGTACATTAAAATCCAGTATGCTATGTGTTCCCTATCTCCTTTAAACAAGTATCACGCTAATAATATTCTCGAATATCTAACAAGGTACGAAGGTATGTGTGACAATGATAGACTGAGTTACGTGTCGAATTCCTAAGTTCACTTTAAGGGATTCTCATGGCCTGGTAATGTTCATAGGGGTATATTATGTATCGAATAACCACATGGAATCAAAATTTTAGAGGAGGTATGTCGCCCGATCTGTTGTATCGAGATGAATTATCTGGGACTGAGGATGAAGATGGCTTGTGCAATCCTCGAACCGTCTTGTGACTCTTATCCGTAGCTACCCTGAATTTTCCAGTCTGGAGTTGGCCGAGATGGTTGATCCGAAGTAGTTGTTCATAATAGCATTCCTCCGTGGTGATTATGCTGAAGGTTCGATACACAGCTAACGAGATTTCACTCCCGTCATCATTTTTATATTTCCTCCAAAGTCAGGCCAAAAACTTAGTTCTTAAGGTTTTCAAAATATTTCAAGTCGAGCGAGTTTTACTTGATTATGTACAAAGTAATAAACCAAGACAAGTTATGCATCCTAGATGAGCAAATTAGAACATTATACGTATTTGTATTGAATAAACCAAGCGTTGGAGAAAGGTGACACTTAGCTTTTATTTTCGATAGCTGGTGCCATGGCCTTCACTTTTGCAGGTGACAGCTCTTCGACGATCCTTACTCCTGCGTCTGAGTGATTGATGTTGTTGCGACTCGTAACTATCCATGGGTTAACATCCTTCACTGCGTAGCTACCTCATTCAGTTACATGATTCTAGTAGGTTCTCCCGATAAAGCTTTGGAGTTGAGTTAGAGATGGAGTCTGAAGCGTTCGAGATGATAATGTTCGACATGGTGATCCAAGATGATCCAATGCAAGGAGCGTATGTGAGTCCAAGCTGATCGGGTGTGCAGTTCTTCTCCCGATGATGGGTAGTGTCTTTCCTTCCTGACAGCTTGGAGGCCATCTCATCACCTCAAGCTCGCACTTGTACTGCCAATATTATTTTTCCTCTCAATCGGTGTACCTGCAACTTACGGTTCGGGTGAGCAAGGATTGTACAGATCAAATAACATCCTTAAACAAAATTGTATGGATGCTCTG
This sequence comes from Papaver armeniacum, assembly GCA_023531295.1. NCBI lineage: Eukaryota > Viridiplantae > Streptophyta > Magnoliopsida > Ranunculales > Papaveraceae > Papaver > Papaver armeniacum. The sequence goes on from JAJJWW010005859.1 coordinate 7,722, forward strand.
GTTAAGATATAATTTTAACACTACATAAATTTCAAGATAAGCGATGTGCTCAAGTAAAATGAAAGTCCATTGAAGAATTAAGCATGGTGACGGTTAGGGTGACGAATCTAAGCAATCATATTGCTGTGTTATTAAGAAGTCCAGTGCAATTTCAGGTTCGATGGGGTGGTAATGAGATTACTTAAATGAAAGGATGGAATTCATAGCGAATAAACATGGATCGACAGCGGTATTTCACGATGACTAGATATTAATCCAAGTTAGAAAACTTGTAATTCATAGATACAGGTAGTAAAAACAACTCATATTTGCATGCCAAACTTGTACGATTTACTTTCTCAAATATTATTCATGCTTTCTTAGGTGGGTTCCATTTGACTAATCCAATAGCTCTTATATGAATAGGTTCTAAATAGCAGTCACTATGCAAAACCATAACTTGTAAAATAATATATAAGGAATTAAGATTGTTCCCTGTTATAGAGGAAGAACCCGATGGAGATGTGTTATTCTGGAACGATCCGACTCAACTTTCCCGATTTGATCTGAAGCGACCGCCTACGGCCGATATGGTTCACCTTTCTTGACATGAAATCAATGACGAACTAAGTGTTGCAGGTGAATGGCCGATGTGATTGTTAGATCGATTACTCGAGTACCGCCCGATGTGACTGGCCCGAGATGATTTTGATCCAGAGTAAGTTAAGCGATTCGCCCCGATGTGGCATTACACGGTGAGTTCTTTGCAATTCCCATTGATGCTATGAAACAGACTTAGTCGAGTTGGTCATTGATTGGATATGTCCGATGAACCCAGAGATGGCCAGACCCGAGATTGATGCTATGAACCGACATGGTTAAAAAGTTTGATCGAGCTGTAATGTTTGGTCCCGATGATGATCTCTTCCGAGGCTGAATGCTGAGACACGAGTAACTTGATGAAGTCCTGAATCTGACTCTTGTGACTGAGCCCGAGATGTATTCTACTAAAGTAGCCGACCTGATGCCGATTGCAGCTTATAATCTGGAATTCATCCGAGGTGGAAATTGACGAGATAATGATGATCTGAACGAGCTAACCAAAGCTTTGTTCAAGCGTGGCGGCTGTCCGTGACAAATCTCCTACGAATTCGATTCTTTGAGACCCGATTAAGTTGATGGTGATTTCGGATTTCATCCTCCAGTGACTCATGAGCGGTTATGGCTAGAGACGGAATCCACATCGTGGCTAAGAGAATCATTGCACCAACAAATCAATTGAGTGAATAGCCAGAGAAGAGCATCTGTATCATTCAATTCAAGACATAAGACATGAAAGCCTCGGCTGAAACAAATCGGAAAATTCCCCAAATCATCTAAAGATTTCGTTATTCAATATTTTCAAAAATAGCTCGATTGGATTTGCAAAACGAGCTCTGTTGACAGTAAATCTCACATCAAAACAGAAATCGAGTAAAGGGTTTGTAAGAAAATCCAATTTTTGCTCAAGAACAAACCCTAGGTTTTATAAAACGCCTTTTGAGAATCTTTTAACTTGAAACTTTCAAATCTCAATGTTTAAAAACAAGATAAAAGAGAAGATAAGGAAGAAGATTTGTCCTGTTTCGATTTTTTATTCGTTGATGGTATCTCTCTTTCCAATCTGGTTTAAGTTCTCTCGATACTCGTCTGTGCTTTCACATAAAGAACTTCCAATTTTTCTCCCCTCAGTATTGTCACCTGTTTGTTGTCTGGAGATAGCTTTCTTTTGATAAAGCCCATATTTACCCTTTACACTTCACACTCAGTAGTCAGTAGATCAACACTAACTTCACTGGAACTACTTCTAAGCTAAAGACTACAGGTTTGAGACTCTCGGTCCCCTTAGTCGGCGCCAGAATGTAGTTGCTAAAAATATAACAACCACACCCAATAAAACTTAACACCTAATATCAAGATCTACCAACAAGTGAGAAGCAAAGTGCATCAAAGTAAACATGAACACAAGGGTTTTTTACGTGGTTCGGCCATTAATGAAGCCTACATCCACGGGTTTCACTATGATCGGAAGTGTTACATACAAACTCCATTAAAGGGAATAGAGTTCTTGTTAAGCTCTAGGTTGTGGGAAGAAGAAGCAGGATCCCTACAAACATATCTCCCTTTCCCTTATAAAGGGTAGGGATGTATATCAAGTTACAATAGTTCCCTTAGGGCTGACTAGTTAGGATAAGATCTAGAAAAGTGGGACTATTTCCTATACAATGTTGTATCTAACCAATGATACTTCTTCTATAATCTTTGGACACATGTTCCTTCTATATTTTGCTCCTACAAGATTTAATCTCCATTAAATGATTCAAAGAAAAAAAAAAATCTCTTTATTCATAAATAGTCTTGAAGCGGTAGCCGAATCACACACATAATTTTCGGAGAAACCTTTGGAATCATGACGGGGGTGGACTCGGTGGAGTAGTTCTATTAATCATTATTTTCAGGGTCCGACTTTCCTCCGTAGTTTTGATATCCAAAAGAGAAGAATTTATAAATCATTATTATAGAAGTTCAGTACAAGATAGAAGTTCAGTACAAGATTTGTGCAAGAGTTTTAGCCTTTTCCACGCGCTATGTCACTGTTGTAGTGTTGCGTATGGTGATTCTTAATGCACTGATTATGAAAAACGAATGAGCAATATAATGTACTAAAAATTAACGTTTTATGACTTTTGTCCCATTTACGTTGGCCTTTTGACTGTCTAATCTCATCTCAAGCCTGGTACTTGGAGGTCTAAATTCCATTTTTGTAAGGAAAGTTGTTTTGACATACTTAATGGTAACAAAATAGGGTCAAATATGTTGTAAAACCTATTACCCCTTATCCACCATTTTTTACTAATATCGGTTATGCCCTTATCTAATTAGTTCTAGTGTTAATAAAATTATTAATTGGTAATGTTAATGTTTTAAGTTACTAGTGGTAACTTGGTAGAGATATCAAACTTGTGTGATAATAACGTTTTTGAGAGGAAGAAGAAAAAGGGAAAAATAAAATAAAATAGTTTTTGAGATTTTAGTGATTCGAAGTTGACCAAAATGTGCGATTCAAATGATGAAGGAGAAAATCTTCATATCGTAAAGATCCGATTTGGCTTACTTTTTCGATTGTGAGAATGATTTTATTCAAACTCAAACTAAACTTCAATCTCAAGATGATGATTTTTATGAGCTAGATCCAGAAGATGAGTACATTGATGAGTAACCTTATGTTGATATTACAAAGTTATACTTCTAGACAATGTTTAATCTCGTTTTTTTAGGTTGAATTCTTCAAAAAAATTGAATTGTTACAAACATTTTTGGATGTTCAGTGTTGGGTTCGGCTACAGAATTATACGCCGAACCTTGTTGGGAAGAACAATTAGGATGATAATTCCGAACCTCACTGTATGACACAAATATTTGTATTTCGGCTTATTCGAACTACAGTCATTGTTAGCGGAACATGCACTTTGTAATTCGGCTTATTTTATTCGGTGACCTACAGAGAAATGTTCGGTTAATTATGATACGGCCGAACCTGACAGTGTGATTTGATTAATGAAAAACATAAGTTATAGGTTCGGCTTTAAAACTGGGCTGACAGTTTAGATATCGTAACCGAACTTGAATTTATTCCGAAATAAGTAAGGTTCGTTAGAACAAATATATATCAGATAATCTACCGAACCTAAAGACCTTCTTCATTATTAACTGGGTTCAGTTGAAAAGGTGATGTTTCAGTATCAACAGAAATGGTCTTCTGAAACAAAAAAATTGAAGAAAAAAGACAGGCTCGGCTAGGGTTTAGGGTGACATTTTGAGCCGAACCTTACTCAGAAATCCCTAATTTCATTATGGAAACTTATTCTATCAATAAAAGAAAATAAAAACAAGGAAAAAACAAGCTGGGTTTGTGGGAAATATCTTCTAATATACATTTCGAGCAATCGATATGTCGTCCTTGCTCTCCAGCATCACTGAATTAAATTTGTGGTTCTCTTGTTTCATTACTTGATTTTTTATTTTGATTCCGACCGAGAATAACAAAAGGAATGAAATTGATTTTTTATTTGGATTTCTGATTAGATTAGGTAACTATTGATTTTTATTAGGTTAGGTATTTTTTTTAAATCAGATTAGGTGATTTTTGATTAATTTACCAGAAGGGTATTTTTATATTTTAAACTAACTAAGGGTAGCTTAGTCTTTCACTCATGGCTAGGACACCCCTTATAAATTCACCCTAGCTTGCAAATCATTTTGTATGCCTCAGGACAACTTTCTTTGTAACGAGTTAGTCAGTGGTGGAGCCAGAAAAATATATTAAGGGGGGCAAGTAATTTTTTTATAGAAACATGGAGACCTTGGCATACTAAGTGCTTAATAATTAATGGGCCAAACATAAAAAAACATAGAGAAAATATAGGGTTTTAATGCAGATATGATGATTTTAGGGGAGGCAAGAGCCAGGGTTAGTTAACCCTTGGCTTTGCCCTTAGGATTAGTCTTTTCCAAAACGATTCAGTCCAAACGAATTGTTTTGGCAACAAAAATAACCCTGATATATAAACGTGAAATACTAATTTGTTCTTATTCATTTCTTCAATCTCTTCTGACGGAAAATCTCTGAAACGAAGAAACGAGCATTTTAGGTTTGGTTGTTCATATCGATTTAGCTCCATTAGTTGATAAGAAAATTATAAGATCTACAGTCTTCAACTTTGTATAAATCTCCATTTTAATTCTCTCTGAAGTGGAGATATGTTATATAAATCTCCACTTCAGTTTCTGGTATAACTAATTAGTTCGCAGAATGAAACCTATCTTTCACATCAATCACCTAACAACTTTAATCTCCATTAAATGATTCAAAGAAAAAAAAAATCAAGCGATAATCTCTGTATTCATAAATAGTATTGAAGTGTAGACAAATTGTATCCACACACATAATTTTCAAAGAAACAACTGGAATCTTGATAGGGTGGAGTAGTTCTATCATTATTAATCATTATTTCAGGGTCCGACTTTTCTTTGCAGTTTTGATGTCCAAAAGAGAAGAATTTACAATCGATATTATAGATGTCAGTACAAGATTAGTGTAAGAGTTTAGCCTTGTCGACGTGCTACGGTCACTGTTGTAGTTTGTAGTGTTGGGTATGGTGAAACACGTATGGGCTATGTAATGTAAAATTAACATTTAGTCCCATTATCTATGGGCTTTAGACTCTCTAATCCTCCCATCCCAAGCCTGGCATTTGGAGGTTTAAATTCCATATCTTTGTAAGGAAAGTTGTTTTGAGGCATATCTTAATGGTGACAAAATAGGGTCACTAAGTTGTGAAACGTATTACCCCTTATCCACCATTTTATATTAATGAAGGTTATGCCCTTATCTAATCAGTGTTAATGTTAATTGAAAGTGCTAGGGGTACCAAGATACACCACCAACTTTTTCTTAGGCAATCTGTATGGACAAACTCAACACAACTCCGAGAGTAAAAATTCAATCAAGGAAAGTGCCTAGAGTTATGTCTCTCTCTTTCTCTCTCTTATTGTTAGAACATTTACAAAATTGAATCCGTGAACCTAACTACAAAGAGATTTCTTGGACGGTACCAAAGACCAATGTCCAAGGATCAATCAAGTCTTTTCCAACTAACAAGGTTGGACCTAGATATTGTGATTGATCAACGCACAACCTTTGATGTTTCAATTATAAAGATAAACAATATAACGCGGAAAAAGAAATAACACAGACACCAGAAGTTTTGTTAACGAGGAAACCACAAATGCAGAAAAACCCCGGGACCTAGTCCAGATTGAACACCAAACTGTATTAAGCCGCTACAGACACTAGCCTACTACCAATTAACTTCGGTCTGGATTGTAGTTGAGCCCGAACTCAGTCTCCCAGTGATTCTGGTACAGTCACGCTCCTTACGCCTCTTGAATCCCAAAGAGGACTCTACACAATTGATTCCCTTAGGACGATCTCACCCACGACTAAGAGTTGCTTCAACTCAATTGAAGATTTAAACCAAATATGCCTCCCACATATTAAACCTATATTTGATTTCCCTATTTACGATATAAACAGGATGATCGAGATCAAACGATAGATCCGGGTGATGGAAATCGATAAAAACTTAGAAAAAAGTCCGCTATCCTCAAAATCCAGGACTTATGCAACCCAAGTGTAGCCTAAATTATTACTCACCTCACAAGTATAAAACTTGTGGAATCAACAAAGTATGAGACTAAAAGACTTTGTTGATTTTTATATATCTTGATTGATGGAGCAAGGCTCTACAAACAATCAAGATCAGGATACTCAAGTTATCAAGATAAAAGATAAATGGATCTGGCTTCACGAATCCCAATGAAGTCTTTGTAGTCGCTAAACCCTTCAACGGTTTCTAGAGAGGAAGACTCTAGATACAACTAGGATACACCAAAAAGTAGTGTCAGGAGTCAAGGATCCCAGCTGCCAAGAGTTCCCCTTATATAGACTTCAAAGCCTATGATGCATTAGGTTTAAGCTAAGATAGCTTTGGAACCAAGCAAACAATATCCACCATTATATGAAAGCTTTTAATCTTAATAACATATACAATATATACACTATGGTTAGGTAAACCGTAACTAAACTGTGTATCAAGACTATGTTCAACATGAATAAATTAAACTAGCCGATTTGAACTTAAAAGCTTAACACTCATTTTCATGTTCACTATGACATTAATATTGAGTCACAATCATGTGATCAAATGAGTCTAGTGTTAATTAGAGAAATGATCAAATGTAAATTACTTCATATAAATAATTTAATCGCAATTAAATCATAATCAACATAGTTTGTAAATGTACAAAGTACAATTACTTGAATCGTTCGTGAATCGGCTGAGTCACAGTACGCGGACCAGTTTGCAAACTTATATGCAATTACCGAGTTCCGGAGTCTATAGAACTTTTCAGTTCATAAACCGGTTTGCAAACTTATGCAATTACCAAGTTCCGGACTCTACAGAACTTTTCAGTTCACATACCGGTTTGCAAACTTTGAACCAACTAAAAGTTCTGTAGTCTACAGAACTTTTTAGTCCACGTACCGATTTGCAATCTTAATACCTTTTCCGGTTCCGGAGTTCACAGAACATCCATCTTGCGTACCGGTTTGGGTACTAAACTGGTTCTAGAACATAGAACTATTTTTGCGCGCATACCGGTTTGATTATTTTAAACTGGTTCCCTTACCACAGTTCCACAATGGTTTGTATACGAATATAAATACCTATCCGGATCACGAAACAAACAAATTTTCCCATGATGTACATACGAATATGCATATCACACAAATCTGAAAGTCGATATATAGCTAGTCCGCTATGTGTACGAATACATGTAATATGGCTTCAGACATATAACAATTTTATCAGTTTGTAAGACTGATAACACTGTACTGTATCCCGAATATAATAGTTTTATTTCTATAAATCAATTCGAAATATTCCTGAATAACAACAATGACACATATCACCGTTCCAGGCTATTTTCGAATGATAAACTTGAATCATGATTTGGTTCCAAACAATAAATTGTTCTCCACCGAATTTGATCAAGTATGAACATATGTTTATTAAGCTTAGTCATTATATTTCGAGAAATTCGTAAACTAAATAATTAGTTCTCGACTCGAATTTCTTGTATGTGCAAGCTAGTCTAATTAGTTATGCGACAATTGTCTCAAGGATAGAAAGGCGAATATATCTTGAGAAATAGGTGGTTCAGTATTCACTTACCTTTTGTTGATGAAGTTCTCCAAAATCTTCGGTTGATCTTCTTCAAACGGTACAATGCAAATGATGACTGGCTTGTTTCTCAACTCCACTATCTTAGACCGAGACTTAACTTATTGTAGACTAGAAATCAAGATATAGTTATGACAACTAAATTTGACAACAAGCTTGATATAACAACACTTGTGAATTCGAATTAGAAGCAATGCTCTAACATTAATAAAAATAATTAATTGGTAATGTTAATGTTTTAAGTTGTTAGTGGTAAATTTGTAGAGAAATTAAATTTGTGTGATAATGGAGTTTTTGAGAGGAAGAAGAAGTGAAAAAAACTTAATTTTTGAGATAATAGTGATTCGAAGTGACTAAATTGTGTGATTCAAATGATGAAGGAGAAAATTTTCACCTAGCAAAGCCAAGATAATACATATCAACTACAACAATGATCCAGATTTGACTTACTTTTTCAGTTATGAGAATGATTTAATTAAAACTCAAACTAAACTTCAAGCTCAAGATGATGATTTTTATGAGCCAGATCCAGAAGAAGAGTATATTGATGAGGAACCTTATGCTGATAATATGCAATTATACTTCTGGAAGATGTTTGATATCCTTTTTTAGGTAAAATTCTTCAAAGTATTGAATTTTTACAAACTCTTTTGGATGTTCAGTGTTAGGTTTCGGGTACATAATTATACCCCAAATCTTATTTGGAAGAGCAATTCGGTTGATAATTTTATAGTCGAACCTCATTGTATGACACAAATATTTGTAGTTTGGCTTATTTAAACTACAATCAATGTTACCCGAACCTGCACTTTATAATTCAGATTATTTTAATCAACGACCTACAAACAAATATTTGGCTAACTTTGATACAACTGAACCTAGTAGTGTGGTTTGATTAATTAAAATCACAAGTTATAGGTTCGGTTCAAAACGGTATTTTCCATATGAAACGAACCTCACAAGCTAAAGGTTCGGCTGGTAGTTTAGATATCGTAAGGCTCAGTTGAAACTAATATATCATATAATTTGCTGAACCTAAAGGTCTTCCTCACTATCAGCTGGGTTCGGCTGAAAAAAGTGAAATTTCAGTATCAGCTGAACTGTTCTAAAACAGAAAAATTGAAAAACAAAGATAGGTTCGGCTAGGGTTTAGGGTGACATTTTGAGCCGAACCTCACTCTGAAATCCCTAATTTCATCAATGAAACCTATTCTATCAGTCAAAGAAAAGAAAAACAAGGAAAAAATAAGCTGGGTTTGTGGAAATATCTTTTATATATATTTTTGAGCAATCGGTATGTCGTTCTCGCTCTCTGATGAGTGCCAAATATTGCATATTTCTACATCTATTTATTGGCATTTAACTCATCTTTTGTGCCCAAGAATCAGATATTATCCCAGATTCTGTGTTTTATTTGTTTTCAAGAATAAATATTTGTATTAATTAATTTTGTGTTTTTAGGTAATAAATAAAGCTCGGAGAAATTGAGGAGCCAAAAGAGCAAAGAATTGGAGTCGAGCGTCTATGGAGCAAAGCCAAAGCCGCACGCGCATCAGTCGCAACCCAACTTACAAGACATGGGCTTGAGCTAGCCATGACCCGGATCCGAGCCCATCCACCCCGAGCCGTTGAGATCTCACCTAGCTACATCCTACGGTCGCTCCTTCGCTCACATCAGTTCTCGCTGCTCCCGTTCAACACCAAATCACCCCAATCATCCCTCGGCCGTTCAGATCTCACCCTCCACATCCAACGCTCGCTGCATCCTTCCCATCGTCCGTCGATGTGCCTGCTTCACAACGAAACATACTAACCCTATACCCTCTCGACCAACTCCCCCATTCTCTTTTCCATCTTCTCTTTCTTCTTCCCCCATACCTCTGCAAAAGCCATCCCATTCTCTTCCTCCCATACCCATGGCAGACCACCTCACTACCACCATCTCCATCTCCTGTCGCCATCACCACTAGCCCCTGCAACAACACCAACCGCCACCTCTAGTTTTAGTTATCTCTCGCCTAGCCTCTCTTGTAACCCTAGAGGCTATGTAGGAGATAAATAAAATTAGGGTTTCACAAGCAGAGGAAGGTAACATCAAATCAAAGCCGCACAAGCAGAGTGGAGCACGATTTAGAGACGTGGGTGAGAGTATTTTGCATTTAATTTCCGTTTTATAGAGAACTAGGGTTTTGAGTTTATGCATGTATAAATAGAAGGTTTGAGATGTGTTTGAAAAACGTGATACCTGGGCTAGCCAGAGCACCAATTTAGATTTAATCTGTATTATTTGTTCATTTGATGTTCTAATTTAGTTTGCTAGGGTTTCATTGAAACCCTAATTCCCTGTTGTGTTTTAAACTCGTTGTTGTTCTTGAATGCTTAAACTATAATTATGTCTTCAATTCTAGTACCCAAGGCTTTTCTCTCACAATGGATGCCTTGTATCCATTGTAGTTAGGTTCAATTTGTTTTGAGTGTCTTGCATGACTCGGACCTTAGATATAATTGCTAACTCCCTTGACTAGTTGTACTTAATTAGACAACTAGTGCTGGGTTAGTACCCTCGGTGATATTTGAAGTATTACATGGAGAAACTCCATAGATAGGTGGTAGAATTGACACACTTTATGCCCTTATACGTCACGGGACAAGAAAGCTCAACTTAGTTGAACACATGATAGGAATTAGAGGTGGATGTGAAGACCTAGTATCCTCATTGTCACTACCTTAGTGTAGAGTCACAACACCTCGGTCGTATCGACACCAACCATATTTGTGTTACATTGTCACCGAGATCGGTTAAGTAAAGCCATAGATCATCGTAAGCACCACAAGTCTCTGTGGGATCGACCCGTATTTGCCAGTTCTACATTGTAGACACCGTGCACTTGCGGTTATCACAAGTAGGCATAAAATCTAAACACATTATCCAGCCTACCAAGTTTTTGGCGCCATTGCTGGGGACTTGGCGTGTGCCTTGTTGATCATTGTGTGCTTCACTGACTTCTAACTTACCTCTGTACATACTTACTGTAAATTACTGCTTTTATCCCTGCATTGTAGTGTAACTTAGCTTCCATCATTCTTTGTTTTACTTCAGTTTTAGTAACTTAGCTTCCTTGTGTTATAACTTAGTGTAGCTGGTAGTTCTCATCTGTAGCTATAAATTTGAATTCTCTTTCACTTGCATTAGCTTGCATTCAAGTAAACTGCATCTGTAGGCTGTATATAGTAATTTGCATTTCTTTCTTAGTTCTTTAGTGTTAGTTGTAATATTTGTCATTCCTTTCTCACCTGTATTCTTTCATTTCTTTTTATTGAGTTCTGCATCTCATAACACTCTACCTTTGAAGCATCAGTTGTATGTTCTGGTCATCTGTGCACATCCATTGCAGTAAAAGAAGCTGTAAGATAGTAATGCATTGCACTCACTATCACATTTAGAGTTTGCCTGGCTTGAGCTGTCACCACTCAGCTGCATTGCACATCCCTGTGGTTAACTACTAAACCCATTCTTTGTGATAACTGAACTTGCAATGCTTGGTGTCATTTAACTGCATTGTTGGAAATCTGTTAGCTTAACTCATAGCTCTCAAGCATATCATCACACTCTGCACATCATATCTCTCATTGTACAGATTTTTGGAACCTTGCAGTGCTATATTCTCTTTGCTTTAACTTGCACATCCTGAGAACTAAAACTGTCTCTTGAGTAAATAGGTACCCATATCCTCAGCTGAGCCAACCCAAGGCAGACAAGGAAAATCGCAGGACTTGAGGTTAGTCTTGTATTGCCCTGTGAATGAGTGTGAAGTGTTCAAATGCATCTCAACTGACTAGTACAATACCCTGTGATATCTACTGTGCTTTGTAAACCCTGAGCATTCCCTGCTAGTCATAATACTCATGTGAATAATTCCTCGATCTTTGACCTCACACATGCTAGCAGAGAGTACTTTGACATTGCTCTGAACTGTATTGCATGAATCTGTCATCACAATGAGCTGTGTATTGATGAAAAATGGATGAACATGCATCTGTGACCCATGATTGCTTGATCACGTAGTTACCACGCATGAACAATCACCCCTGGAATCTCTGAAATTTGTGCATAGCCCTGTGACATTTGAAGCAAAAATTGTGTTGGCTGAAATCTTTTGCTCTTGGGTAATTTGGGCATTGAGTTCTTTGCTTTAACAGCACCAGCTCCAGCCCCTGTAGCTGTTGAGCTTGAGTGCAACTTGGTTAACCTAGGTTAGCTGTAGATGCAAACCAAAGAGCTTACCACAAACCCTGGTATGAGCTGTTGAGCCAATTATTTGCCAAACCCCTTGCAAGCTCATTCCCCTGTGTAAATTGGTGAGCTTAACTCTCATGTGCTCTGTGCATCCGCCCTGAGCTTAACTCCGCCCCCCTGAAGTTGAGAGTTTGAGCTACAGCTGAGGTTTCCAAGTTTGTTGCAAGCTTTGTGTGACATCAACTGGGATGGTTGATATCAACTGCCCCAGTTGATTCCGATAACTTGAGCATACCCTGAGTTACTTTTATTGCATGGATTTCTTGAGCTCGCCTTGTGCCTTGTGTGAGACCACGTGCATTGCAACTCTGTGCCTAAGCTGTCTTTGTGTAAACCTGCGAACCTATGCAACCTTGTTGACAGACTTGTGTGGCTATTTATTGTGCAAAAAGCGCAAAATTGTAGACCTTGTGAGCCATCTACCACCTTGCTAGCCCCACGAAGCTGCAAGTTTTGAGTCACAACTTGGAAATGCCAAGTAGTGTAGCTACAAACCCGTTGACCCCTGTCTACCCGTGCATGATCTCTAAATTCCCGAGGTCAACGGACCACTGTTGATATCATCTGTGCTTCTTTGGTAATTTGTGTGTGAGCTGTGTTGCTCTGTGCTGTTCTGGGCACATAAACTGTGCTGAGCTTAAAACCTGCCCTGCACACATTACATTGATCTGTGCTGTGACAACCTGTGTGCACAAACTTGCTGTGCTGAGCTGTGAATGCACTTAGACCTCTGTTGTGCAAACTAGCCAAGTTGTACTTGAGCTAATAACCTCCAAGCCCCTGTGTTAATTGCATGAGCATTTTTTGTTGTTCTTCCCTGGAATTGATTGCCTTGTATAATTGCTGACATTATGAGCTACCCTGTGCACCTGCAAATAAACTGACTTGCACACAACCTAGGCTGAACATAAATCAACCTAATCTGTGCTGTGTGATCCATGCCAGCAATTACAAACGCCCCTGTGTGCTTAGCTTTGGGAATTTAGGTGCCAATTGTTGTGAAATTGTGTTGCCCTGTGTTGTATAAAAAAAAAAAAAAAAAACACACACCTCTATTCTTAGTTATGTGAAATGGTGTGAGTTTGTGCTACTGGCTGATGCTAAGTCTGGGCTGCACACAACCACTGAAACCCAATAAACCAAATCCCATTTAAACCAAACTGAGTTTTGCATAACCTGGGCTTAAACCAAACTGAGCCCACAGTCCCACTGGGCTGTACTTTCCCAACAAAAACCAAACAGAAGCCCACAAAAACTGAGCTGTTGGGCTAGAACCCAGTTTCACTAGGCTTTACATTTCCAATAAACCAAAACCATCTTAAACCAAAACGGAGCCCACTTTCCATAACCTTTGGGCTGTGCTTTGCATAACTTGGGCTTGCATCTAGACTTAGTATACTTGATGTGTGCTAGGCTATAGTGCTTCTTTTTTAGCCCAAATTGAGTTGCTAGATCATGTCAGGATTTTGGTCTACAACTGGGGATGGAAACAAATCCATTAGAGAGCTTGCTTACGGGCATGCCTCACAATATGAACTCCCCACATACCATAGTGATTTTAGGGAATTTTATGAGCCTTCTCAGGGCCCTGACTTCACATACCCTAATCATTATGAGCACATGCATCATCCACCACAGGTTGAAAATGAACAATTTTCTCATACCCAGTCATCTCTTTTAGATCAATTAGAAGCTCAAGTATCTGCTTTAGAAAGGCAATTACATGAGAAATCTGTCGAATCTAATTTCCCTAGGCAATATGAAATGTATGCTTGTACCTTATGTGGTAGCTCAGACCACCCTGCTAGGAACTGCTATATTTTGCATGATTTTAGACAGTCTAGGAAAAACCATGATCATCCAATGTACGAATTGTCTAGAAGTAACTACACTGGTAATCATTGGGACCATAATCAACCTTTCAAAGGTTGCGATCAGTATTCTAAGAACCCTAATGACCATGAGCACATGTATCATCAACCACAGTGGGGAGTTGAACAATTTTGTACTCCCCTAACTCCGTGTTTGCAATCACTAATGGAAACGCTCATGGAGCAAAATGCTAGGCTTGAATCAATGCAATACATGACCATCCATATAGCAACATGTCTGAATTTCCCTTCTCTAGTGAACCTCATGCTCAACCATACAATGAATATCCATATGAGGAATGCATACCCACTAGTGAAGACTCTCCTTCAATAGAACAACTCACTATGATTCTTCAAAGGAACCTGATTGAGTTACAAAATGATAGGATATTTTTTATTCCTGCTAATGTTGAAAATAGTGTTTCTAGTCCTACTCATGCAACTAACACTGAATATGAGCCTAATCTAGAGGTAGATGAGTACACTAAAAATACTACCATTTTGAATGGAGAGATGAATTTTTGCTATGATGATGATGATGAATATGAAGAGCATGTGTATTTTGAAAATATAGTGGAATCTTTAGGTTCAGAGAAATTAAGTGTCTCTTCTGTGAACCCTATGAATGATGCTTCGTCGATATTCATACATGTCTTTGCTGATGTGGAACCTGTGCATTTGTCTGTGAAAGTGAGCATGCTTTACCACCTGTTTGTGACCTAGGAATAGGCTGAATTGTTTGTTGACACGAGATGATTCAATGCATGTGCACGATTCCATACCTAGGTTACATCATGATATCTCTCCTAGTTATGTTGTGCATGAGAGTGATGATGATTATGACATGGAGATTGATGAATTGTTATATGCAGGTGAACATGATTTACCCTCTTCTGACTTTAGGAAAGTGTGTGATGGTGCAAATGATTTTATACATGAAAACAACTTAGATGTACCTAACCTCTCTCCTGAGTCACAGATTGAAACTCCTCCACCAAACCTAGGTGAAGTTTGTTACAAAATTGCAAAACCAACTTTTCTGAAAATGCCTAATCTAGGCCTAGAACTTTGTGCTTCCCAAGTCCTCTTGAACTATTTTGCATCAAAGTATAGCACTTTTAAAGAGCCACAGTTGGAATGTGTATGTCTGCCTGTTATTAGCAAAACTCACTTTGAGTTAGACCTTGTGCATGATGTACCTTTAAATTTGCAAGATTTTGTGCTCAAAAACACACCTGTTGACAAATTTAGGTTTGGGGGAAACTCATTCACATATGCAGTCTTACTTGCACTCTCATGTTATATCTGTGTAAGGCTGTTGATGTTTGTACATATCGTCTTTTGGGTTGATCCTCAACTCTTTAGATTGTTGGTCTATGGTAAATTTTCATTATATATAATCCAGTAGGACTTGTTAATATTTTCTTTCTTGAATCGGTTGAGTCTTCTTGTGCATATATTGTGCTAATCCGATATGATCTCCGCTGAGAATGTTGGATTCTAGCCTTGACTAATGAAGCTCTAACCTTGCTTCCGCCGACATCCGGTAATCTCTTCCCTTTTCTCTACTCAACATAGTTCTCTTGGTATGTGATTTGTTTAAATTTTTCTATCGTCGACACATTGAGGACAATGTTTGATTTAGGTTTGGGGGTGCATTTGCATTTGCATATAGAGTTTTTAGTCTTTTTAATCTTCTATTTTCAAAAAAAATAAATAAAAATATTCAAAACTTTTTGCAAATAAAAACCTCCAACTCTTAGAGATTTTAGAGTCACTAACATGCTTCTAGCTATGTTTACATAGAGAGTTTGACCGAAATAACAGAACTTGGAAGTACTGGAGAACACAATCGGGTTTCTTAGTTGATTAGAGCGTTAAAGTTGGATTTAACCATGGAGGGCGAATTATGTGTTGTTAGATATTCGGTAGTAGAATTGTGATCACCCATAGTGGAGACTACCCAATTTACATCAAGTGAGGCACCAACCTTCAAATTTTTGCAACTTTCTAGAAAAGCTGTTAGAGTGTGTGTCACCGTACGTCAATTCCGGGTAGGAATGGTGAGCTACCCAACTTCGCACCAATTTCAACACTACTTTTGATCTCTTGAGTGCTAAATTTTGTCAATCATGAGGGTGAAATTTAAAGATGAAAACTTCTTCTAAATACCGATTTGCAATTAGCATCACTCTCTCTCCATCTCAACAACATCAACACATTCATAGAAACACATCATCGTCAGCAAGCGGAGCAACATCAGAATATTTAAAGGAAAAGTTGATATAGTCCAAGGTTTACGTGCAAAGAAAAGAAAATATGATGAGAATTAATGAAGTTTGTGAAATCAAGACAAAAAAAAAAAAAAAAAAAATTGTATGTTTGTCAAGTTTTGTGAAGTTCGAGAAGTTCATCATCAACATTTGAAGACCAGAAGACCGAAGATTGAAGACGTTTCTATGAATCTTTGAGAGAGTGATATTAATTGCCGATCGGGTGAGAAGGTAAGTGAGTACTCCCATCCTTGCTAATGGGTGATTTCCTTTCTTAGAGATCATCGAAAAAGATTCTTTTTGTCCACACTTCGTGGAGTCTCCGAAATTATTTCGGAAGGTTATCCTTCTTACCTACAACGTGTGCGGGATTTCTCTCTTTATTCCCCGCTCGCACACATGAGAGACTAAAAAAGCGATCTTTTTGAGTGCAATTATCATAAAACCCTAATGGTGAGGCGAAGTCGAGGCTTATGATCACAATGAATCCGAATTCTTTCATATGGTATGGTTACTTCTCGCTCAGCACTTAAGGATGAGAATGCGTTCTTTGGTAGTTCTAACTTCCTGTTACTAGCATGCGAAACTCTATGTCCTCATAGCTCCTTGGATGCTTGAGACTCTTTTACACTACGAAGTTGGAGAAGTTTTTGTGGGTACACCTCTGGTAAACCCTCACGAGACTACAACTCGTCCACTAGGGACACCTAGGGGTTTAAAGGCTTAGTGCATACGCTAAATGCATTCGAGAGACCTGCGACAGGGGTATAGTTAGGATTTCTTAATTTTGTTTCACTTGAGGACAAGTATAATTCGGGTTTGGGGGTATTTGATGAGTGCCAAATATTGCATATTTCTACATCTATTTATTGGCATTTAACTCATCTTTTGTGCCCAAGAATCAGATATTATCCCAGATTCTGTGTTTTATTTGTTTTCAAGAATAAATATTTGTATTAATTAATTTTGTGTTTTTAGGTAATAAATAAAGCTCGGAGAAATTGAGGAGCCAAAAGAGCAAAGAATTGGAGTCGAGCGTCTATGGAGCAGAAAGCCAAAGCCCGCGCGCGCATCAGTCGCAACCCAACTTACAAGACATGGGCTTGAGCTAGCCATGACCCGGATCCGAGCCCATCCACCCCGAGCCGTTGAGATCTCACCTAGCTACATCCTACGGTCGCTCCTTCGCTCACATCAGTTCTCGCTGCTCCCGTTCAACACCAAATCACCCCAATCATCCCTCGGCCGTTCAGATCTCACCCTCCACATCCAACGCTGTTGCATCCTTCCCATCGTCCATCGCGCGTGCACCTTCACAACGAAACATCCTAACCCTATACCCTCTCGACCAACTCCCCCATTCTCTTTTCCATCTTCTCTTTCTTCTTCCCCCATACCTCTGCAAAAGCCATCCCCTTCTCTTCCTCCCATACCCATGGCAGACCACCTCACTACCACCATCTCCATCTCCTGTCGCCATCACCACTAGCCCCTGCAACAACACCAACCGCCACCTCTAGTTTTAGTTATCTCTCGCCTAGCCTCTCTTGTAACCCTATAGGCTATGTAGGAGATAAATGAAATTAGGGTTTCACAAGCAGAGAAAGGTAACATCAAATCAAAGCCGCACAAGCAGAGTGGAGCACGATTCAGAGACGTGGGTGAGAGTATTTTGCATTTAATTTCCGTTTTATAGAGAACTAGGGTTTTGAGTTTATGCATGTATAAATAGAAGGTTTGAGATGTGTTTGAAAAACGTGATGCCTGGGCTAGCCAGAGCACCAATTTAGATTTAATCTGTATTATTTGTTCATTTGATGTTCTAATTTAGTTTGCTAGGGTTTCATTGAAACCCTAATTCCCTGTTGTGTTTTAAACTCTGTTGAACTGTTCTTGAATGCTTAAACTATAATTATGTCTTCAATTCTAGTACCCAAGGCTTTTCTCTCACAATGGATGCCTTGTATCCATTGTAGTTAGGTTACAATTTGTTTTGAGTGTCTTTGCCGGCTCGGACCTTAGATATAATTGCTAACTCCCTTGACTAGTTGTACTTAATTAGACAACTAGTGCTGCGGGTTAGTACCCTCGGTGATATTTGAAGTATTACATGGAGAAACTCCATAGATAGGTGGTAGAATTGACACACTGCCCTTATCTGTCACAGGACAAGAAAGCTCAACTTAGTTGAACACATGATAGGAATTAGAGGTGGATGTGAAGACCCTAGTATCCTCATTGTCACTACCTTAGTGTAGAGTCACAACACCTCAGTCGTATCGACACCAACCATATTTGTGTTACATTGTCACCTGAGATCAGTTAAGTAAAGCCATAGATCATCGTAAGCACCACAAGTCTCTGTGGGATCGACCCGTATTTGGCAGTTCAACATTGTAGACACCGTGCACTTGCGGTTATCACAAGTAGGCATAAAATCTAAACACATTATCCAGCCTACCACTCTCCAATGTCACTGAATTGAATTTGTGTTTCACTTACTTTATTACTTGATTTCACTTGCTCTCCAGATCTTTTCTACATCTACCAGCTAGCCCAGACCTAGCGTTTAACATCGAAGAATCTCGAGCTAAGCCAATAACAGACAAATGGGCATACCCAACAAGTGATGAACTGGTTATGATACCATGAAATATAGAATTTTATGATCTAGTAAGATCCAACTTTGTATATAACTTGGCGATGACTAACGGGTAGTTTTTTTTTTTTTTTTTTTTGTATCAAAAGACTAACGGGTAGACCTGACTAAGCAGATTCTGCCCACTTTACCCTAGGTTTACCAGTCCTTTCAAGATCACTACCTCGTATTGAGGAACTTGCTAACATGGTATTCCCTAGATGAACACTTTCTTCACAAGCTTAGCAAATCTTGCTCAAGAATCAAGGAACTCATTATCTGCAGGCTCAAAATTGCTAAATTCGAGGCCATCCAACATAGTAGTTTCTCCACTTTCACCGATTCCTGCCCAACTAAAAAGGCCAAGTAGCCGATCTGATAGCTATGATAGACCCGACCCATCTGAATAAGTACATTCTTTACCGGGTAATCCAGATCCACTAGCAAGGCCAAGAAAGGACCATCCATATTAAGTAACTAGCCTAAACTCTTTTTTCCAGACGATAACAAGTTACTAGCCCATCGAACGAAGTTTCACGACCACCCACTAGAGTTTCACTAATTAAGCATCCGAGCCAACCGGACATTGTTTAACCTGCAGTTTAAAGATTACTTATTGCTATTGAGGAAGCAACTAACCTAGTATCCGAATGATTCCTAACGGTTTATCCAGGTCCAGCTGAAGCACTCGTATCTCGACTAGCAGATATACCTAGAACCTTGAAGCTAATTCCTAAGTACCACTTTATCCACTAAACCCAGTAGTTCCAAGTCCAGTAACTTCCCTAGAATCACCAGTCATTTCACGATCACCAGTTCATACCGTCAAACCAAACCCAGACCCTGTTTCTCCGGAATTTATTGACCCACCTTCCAAAATCTTCCCTTTATCAAAATCTTCCCTTTATCACCTAGCGTAACTAACATACCGAATGGACTAGATATATCTAATCCACCTGACGAAAGATTTTCTTATGCACTATGACCAGTTCCTACTATTCTAAACCCAGTAAACATAGTCTTTCTTATGAAAGAAAGACACGTATAATAACTAAGTTATGTCAAAGAGCCTGCTAACAACTAAGTGTGCCCACTATTAAATGGATGCATATGTTACATGCATCCGCTTTACATGACGAGAGATAAAAGAATTTGTGGCGCAAAAAATGTTAACGCTACTTATGTTTTTTCATTTTTTATATGTTTAGATAATTATGAACGCGTAATTGGGGATATGAATTACTATCCCCATCCAATAATGTCTGCTAAGGGTGATTTTTGGGTATGGAAATACTAAAATACCCTTTAGTGTTTTAACTTCTCTTCTCCTTCTCAGCCGACTCCTTTCTTTGATTTTTATTTTCTCCATCGTCGATTTCTTTGATTTTTATTTTCTCCATCGTCGATTTCAACACGGTTTCATCGTTGTTTCAAAAAAAAAATAATTGACGAATAATCTATTATATAAATATATATGCCTCCTTGAAAGAAACCTAATCCAATGTTCTGAAAACCGGCCCGGAACGGCCGGTCGGACCGGAAAACCCGTGAACCAGTCAGCTTTCCGGTCCGAATCAACACAGACCCAATAATTTTTGAAAAAACCGTTCTCTAAATTAAAAACCGGACGAACCGGCCGATCCAACTACCGACCCATACGACCCAGCACGGTTCCATAGCCGATTCGACCCTGCATCATTACTTTCAAAAATCTAAAATCCATCAAATTGATATGTTATTGTGAATCTTTTCCATTACAGCATACGATTCTAAGTACAGAGAGATTTCTTCAAATCCAAAATCAAACACACCCACATCAAAATTTAATTATAAAATTAATATAACTAACATCTATATCAGAAGACTTTACCAAAAAAAAAAAACATACAAAAGTGAAATTGGTTACAAGAATAGGGAGAAGAAAAGAAGAAGATAGACAAACTATGAACAGAGAGAGACACTGATGATAGAGAAGCAGATGGGGAGATTGATTTTTTTGTTGTTGTTGAAGGAGACGGGGAGCTTGGTAACCCTAGTATTCTTTCTCTCTTTTTAATTTTGACTTGACAAAGCACGTGGGGCAAGTTAGATTTGAGGATAGGACGTGCTAGCTTAGAACACTAGACACGTATATGTCTTAGAAGCATAAAAAACAAACCACTACACTGCACACGTATTAAAATTGAAAGAGAAAACTAGAGTGGAGGAAGAGACATAAGTTTTAACATGACCCGGTGAACCTGGGTTAAACCACTGGTTGGCCCACTGACCCTTGACCCATTAATTTTTCCGGTTTGATGACCGGGCCGGTTTTCAGAACATTGACCTAATCATCGATTTATTTTAAAAGAATTTTTTTAGGTTAGAATAAAAATTGTAACTGAAAATTTTCAGTTTCAGTTAATACCATTGTATTCATCATGAATACAATGTCGGTTTGCCGTACCGACATAGTTTTAGTATGAACACCATGCCGTTTTACTATGCCGACACTGATTTTAGTATGAATACCATGCCGAAATTATTAATTGATGGCATGCTTGATAGCAATCTATTAATGCCGATAGCCAAGTGAAAAAAACTCAAGTTTTTGGGAAATTTGCATCATGTGTCGGCATAGAAAGTTAAGCAATGTACCATGCCGCCACCACTACCGGCATGCTCGATAATGAACTTTCTGTACCGGCAGTGGACTTACAATTTCAAAATTGGGGGATATTGTGTATCGGCATGGTAAAAGTATGAATACCATGCCGATTTGGTCTCTGCCGGCATGGTATTCATACTTTTACCATGCCGGTACTGAGTTTTTCAGGCGTAACAATGGGAAATTCAATGGAAAAAAAAAAATCAAATATCAATACATTAATACCTATACATGGGTAATTGGAGCACTTGTATGTTCAACTTGTTTAATTTCCTGGGTTGGTTCTTCACCTAAACCTTCATGATCATAAATATCTTGATTTAATGTTGTTGCATCGACAAATTCAATGATAATGATTTATACTAATCATCATCAAACTAATCCATTAACTTAACTAATTATAATTAATCACTAAACATGATTAGTGAGGGGATATTAGGAATTAGTTAAAATACATGGATAGGGGGTGACCTTGATTTACTATTTAAATCTCATTTTTGTCTTTTTCCTCTATCCCCCAATTAGTTTTAGTATCCCCAACCGCGCGTTCATAATTATGGGCGTGGGAGTGATTTTTTTTTGTTAGTAGAGAATAAAAAGAATACTTTTTCTTTAAGTTTTTAACCAATAATCTCCTATTTTAGCTCCCAGTACTTCGAAACATTTTTAGGTCGTAAAAAACCTGGAATGTAAAATCGGCATGTACACATCGTAATAATAAGTGTGGATCCGTTTGTATTTTTCTCGGAAAAAAGACTGAAAAGATTATTTAGATAAAGTTGGTATATATTAGGATAATTTTTTAGTAGGATGGTTCTACTTTTCCTTACAAGTCGAGGTCGGGACATCGAGTTCCCCTAACCACACTTGAGATGTTGGTTGTGGTGATGGCCCTTTTCGCTCTATAAATAGGGTTTGGAGGGTGTTGCCTTTGGGATATGTTGTGCAAAAATATATATTGAGATTGGGATGGGTTTCAACGATTTCATATTTATCAAGGAACACGTCCAAGTCCATACCATGTACAAGTCCCCCTTCTCGCCCTTCTCGTTTTCTCCCATTTCTTCTAGAAAACCCTAGACGCCGCCTGAATTTTCTTGCTCAGATTTGGTCTTTTGGCCCAGATCTGAGCAAGGATTTTTTTTTTCTTAAGTTTCAGTTAATAATAAATAGAATTAAAACATGTTCTTTTTTACTTTTGGTGTCGTTCGACGTATTCCTTTTCCGTTTTGGGTGACTTTCTTTGTCATTTTGCGGTGATTTCTTCAAGTTTCAATGGTTCGTTCATGGCTTGCTATCCTCGATTCAAGAATATGGACGATTGAATCAAAGGATTTAGGGGATCCAAGTTCGATTGGATTTACAAGATTATGGGAAAAATCCTCATGTCTTTTGGGAGCATCTCTTATCAAAGAAGAAGAAAATCAAATTAAATGGCCATTTGATTCCGGATTATACCATCAATTGTCCCTTCTACAATTTAAAAAATTGGATATCTTAGCGGTTTATGGGTAATTCTGTTCGCGGTTTAATTGTAATTGATATCTTGATTTGTATTAGAGTTTTGATTATTTTGTTTATGTTAATCTTGTAAGCGATCATTATTAATCTTGGAGGGGCGTTTTTCCAGAGGGGTTTTTCCGGCGATGAGAGGAGATTTTTAGGTTATTGGTTTTCATTTGATCAAACCATATCCTCTTGATCTCTTCCTTTTGTCTTCGTCCCCTCATTCTTTTTTCCTCCGTTCACTGTATTGTTTAATACCACATTCGATCTGTGCTTCCCGCAACATTACTGGCAGAAGATTCTCCTAGGGTTTAAGGGTTTTTCTGATGCCGAGAACAAACACTTCTTCAAACCCCACAACGTCTGCTTCTGCTAACCCCTATGATGATTCTGGTAACAGAGTTGATATTTTTCAATATCCCTTTAAGGATTTGGATGGGTGCAAAAATGGTGTTGGTGGGAAAGGGTTACTGAAGGTGTCACTGTTCAATCACCTGAAAAATCTGCACTACAAAAGAGATGGAGGAACCGATATATACCGTGAGAGAGTGCGCAATTGTGTTGATGTTTACCAAGCTTGGCAGTCTACATTGCGGTATTTGGAGAGTTGGCTTTGTACTCATTGCATGCACATATATGCTGCAGGCAAGAAATGCACTCACCTGAAATTACATGAGCTTGCTCCTCCTCCGGCTTCAATTTTTGGTTTTACTGCTCCTGTCAGCAATAACGCTACCACTGAAGTTGAGGTCGAAGTTGCTACACCAACCATGTGTCTTGAGTTATTGAACAAAGTATTTCTAGCTCAGATACCCACCATCTCGAGCATACCAGCTAAGTGTAGATTTCACTTCGCACGGACTTTTAAGAATATTTTACAGAGAGTGGTGGCCATGCCCGGTGAACTTGCCTCATGGATCCAGCTTCTATTGTTCTCTGTCTGTACCATGCATGTTGCTGATTCTTGTCAGGAGGAGAAAGCTAGCACATTGAATAAGTTACAGATTAAATCTGTTAATCAGGCTCTGCGTCTTTGGACTGAGCCCAATGGTTGTGCCGTGTTAGTTCATGAAGTTCTCAATATTTCTGACGAGAGGAAGAAGGCACTTGAGAAGGTAAAGAAGAAGGCTAAACAAGATGATATGGATACCACCAACCTGAGGTTGTGTAGAGGTAAACTTCGAAATGGTCTATATATAGCGGCTATTCGCACTCTTTCCTCAACTGGAGTTGCACCCAATAATGATGCCACCTTAGCAGAACTTCGATGCAAGCACCCGTCTGCTCGTTTGCCAGTAATCCCATATACTCCACATTCCCAATCTGCCATGTTAGCTTCGGCTGAGTTAGTGTTAGACAGATTGAAGAGTTTCCCCAAAGGGACCTCCTGTGGAAGAGATGGTTTTCGTGCGCAACACCTTCTCGATGCTCTTAGTGGAGCTGCTGCTGTTTTATCGGATGGACTAATTGCATCTATTACGGATGTGGTTAACTTATGGTTGGCAGGCTCCTGTCCTTCAGTTTTGGGGGCTTTTGTGGCTAGTGCGCCTCTCACCCCACTCAACAAGCCCGGTGGTGGTTTGCGTTCGATTTCAGTGGGCACAATTTGGAGAAGGCTTGTTTCTAAATGCGCTGCTTCCTTCATTGGCCAAAAGATGAGTTCTTGTCTGGGTGACTTCCAGTTTGGTTTTGGAGCTAAATGTGGTGGAGAGGCGATTTTATATGCTGTAAATCGTGTGCTAGAAGAAAAGGGGGATCAAGATAATCTTTCCATGTTGCCGGTAGACTTTTCTAATGCATTCAATCTCATCGATAGACCTGCAATGATCACCGAGGTACGTAATTTATGTCCCTCCATATCATGTTGGGTTGAGTTTTGCTATGCGTCGCTGGCACGCCTATACTACATGGATCATGTACTTATTTCAACTCAGGGGGTTCAACAAGGTGATCCTTTGGGACCGCTTTTATTTGCTCTTACTCTCCACCCTCTAATCTTGAGTATTGCCAAACGATGTGAGCTACAGCTGCAGGCCTGGTATCTAGATGATGACACAGTGATTGGTGACACTATGATGGTTGCAAAAGCTCTTCAGATTATACAAGAGGAAGGTGTTGCTAGGGGGTTATTTTTGAACATCAAGAAAACAGAATTATTCTGGCCCTCTCCAGATCCTAGAGCATCCACACCAGGTGTTTTTCCTCCATACATTAGTAGACCAGAGAAAGGGGTTAAGCTGCTAGGAGCTCCTGTCAGTCTTGATGCCCAATTTAATGCCGACCTGGTTGTGAAGAGAGTGCATAAAACTGTGGAGCTTATCGATGCAGTTGAGAAACTTGAAGATCCACAGTGTGAACTTCTTTTGTTTATGAATTGTGATGGAGTTTCACGTTTATACTTCGCTCTTCGAACCACCATGCTGGATTATATGCATGAGGCTCAAGATTTGTTTGACTCTCGACTCTATAATTTTCTACGTCACGTGATCACAGGCGATGGACCTGGTTTTGGTCCTCTGCAACAGAGGCTTTCCACCTTGCCACTCAGGATGGGAGGTTTAGGGGTTTATTCGATACAAGACACTGTGCATTATTGCTATTTAGCATCTTGTCTGCAGACCCTTGAACTTCAATCTGTTATCTTGAGACGCACTGGCATCAGTGGTTTCAGCACCAAACTCATACGATCTGCTGCTTCCTTCAACTCGGTATGTAGTCCTGTTTCCCCTATATGCGTTGATAGCTCTGCCACTCATTCAATGAAAACCTTGGCAGTTGTCTATTTTGATGCAGTAAAGAAGAAGTTGACTACCAATTTCAAGTTGTCTGAACGTGATTCGATGATTTGGCAGAGTAATCAGATGAAGCACGCTTTAGATTTTTTATTGGCCATCCCTATAGATGGTTCAAATCAAAAAATTGGCGCAAGGCAGTTCAGTGCGGTGTTATGTTACAAGCTTGGGATTCCCCTTTTTGAGTTGGATAGCGTGTGCCCCTTTTGCAAGAGGGAAATGGATGTCTTTGGTGATCATGTTGTGCATTGTGCTAATGAGGTAGGGCTAAAGTTTCGACATGATCTGGTGCGTGATACAATTGCAGACATGTGCTATCGTGCTGGTGTTCCGGCACGTAAGGAGGTGGACTTTGGGCTTCTAGCTAATAATGTCACTTCTCTGAGACCAGCAGATATTTTGGTGCATAACTGGGAAAATGGTCGTGATGTTTGCTTTGATGTGACGATTGTCTCGCCCTTTGCAGGAGGAGGCCACATTTCGGAGCTGGGGAAAACTCTCAAGGAGGCTGTCATTCGAAAGAACACTAAGTATTTGGAGAAATGCACTTCGCATGGTTATGGTTTCGAGGCATTGGCCTTTACTACTCTCGGCGAGCTTGGGGTTGAAACAAATAATTTTATTAAACGCCTTCGCAATTATATGGCCAACCATGATGCTAATGTGCGTGTAGGGGAGTTTCTTTTTCATAGGTTAAGTGTGGTTGTACAAAAAGGGGTTGGAGCCCAGCTTGTTGCTAGGCTCCCAACAAGCTTCTTGTCAGATGAGAATCCTTTTGAATAATTGTATATGTTTTTTCTTTTAACGGAAAATGGGTCATTTGTCCAAATATTTTTAAAACATGGTTCAAATGGACGAGTAAAAATTAGTATGGGACACTAAAAAAATAGCAAGGATGAAACTGGATTCATCCTGACTTAAACTTAAAAAATAGTAAGGATGAAACTGAATGTATCCCGATGTAAATTAAAAATAAGAAAAAATATTTGAAAATGGTTAGGATGAAATTGTTTACATCCTGGCTATTTTTACATTTTTGGCCATTTAAACAGTATCAAAATCTAAATGTCCTTTTCTCTCAGGAATTGTTGATTTTGGTCTTTTAAACCAATTTTGTGTTCTTTTAATTCATTCTTAAAAAAAAATAAAAAAAAAAAGACACCTAGCTGATTCAAAATATAAATATAAATAAAAATAAAATTGAAAATGAAAATAAAATGGGAATGTATAATGCTAACTCCTATCTCCAAGAGGGAACCATGTGATCTTCGTGTGGGTCATTCATATCGTTTCAATAATTTATTTGTAATAATCGTGAGAGATCAATACCATTGATATGCCATTAGTATTTTAAGCGTACCTGCTGGCATGCCTGCCTTCTCCATCAAACAGTCTAATACCTAATACAAACATGCTGAAGAGACTTTTCTGTAATATTAATCAAATGCTCATGGATGTGCAATAGAATTCTAGTTTTGCATATTCCTTCAACTCTTGGCACAGAATATTCACAACGAATATAAGTTTAAAATGCAGTACTCACCTAAAACCATAGATGCACGAGTGACGAATATTTCCTTGTCTCCTCGAGCTGTGATTCGATTAAATTGACACAGATATCATCGGATAAACTAATACAAGTCAATGCAAATTCATCTAAGAAATCATACAAACACAGATCACCGGATATTTATTTGTCTCCTTAAGATTGAGATCTAGTTGCACAATCTTTAATATAAGCAACTAGGTGTGTATATAGAACTCCATAACAAAACCCATATTCATGGAAAAGAACAACGGAAACAGGCATGGGATCACCTTGCGAAAATTTAGACGGCATGGTGAATTCCATGTGATGTTTTGTACATGTGTGATTCATTTTGATCAAGTCTAAAATTCAACTGCTCAGCAGGGAGGTGGTATGTACATTAAATAAATTTTATTCTTTCTTCACCTAAATTATATGCGTCCATCCACGAGTGGGGAAAATTTCATTGTCTCCTCGGATTATAGTTCGGGTTTCATTGACACGGTATTGTATAAACTAGAACACCGCTGCCACGGTGGGGAGGGCCGACCGAAAAAATAGGAAACACCACTTCAATGAAATTGCACCGAGTGGAAACCCCATGCCATAATGGCACGAAATTTTTCTGGCGCTGGCTCAATGATATCCTGTGCCGTGAGATTATTTATTACTAACTTTATTTACGTACAAACACCTAGCATGCCTGGCGCTGGGTAAAATAGTCATTTGACATCCACTTTTTATTAGGAGCCAACCATAAAGGTTAAGGGGTGGCCAAGAAAAAAACCCATGAGTTCTCATGGCTATCACCAACTAACCATTAATTAGGGGCTACCACTTCAGGTACCCTTTATCTGGAGAGCTTGGTGTCAATTATCTTGAGAGTTGGGTGTTAATTCGCGGGTAAATTTATTAAATACCCTTAGTTTTGACACCCAATAAATATACCCTTATACAACAATATAAATACCCTTATCATTTAAATACCTTATCCCTTAAAAACAGATTACCTTAATACCCTCACTTACAATATTATTTTCCATTTAAAAATTTTATCCATTAAAAAATAGATTTTTCTATTATTTCATTTCACCACCACCAAATGCACCGCCGCCACCACCACCAATCCGCCGCCACCACCACCACCGCCACCACCACCGCCACCACCACCACTCCACCACCACTTACTAAATACAACCACCAATAATATTCCATCACCACCACCACCACTCCACCACCGCCACCACTTACTAAATACAACCACCACCACCACCGCCGCCGCCACCACCACCGCCACACGCCGCCGCCGCCGCCACATACAACCACCACCACCGCCGCCGCCGCCGTCAATATTAGGTGTCAACAACTGAAGTTGATCCAAAAAATCAAAAGTTCAAAAATATTTGTCAAATTTGGTTGTTGATTCCTAAAACTAAGGTCAATTTCTATTGTTGATACACAAATATTGGTTGTTGATTCCATTTTTCCATTGTTGATACACAAACATTGGTTGTTGACTCCTTACACAAAGATCAATTTCTATTGTTGATACACAAATATTGGTTGTTGATTCCATTTTTCCATTGTTGATACACAAACATTGGTTGTTGATTCCATTTTTCCATTGTTGATACACAAACACTGGTTGTTGATTCCATTTTTCCATTGTTGATACACAAACACTGGTTGTTTGACTCCCTAAACTAAGGTCAATTTCTATTGTTGATACACAAATATTTGTGTATCTTGGTGAGAGATATAAAATACTGACCATTGTATGGAAACACATTTTAGAAACAACCTCTAATTGATATATATACTGAAATACAAAAGATTTCCAATCAAGACAATCTAAATGAAACCAGCATAAACATTTATGTACTAAAATTATGAACCTGACGTGAATCGAACACGCATCTTCTGACGTGGAGTCAGGTGTGTTACCATTACACCACAAGTTCGTCAAAAAATAACTACCTCAATGCTTCTCCAATTCAACTCACACTATTCAAGCAAATGAAATTGTTAAATCATACATGTAGTTATGGTTTGAACACTAAAACTTGGAATCAACGAATCATAGAGATATGGAGTCACGCACCTTTGGGATATCCCATACATCTTTTCTACAACCCATTTATGCATTCCCTGCTCAACTGAAAACCACCAACAAAATCAATCTCTATTCAAACTCCTGCTGCTAACTCAATTTCATTATCTCAGCACCACCAGTTTACAGCTTCAACTCCATATCCACGCAATACCAGATCACCGGTGCGGTTGCATTATAAAACTTAGCGACAATAACTACCCTAACCATTCATGGCATAAATGGAATCAACAACAATAGTTGATCCATAAAAAATGGCATCAACAACAATAGTTGATTCCGTTTATGGCATCAACAACGATAATTGAACCCTAAAAAGCGAAGTCCGTGAGATCTTTCTACCATGGAAGTTAATACTGAAGAACTATACCTGTAAAATGGATCTGGAACAGTATTGACATCATTTTCATGTATCATAGCAACAAATAACCAACAACCACCAAGCTCAACTCATCTGAAAATCAACCAACACCAAGCAAACACCACTCCCTTCTCTTTCAGACATCAACAATAATACCTCCTTCTTCCAAAACCACCAACTCCTTCATAAATCAAAGTCAAGCCAAAGCAAAATAAAGTGCTTGTTTCCTCAGTAACTCAACTAACTCGTCATAATCTAGTGCAATCAAAATCACAAAATCATTGACACATATACTAGTGCAATCAAATGTACATTATTGAAATCAGATTTAGTCATTACCGTCAATAGTTGATGGAGTAGTATTCAGCAACTTTTCGTCCAACCTCACCACCACCACCGCAGCCGCCAGCAGCGTACAATATTTCCAACACCACAAGCAACCAGAATCACCATTATCTTCATGACCAACTTAGGTTAATCCAGTTGATATTGAAAGTGAATCTGATGTTTCTCGTTGATTCATCGATATAAATAGGTTGTTTACGATGTCGTGTGATGATGGTGGTGGAAGACTTGATTTCAAAACCTAAAAAATCAGATCTGGATTTCTTTGAATTTGATTTACAGTAAATTAAATCTTCGATTTAGGTTTTTCATGCTATATCGATCTAAATCAAGTTAATCCTAATATATATTTTTCGATTGGTTTGTTGATGATTACGTAGGTTGCGGTGGTGGAGGTTGGATACCAAGGAATCGATTGTTGTTGATTGTGAAGAAGAAGAAGATGATGATGGTGACGACGGAGATGGTGATGGTGGTTGTGGCACTGGTGTTGGTTTTGGTGTCTGTTTTGTGGTAGCGATGGTAGAGATGTTTGGTGGTGGTGGGAGCAATGAAGAAGAAGAAGAACAGGATACGAAGAAGAAGATGAAGAAAACGATCTGTTTTGACGATGGAAGAAGGGCAAATATGGAATAGATAAAAACCTTAATGGACCCCTGATGGGCTTAGGAATAGAGAGGGGTATTTTTATTGTAGGATAAGGGTAGTTGTGAAGCCCTTGAAAAGGAGGGTCATTTATATAATTCCCACTTAATTATTTGGTGTCTAAACCTAACCTAAACACGTGTATCTCATGTAAATGCTCTTATCTTTACTTGGAAAACCAAACAGGCCTCTCACTTTCTTTCTTCTTCCCCGTTCCTCTTCATCTCTTCTGCAACTACTGAACAACAGGTTAGGTTTTATTTTTTTCAAAAACCCAAACCAATGTATATCATTAAGTGTATGAGTCTCAATATATAAGGTTTCGATAGTTTATTAGAAAAATTGAGTTCTCAAAGATTTCTGTCATTGTATGTGAATTTTCTTTCCAAAGTTTTGAACTGATTTTTTTGTTTTTCTTTTGATTTGATTTTTGGGTAATTAAGCTCATGAAAATTTTAATTTTGAATTGAATCACACAGATTTAAAAAATGAAAATTTCAGTTTGAATCAGTTGTTTGCTTGTCGGAGAAATACCAGACGGGATTGAGAAGGCGTTTATTCTGAGAGCTGTTAGTTTAGGGAGGAATAAACTGAACGGTGTAATTCCGGTGGGGATTGGTGGGTGTGCTCTGTTGAAGGTGATTAATTCAGTGACAATTTGTTGACCGGAGGGATGCCGAATTCGCTGATAGCGCGGTGATGATGCGCGGTGGTACTGGTGATTTACTGGCGGCGGTGGCGATGGTGGTTGTGGGGCGACGGTGATGTTATTGTGGATGTGGTGATGGCGGTGGCAGTGCTGCAAATGGTGGTGGCAATACCTTAAGCGGTTATGCTGGCTAGGGTGGTGTGTTGGTTATGGTGGCGGTTACGCTGGCTATGGTGGTTGTGATGGTTATGGTGTTGTCGGTGGTTATGTTGGTGGTGGTGATAATGGTGGTGAAAAAAGATAGACTTGAGGATTTGTTGATGGTGGATTTTCGTTTAAGGTTAAATTTGTAAAAACCGGAAAAAATCATGCGCTGACATCTTGTAAAAGATAAAGCCATTTATAAGTGTTGGATACTCCCTCACTTAATTCACCAAGAATGGAGCATGTAGCAACAATCCCATTCCGTGAATACATGAAATTCCTCCAGGTTGGAGCATGTGGAAACAATCCCTTCCTGTGAATTTCATATCAGCCTTGTATTTCCAGTACTCATTATTAGTGTGGCATGACGACTGAGTGTTACTCTTACAGAATAACACGAACCTCCAAGCACTATAATGAAACCATGTACGAAATACCCGTACAGGCTGATTCTCGGTGTGTTATACTAGCCCGAGCCCTCTCGGTGTGTTATACTAGCCCGATTGAGCCCCTCTCGGTGTGTTATACTAGCCCGATTGAGCATCCGGACGATCAGTATCGGTCAGGATATGATCCGACCGCGATCATCCAACTCCATAAGCATGATTGGATGACCCCAGATCAATTCCATCACCCCCAAGCAGGTATGGAATACCCACGGACGACCCCGCATGGTCGGCCATTGGCCTTTGCTTGCCAAAAGACGTTCATACCAAGCATTATGGACGGAAAACCCTAAATAAGGGTTTGCGGCATATTACATGTGTCGCAAAACAATCTCAACCATCCATCTTCGCAGGTATAGATGGAGGGTGTAGATGTAGATTCAAAGGGCCCAGAGCATGTCAACACGATCACCGTGGGCGCCTACACACTTGACCAATCGGTCAAGACAAACAATGTTTGGCCGTGACAACATCATCACCCAAACAAGAAGTGGCGCACGGCTTTTTGAAAGCCAAAATTAGGGTTTCAAATCATCACGCGCGTCCATCTTCTCCGGCACGAATGGAGGGTCACAGATTAGATTAAGCAAGGGCCGGTCATACCAGCATGACCACCATGGGCTCATCTACCTCCTCATGCGATCGGCCAAGGCATCCCATGCCCGGCTAATCCAAAACGCCCGCCCAAACATGCGTGGTTACACTTCCCAAATTGCAACCGATCTCGACCACTCAACTTCACCGGATGATTTGAATGGCTTGGATCACGTTTTCATGGGATAGTCGTATAGGCATGATCACCGGCCTGCCATCTTCCCGTCAAACCCATCGACCAAGACCGACCAAGATGTGTCGTCTTGAAACGCGTGCCCGAACTAGGGATCTCGCGCCGGTTTCCAACTCCTTTGCGGGAAGGATTTATGCCGCAAACCGATCTCAACCACTCCTCTTTGCCGGTCAAATTGAGTGGCCTAGATCGCACCTTCATGGGACGGTAAGACATGGACGTGTACACCAGCATGCCATCTACATACACGTCCGGTCGGTCCTCTCCAAATTCTTCCATTACTTGGTTTCGACCAAGCTGAAGAGTCATGTTTGCGCTCCTCTTCAAAAACCCTAATATTCATTAACGGTCGCAGATGAGTGTCTCAAAGATCATCTCATCCGTCCAACTTCACCAGCTTGGTTATACAACCCTGGTCAGGAGTTATTTGGTTAGTGAGGCGTCATTACCCATCACTTTACCACACCATAACGCAGTACCTGCATAAAATACACATGATACTTCACAAGTATCGACTTTACGAATAACACAAGTTATTCAATTCAACATTACATGCTATCTTTCGTGGATCCACGATCCACACATTCAGAACATCAATCATGTCACAAAGCGGGGGATACATACTTTGGGGTATTGGTCGGCGGTTTCTGCGTGCGGCGTGCAACGCGCCATCATAAGAACGTGTCGGGAAGTCATGGACGGTTAGAGATGAACGGGAAAAGTGGGCAAGGCGGGTCGACGCACAACTCCACTACTCCATCACTCCACTTCCTCCACTTCCCACGAGAGACGTGAATGAGGCTCAATGACTTGTATAAATAGGTTCTCCGCCCTATTTCAAACAACAACACAAGTTCGGACGAGACGAAAAACCAAGTGTTAATACAAATCGTATTCAAACACCCGAGCACGCTTGCATCAACCGCAAGCCTGCTCATCTTTCGTTACAAGTCATAAGCAAGCCAACACCTTCACAATCTCAACACCTTCTTCGCTTCCCTCCCTAAGATCAACCCCATCTCCTTCACTTTGTGACCGAAACAAGTCCCGGAACGGCCATTTCTTGGTTTAGGCCGGACTTGCCTGATTGATCTCTCGAATCTACAAGCACTCACCACGCGAGTGCATTTGTTTAAAGGTTTAAATTCATTCCTCATCCACACCCCAAATTACCAAATTCTACGGGAGTAGTTTTCACCCATAAACAATTGGCGACCACAGTGGGAGGTTGATCTATCGGTTGCAAAAAATTGAATTCTCAATTTTTCGGTTTTCGGCTCACGATGCATCCTCATCAGGAAACCACAGGCGGTTCAGATACCATGGGGAGTGTAGCTAGAATGCTGGAGGATGTCTTGGCAAATCAATCCGGTATCACTAGAAGACAGAGCGAGACATTCCGCCTTTTGAATGATATAACAGCACAATTACAAGAAGGGTCGGCATGCATCTACTCAAGCAGTGCAAGAAATGCTAAATCCTTAGTCAGGAGTCACACCTTTACGGCGGAGAGGCAAAAAGAGCGCGCAACCGGCGGAGACTCGGGAAAGACGAACAACATGGTCCACCCGACGAAGACTCGAGGCAACTCCACGAGAGGAAAAGACTTGTCGGGGGTACCACAAAGTCTACCGGATAAAGAAATGGAGCCTGCAGCTTACGGATCCCTGTTTGGAAGATTTATATCTCAAGACCCTTGTCGAAGCTCGGAAGAGCTGTTCAATCCGCATCGACTTTTCAACTAAGTGAAGAAATGCTTGAGGAAGGAGAGATCAATCAAGGAACACGAGAGTACGAGAGGATGGGAACGTTCAATTCGATCACTCGGCGGTGATATTACAACACCTCCCATCACCAGAGCCGGAGGCAGCCGCAAATCCCGACATCTCATCAAGTGTAACACCTCTCAGTAGTCACCGAGCAACAACTTCCACTCCTTCATCGGGACGAGAGTCGGAGGGACGGGAGGAGGACCATCCCCATTACCATTGCAGACTTGATGGAGAAGCAGGAAGTTCTTGCTAAGACTCAAACGGATATGGACGCAACTCGGAAAAGAGGTACTCACTTTTCTTAAGACATTAACTGATCGATTTCCACATGACCCGCAACAGCCCCTGGAGCCAACAAGAAATGCATTCAACGCACCGGAGAAGGTACTTCAACGGCACGGACCTACATGGACCTGATCAAAGAAGCGACATCAGATATGAGCGGTCCTGTCATGGAGACTTCTACACTGGGGACTGATCCTCACAACGATCCTCCTCAAGTCAATAGTTTCACTATGAGCCAGAGGCCGGTGGATCGGAAGCGGTTTCTCTAGTGGAAAGTTTATGCGAAATTTCACACCTCTCGAAGAATCAGCGCGCGGAGACGTTTTGTTGCAATCAACCAGAGGAAGGTCACGACCGTGCCCTACATGTCACCGCACGCATCAAGGATTCAGAGTTCAAGACGACCCTTATCTACACAGGATCGTCTTCATTACTCTCAAGATTCTCAGGACATCCAAGGTTCTCCCAGGCAAGGTCGTACGGAAGCCTACCACAATGACGGACTTCGAGGGAAACCAAACCAGCACATACGGGAGAAGCTCCGTGGAAAGAATCAGACAAGTTCGTTGCATCCCACTCCCCATGTGGGCGTCAATTCAGGAAGAAGACCGACTTGCATCATTGAGGGCTAGTACCCACGATGCATCTTTGCTGACGAAGCATTCTTCTCCATACTGTGAAGCCACAACCCACGTTCACACGAGGAGGGAACGAACTTTTATGGCGAGTCGTGACCAGAAAGGAAAACGGTATACCGACACTGCCATTATCAGCAGGGGAGACTGTTACCCAGTCTCTCCACCTAATGGAATGCTACAACAGCAACGAACCACAAGAGCAAGTGCTAGATGCTCCACAACAGCTGCAAGATGGCACCAACTCCACAACTGATGAAATTGAAATCGTTGAGGAATCTCCTAGGCCTATCTCCATCAGCTCAACCTTGTGTACGGATAAACGCGCGAAGCCCGTGGAACTTCTCAAAGAGTATCAGGACATGTTCGCTTGGAGATATGAAGAAATGCCGGATTTAGATGAAAATTGGTCATCCATCATCTACATGTCATACCTGGATCGGGTCGGTTAAACGATTGCGGTTAGACACGAGGAAAATGGATAGATCAGGTGCTGCATAGACTTCAGAAACTTGAACAGGTGCTGCTCCAAAAAACAATCCTCCTCTACCTGACATCGACATGTTAGTAGATGCAAACAGCGGACACAGCATGTTCTCCTCCATGGATGGATGCAGCGGCTACAACCAGATAAGAATGCACGAGCATGATGCAAGTAAGATATCTTTTCGAACTCCTCTCGGAAATTTTTATTATACCATACTGCCATTTGGTTTAAGGAATACCGGTGCAACGTATCAACGCTCTATGACGGTAATCTTCCACCGGAGCCGATACCTCAAGGGAGCAGCCTCAAGAAGATAACGATGTCCAACCGTCATATCGAGCAAGATCCGGGCGAGTTACCCTATCAGACAGTGGTTGAACAAGATCCGGGGGCATATATCTCACCAACAGGCGATACAACCTTCAGCCTTCAGAAGCGGTTCCTTTGAAGAAACAAGAGGAAAACCACCAAGATACAACATCCCGCGTCCATCAAATCCAACTCCAGTACCACATGCATGACTCCCACAATGATGAAACAACGTCCAAGATATTCCATACCTGGATCGACAACAACCACTACGAACAAACCATGTAAACCACGCTTGGGGACTGAGGCTCAGGATGAAGTTCCTTCACCGTCAGTCAAGGACTTCTTCAACACGAGAAAGATGATCGAGTCAAGAATCATGGAATTCGCAAGAGTAAATCGAATCGAAGAGGAAGCCACTTCAACGCTCCCTCCAGCAGGCTGCTTCAATGGTCTATTCAAGAGCCGCCTCAATGAGGGACCCCTTTTCGCTTCATAATCCTACTTCAACACTCTCCAGGATCCACCTCAACGTTCGCACCGAAGCCACTTTAACATCCTCTCAAGTCGTTTTAACACTCAAGCTACATCAACAATCTGCACTCTGGTCAAGTTATCTTTGATGTACTCATTGCTCAACATACGTCTCATCCATCCTTCATGAGGACCCAGCGGAGCATGAAAAACCCCGAAGTCGATAGGAGGAGGGCTATCCGTGGAACGGATATTTTCATATAGTTGGAAAGGCGCGGTGAACAACTCACCATCAATGTTCGGCATATCCTTGAAGCGCCAACACTTCGACTTGGTACCAACATTATCTCCAGAAGACATCTCAACGGGGATTCTTTTCTTCCACAATGAAATAAAAGGCAGGAGTTAGAACTTGTATGAAAGCACATGAGAGATGTAGTCACACACGGCAAGACACAACTCACTCACATCGGGAGCACAATGCCGGTCAGGCTCAAATTGATCGGATTTCAAGACCGGTATTAGTTTTCAAGTCCGGTGCAAGTTTCGATCTGGTATTGATTTCAAGTCAGGTGCAAGTTTGGTCTGATGGTATTGATTTCAAGTCCGGTATAAGTTTCAAGTCCGGTACAAGTTTAAAGTCTGGTGTTGGTCAAGGGCACAACGCTGGTATTGCTCAAGTTTCAAATCCGGTATTGATCAAGTGACGAGTCCGGTATCACTCAAGTTTCAAGTCTGGTATTGCTTAATATTCAAGTCTGGTATTGATCAAGTCAAGTCTGGTATTGCTCAAGTTTTCAAGACCGGTGTTGGTCAAGGGCACGAGGTCCGGTATAAAGTTGACATTCGGTCAGGCATACACGATATGGGACCCACGTTCAATCAAGCATATATGGCGGGACCACATTTATTCGCACAACACGGTTCTCTTATGTCATGAGAATCATGTTCACGAAATTCAAGCCCACGTTCGATCAAGCGGCGCGAGTAGCCCACCAACGAAGCGGTACAACGGTCCGTCGATTAGGCACAACCCCACGATCGAGCGGAGCAAGCACGGAGCGGGCCCTCGACCGAAACGGGCATAGAAAAGGTCGATCGAAGCGAGAGCAAGACCAACATCATACTAGGGGAACGCTCTCTATATGCCTTTTAAACGTAACATACTCCAAGGAAAGGATGACCCGTCTCTCCCGGTAACATCTAACTTTGCCTCATAAATTTTATCTTTACTTTGTCACCATCTCATGCCTACCACACAATAGTGTAACCATTATGTGCTAGGCGAGGGGACTTAATGTTGGACTAAATTTGTAAAAACCGGAAAAATCATGCGCTGACATCTTGTAAAAGATAAAGCCATTTATAAGTGTTGGATACTCCCTCACTTAATTCACCAAGAATGGAGCATGTAGCAACAATCCCATTCTGTGAATACATGAAATTCCTCCAGGTTGGAGCATGTGGCAACAATCCCTTCTGTGAATTTCATATCATCCTTGTATTTCCAGTACTCATTATCGGTGTGGCATGACGAGTCGAGTGTTACTCTTAGAATAACACGAACCTCCAAGCACTATAATGAAACCATGTACGAAATACCCGTACAAAGCCGATTTCGGTGTGTTATACTAGCCCGAGCCCTCTCGGTGTGTTATACTAGCCCGATTGAGCCCCTCTCGGTGTGTTATACTAGCCCGATTGAGCATAGGGACTGACCGTATCGGTCAGGATATGATCCCGACTGCAGTCATCCAACTCCATAAGCATGATTGGATGACCCCGGATCAATTCCATCACCCCAAGCGAGGTATGGAATACCCACGGACGACCCGCATGGTCGGCCATTGGCCTTTGCTTGCCAAAAAGACGTTCATACCAAGCATTATGGACGGAAAACCCTAAATAAGGGTTTGCGGCATATTACATGTGTCGCAAAACAATCTCAACCATCCATCTTCGCATGTATAGATGGAGGGTGTAGATGTAGATTCAAAGGGCCCAGAGCATGTCAACACGATCACCGTGGGCCCGCCTACACACTTGACCAATCGGTCAAGACCAACAATGTTTGGCCGTGACAACATCATCACCCAAACAAGAAGTGGCGCACGGCTTTTTGAAAGCCAAAATTAGGTTTCAAATCATCATGCGCGTCCATCTTCTCCGGCACGAATGGAGGGTCACAGATTAGATTAAGCAAGGGTCGGTCATACCAGCATGACCACCATGGGCTCATCTACCTCCTCATGCGATCGGCCAAGGCATCCCATGCCCGGCTAATCCAAAACGCCCGCCCAAACATGCGTGGTTACACTTCCCAAATTGCAACCGATCTCGACCACTCAACTTCACCGGATGATTTGAATGGCTTGGATCACGTTTTCATGGGATAGTCGGTATAGGCATGATCACCGGCCTGCCATCTTCCCGTCAAACCCATCGACCAAGACCGACCAAGATGTGTCGTCTTGAAACGCGTGCCAGGAACTAGGGATCTCGCGCCGGTTTCCAACTCCTTTGCGACAAGGATTTACTGCCGCAAACCGATCTCAACCACTCCTCTTTGCCGGTCAAATTGAGTGGCCTAGATCGCACCTTCATGGGACGGTAAGACATGGACGTGTACACCAGCATGCCATCTACATACACGTCCGGTCGGTCCTCTCCAAATTCTTCCATTACTTGGTTTCGACCAAGGTCGAAGAGTCATGTTTGCGCTCCTCTTCAAAAACCCTAATATTCATTAACGATGAGATGAGTGTCTCAAAGATCATCTCATCCGTCCAACTTCACCGACTTGGTTATACAACCACGGTCGGGAGTTATTTGGTTAGTGAGGCGTCATTACCCATCACTTTACCACACCATAACGCAGTACATGCATAAAATACACATGATACTTCACAAGTATCGACTTTACGAATAACACGATTATTCAATTCAGCATTACATGCTATCTTTCGTGGGATCCACGATCCACACATTCCAGACATCAATCATGTCACAAACTGGGGGATACATACGGGGTATTGGTCTGGCGGTTTAGCGTGCGCGTGCAACGCGCCATCATAAGAACGTGTCGAAGTCATGGACGGTTAGAGATGAACAAGAAAAGTGGGCAAGACCGGTCGACGCACAACTCCACTACTCCATCACTCCACTTCCTCCACTTCCCACGAGAGACGTGAATGAGGCTCAATGACTTGTATAAATAGGTTCTCCGCCCTATTTCAAACAACAACACAAGTTCGAGACGAGACGAGAAAAACCAAGTGTTAATACAAATCGTATTCAAACACCCGAGCACGTTTGCATCAACCGCAATCCTGCTCATCTTTCGTTACAAGTCATAAGCAAGCCAACACCTTCACAATCTCAACACCTTCTTCGCTTCCCTCCCTAAGATCAACCCCATCTCCTTCACTTTGTGACCAAAACAAGTCTAGAACGGCCATTTCTTGGTTTAGGCCGGACTTGCATGCATTGATCTCTCGAATCTACAAGCACTCACCGCGCAAAGATGCATTTGTTTAAAGGTTTAAATTCATTCCTCATCCACACCCCAAATTACCAAATTCTACGGGAGTAGGTTTCACCCATAAAC
>JAJJWW010005860.1:0-12121 GCA_023531295.1 Papaver armeniacum
GATACCATAAAACTAAGTAATGTAATCACATGTAGGATCTGGTTACATTAATTATACTTAATATCCATTTGTATAGCTTTGAATCAAACAAACAACATACCTTGATAGTTTTGAGATGGCGTTGTGTTTTTTGATAAATGAGGGCTTTTTAGACAAAAACACCACCCCAAAATGTTACAAACGTCTATAGTTTTTTCCACACCATCTTGGTCATGCATGAGAAGTCCTGCTCCCATTGATGTCTTGAGCTTTCTATCTTCTTCAAAGCCTCATTCTTGATGTCATGGAAACCGCTAGGAACCTCCCGCAGTCATGTATAATTAGAAGGATTTCAGTGGCTCGCCACTTTAGTTAGTCCAGTAAGTTCTATCTGAAGCAACCCAACAACAACTTAAGGAGTACTAAACATATGAATAAAATTGTATTATTCAAATTGTCACCAAGTAAAAATAATGAACCACAAAATAAAAACAACCACCACATCAACGGTTCCATTTCTACACATGAATGAAATTTTGCAATTGATTTATAAATCAAACCTGGAGTGAAGGAGAAACATAAGTAGATTCGTGCTCCCTTCAACTCTTTTTCATGAGTTTCGTGCTTTACCCTTGGCATGCTAAACTATATCTTATTCCGGTTCAAAATCAACTAAAAACAATAAGTGAATTGCTCATCGTGATGGAAATGGTTGCCAATGGCTAACAATTGATAACAATATCAAAATGATGGATGAATATTATACCTTACGCTTGTTGTGGTACACGTAAATACCATCAATTGAAACATGCGTCACTCGATTATCACAATCATCGAGCTGTTGAGAAACGCGTGCAAAGACATGGTAATATGAAACTTAAGTATGAATGCGAGATGTCCATGCTAACCATATCGAACGTGCAAATGATGACCAATTTGATAACATTTAGAATCTGATATCCAAACTTATGAACTTAAACACCATCTCAAAGCCACATGAAACTTAACAATATAAGAAACGACCCTAATTTTCTTGAAACACATAACATAAAATAGTATCACAAAGACGACAACTTACACATCCCAGGACAATGTTTTTAACTGATATAGGGTTAATAATTATACATCTAATATCAACACTTCCCAAAACAGCGTAGATTAGATGTACATACACTAACCCAACCGGTTAACAACCGTTCCTTCCTCTATGAACTATGTAGAGCATCACCCATGTGAGATTGTATCTTATCTTCTTTTGAACCCATTGCCATTTCAAGACTTCTGAAAAGTTAAAGCTTGAATTCAACCATACCTGCAATTACCGCAAGTGGTGTTATTATATATATATATACAATTGTTGTTATAAATAGTTAACTTGCTTTTGATTATGTACAATGTTATACTACTGTCTAGGTTGAGAGTTAAAGCCAATCCAAGCAAAGACTTCTTCGCAGCAATTCCACCAAATTTTTTCAAAATCAAATATAAGAAAACCAAAGTAGTTTACCCGATGATTAATTAGAATTTAAAATGGCTACAATTCACTGTACTTCCCGCTCCAATGATCTGCCAACAGCTTTACGCTTCCGGAGACAAAGATGCATCTTTGAACCCAAAGCTGAGTCTGCAGACTCCATGCTAGCGTTAGCAACCACATTCCCACCGGGACGGTGAGGGATTCCTCGGTACATTGATCTAGATCCCCCGGGTCTTTGAAGAATACAGATACCACAAAGATAGTTTTTTCAGATTCTTACCGGATATTCTGAGACAATACCATCAGAAATATTTTTTATATAGCATGTGAGCATTCGTTTAGGTTTGGGAATCTA
This sequence comes from Papaver armeniacum, assembly GCA_023531295.1. Taxonomy (NCBI): domain Eukaryota; kingdom Viridiplantae; phylum Streptophyta; class Magnoliopsida; order Ranunculales; family Papaveraceae; genus Papaver; species Papaver armeniacum. The sequence continues at coordinate 1,812 of JAJJWW010005860.1, forward strand.
CAGTAGACGCATGAAAATTCTGTCAAGAACATAGAATCCAAATTTCAAATTCACATTGCAAATAACGATAGCGGAAGCACCCAGTTCTGACACTGTAAATCATTGCATCGCGCATACTTCTTTCAAAGATGCATCTTTCCCTTTGGGGATTCTTTTGGACATCGTGTTTCGCTAACTGTCGTTTCTGATACAACCATAAACAGAATACTTCAGGATTAACACCCACAATTTAGTTCAAACATTATAATAAAAAAACCATACTACTAACCCCGTGGATCTTTATACATTTAGCGAACATACGCTTGCTCGACCATGGAAAGTTTCACCATTAACTATTCTCCAGACTGAATTATTCTAATTGTCCAACACACCTGCTGCACAACAGCCTGAGTATCCTGATCACACATTACGTCAAACATACTTTATTAAATAATTTGTGATATATCTAATAATTCTACAAAGACCTATGAACATTTAGTAGGGTTAAAGGAAATGTCATAGATAACGTCAGAATCAAAACTCTATCAAAAGAGCACCCAAAGACATTACCACGGTTGGATTCACACCCCACCTTTGCCTTGTATGGTGGAATATCAATCGTTTGATGGTGTTGTAAATCGATGGAGCCCCGATAGACTAAATAATGGAAGCTGGAAATAATATAAGAGAAGCTGCAGAAACATAATATAAATATACTTTCTTGGTTAAATCGATAATTTTTGTGAACATGAATGGTTTAATTTATGTCAAAAGAGAAAGTGTGAGACAGGCAGGTAGGACATGATTTAGATCTGTTTTTTTCTTCCTGATTGGAAATAAAAGCTAGGGTGTTGATCTTTTAAGTGAACCCCAGTCATCTGATCAGAGAAATAAATCACCTGGTTCTCAAATCGATGTTCTCCTTGACCTTCCTCTTTCTCCTTACGCTGCTGTGCTTTCTTCTCATGGCGTGATTTCTGTGCAGATGATCGGGATCACTGGCAAGTCAAACAGTAATCAATATTAGGTTACATATGGATATCAATTAGACACATAACAACAAATCTATACCCAAACCACAAAATCACACTTTAGCCAGGAGAGATGAGACATGTAAATTTGCATGCTCTTCTTCTACAAAAGGTGTACTGGACTGTCGTTTAATGCAATTAGATAAAATAAATTTTCAAATGCCTAATAACATCTCATTTCAGTGGATGAACATAAAGAATTGTATCAATTAATCTACTCGTAAGCTGGAATACTATGGCTCGGGATCCATAAGAAATAATGACGAAAGACTAAATGCGATTCTGAAGCTTGTGGGTGATCCATGATGTCAAATAAACAACTAAAAAAAAATAACGCTAGTAATAGATCTGAAATATGAACACGTGTACGATAATTACAAAAACCTAATCCTTACAAAGATATGTAAGAGAGCAATTCTAATAGCATGTTGTAGAAGAAAGGCATTTACCCATAGAGACGGGAAATAAAAAGATAGTTCTTCACCTTGGGAAGCTACTACTATCAAAGCCATTTTCGCTTCTAATTGACTTGCTCATAAATGACAAGCAATATTCCTGCAATCCCACTACAGATTTTATATTCTTACAAATCAATATGAACAATAAATTAAAACAATGAGAGAGAGAGCGGGAGTTACTTCGGCAGGAATCAGATGGTTAATGTTGCAGTTGCAGGTGCATAGGTTTAAGGAGTAGGAGTGATATCATCTCCAGCAATAGTTTATAAATTAAAAGGGAAGCTACCAAACCCTAGCATTTTCCAAACCAAAAAAAAACCCATAGTCTGCACTAACTTGGTTGGAAGACATACATATTGAAGAGACGAAAAACTAAACAATTCGTGTAAAAGAAAAAAGTTCAAAAATCAAGCAAAAATTATAAAAATCTATTTTGAGATTCTTGAGAAAATGTACATGTAAAAATTGTTAGGCGAAACCTGTTTTCAGAGAGAGAGAGAGAGAGTCGGTGTTTTCAGAAATTTGTGTTGAGAAAATTATAGGTTTTATCTGCATCCACATCCAGAAACAACATGGAATATATGGACGATCCCGGACAATCCCGAGTGCATGCTACCCACCCCGTACTTTCTTCACCTATATCCTCATGTAGCATTACCCGCAATTTTCTGACCATAGAATGATAAAAATCATCCAGAAAGTGAAAAGAAAGAGACAAACAGTGAGATTAACTGATGATCATGCCTGGGCCATGGACTTATGTAGCAGTGAAGATCCTACAAAGAAAATGTACCCACACAAATAACATAGCACCCCCGACTCATACCTAGCGCTTTGCTAAAAGAATGAAACGTAAGACTTTCCAATGCCTTTACTAAAAAGGAGACAATAACCAACAATCAATTAAAATTAAGAAAATTGCAGAGGATCAAATTTTTATGAATTGCAATAGGCTACAACAGTAACACTTATCCATACATCAGGATACTCTTTCCAATACTCTCTGTATATATGTGCTTGAAATATACTGACTATTGAGTATACTGGCATGAGACTGAAGTAAAACATATTTCTTATAAGTTAGACTTTTGAAATTTGAGTATTTTGCAGATAGTCATGTATACTTTTACTTCTCTTGAGAGGTTAAAAGTCATCAGCGGAGACAGAGGTAATGGTAGCTTCACTATAATCAAGGGCATGCAATAAAGAATGATTATTGTCCAGTTAAGACTATATGCAGGAGATGGATGCAAAGTATGAACCTGAAAAACTTTAACAAGGGTGAAGTCTGGCCGCATAGCTTCTGTCTTTTTTTTTTTGCATGGAGGTGTAAGGTCAAGCATCATGACATCCAAATTGGTTGATGCTCTTGTTGTTGTTCATTCGGCTGCACCATTGAAGGGAGAATGTTAAATGATGGAAACCGAAACTCTCAAAATGTCTGTTCGGCAAAATTTTACAACTTTCTAAATTATTTTGATATATCTTAGATTATGGTAGAAATAAATTTCTATAAGAATAAATCTAGACTGACACATGCTAATATGAAGATAACCTTGCAAGGATTTCATGACATTGCCTGGTTGTTGACAATAAATAAATCCATAAAATTCCGTCACAATATGAGGAATGGTGAACAACGGTAAGGAATATAAGAAGCAACGTGTTAAAAGAACTTGACTGCAGAATTGGGGACACCACATGCAAAGTTTATCCCATCTAACTAGATGATAATTGAAACTCAATACTTGATTTTCATTCATTCTGACCCCACCAAAATCTGAGGTGGGCAATCTAATTAGAGAGTATTAGGAAATACAACTCTCTCATTGATTATAGGCCCACACCTCTTTAACTTTAAAGAAATTACATCTTACTTACACCTTTCATAGGTAATAAACCGTCTCCCCCACGCCCTTCCTTCCACCGAGAGAACTACCCATGATTACCCCCACTTCCTCCCATCAACAAAATTAACCCAGCAAACAACCTCCTGAGAGAAAGGATGAAGAAGCCGGATGTGAGCTATGCTCATGGACAACTGAATATCCAGAAAGGTTAATTACCATACAAAAAAATAATCTAAAAGTGGATAAAGAAAGATGTTGTCCAACCGGAGGAATAAAGACAAAGCAGAGATCTTTACATCTGAAAATGGTAATGTCAAATCTGGAATTTTTTTATTCTGAAAATGGGGATCTTTAATTATTTTTTTTAATGATTCAATGATGTTTTTGGTTTGGATATAGGGTTTTTGTGATTTTGGTTGATTCGGAGGAAGGGAAGTTCTTTATCTTCTGTGTTTTTCCAGAAGAGAATCTTATGTTTGATTGTAAAATCAATTTTAGTTCAAATAGAATTGAGTATTCTATATTGTTTGATTGTTCATCAATTTGTAGATGGTCACTTCTCTTTTTCTAAGGGAAAAAAAAACACTCTTTCGTTGATAATAATTTTGTTATTATCGAGGAAATTGATTTGTTTGTAACCAAAGTTTAGATTTTACTCATTTCTGATTCTAGGTTTTCCTCAAGATGAAAAAAGCTGATGTGAACCTACAATAGACAAACAGTTCAGTTTCAAATGAAGTTGGAATTGGTATTCCTCAAGATGATCTCGATCATTTCTAGAATTGAGTAGCTTCCTACTCAAAACCTGTCTCAAACTTTGAACTTTCACAAATTTAATTTCAAATAGAGCTCAATTTGAAACTAATTGAGACACTTTGTTAATCTTGCAGAGTTATGTTAAATTGAGATCATTCTTTGATTAATACATTGTTTGGAAAAGGAGTCTACTGTGATGATAAGGTGAGAGCGCTGATAAAGTGAGAAAGAGCGGGAAGTCTCCTTGGAATAGGTCTATGATCTCAAGAAAGCTTCTGTGAGGGAATTGATCCTGTAAATTGTCATCTATCTTTATTTGTGTTCATGTGTTTCACATTTACAGGAGTACATGTAAGCACTCGCAGTTCTTACAGGTGCATGTATGTGTTTTCACATGTTTTTGATGGGATCTTTGATTTCTTTCCAAGGTGGAACAAGTGATGACTTGGATGTTCCCATGCTTTGAGCCGAATTTGCAAAGGAACATGAAGTTTGTCTATTGTAGGTTCATTTTCTCTATTGTAGTTTCATTTTCTAATCAGAACTACTTCTCCCATTTGGTTGATTTCCATTTCAACAATTTCAAGTTTGATTAATTTGGTTTTATATTGAAATTAGTGTATTGATTTGTTGAACTAATTATGGGATTTTTGATTGAAGTGATGGAGTTAACAAATTCACTACCAATTGAGTAGACTGTTCTTTTCCTCTGTAATCATCATCAGCTGTGCATACAAATGGAAAATGAAATGGGGTCCTTCCCATATCTCTGAACTATACTAATCAACTTATATTTCTCTGTTTGTTTTCAGTTAACTTGAAATTGTCTGAAAATGAGCAGACCAATTATGATTCCATGCTTAATGAATATTTGTTCTTTTTTCTCATTTTCTTACTTTACAATCAAATACTAGCATTTTTTTATATGTAATGGTTTGGTTCATTAAGTATTTTCTGTGGCTTCGAATTTTGAAATGTTTTAATAAAGGTCTAAGATTTTGAAATATTTTGGTTGTTCCTGCCTGCTGATTAGAGTTTCGTTTTACGACTAACACTATCAGATGTTGAACCAATTTGGTAATCTTATTTCTATTGGTTGTTTCTTATGCTAGATAATCAATGTTTCTATTTATTTACTTTTGGTTTTATTGATGCAATATCATCACACAAGGGAGTTTTCTTTTTGTGAAGTTGCTCTTACAGATCATGCTGCTTCAGTGATGGAATATCATTACACAAGGACGCCTTAACAAGGGAGTTTTTTTAGTGAAGCTGCTTATGCAAATCATACTGCTGCGTCAATCCTCAAATTTCATAACCAAATATATAAGAACACTGTGTCTCCTAATAGAGATTCTAATGCTGATTTGAACAATTTTGTTATGCCTCTAGACAACAGTCATGCTACTTACCTGTGCAACGGGCACTATTAGGATGTTCATATATTTTCCGAAAGTGTTTCGCTGCCTGAGGCTTTGGAGTTTTCGTAGAATAAAAGTAAGTAGACAGGGATATGGGAAAATCATCATGACTTAGATGGTTTTTGAGAGAGTGCATGGAAATAACGTAAGTGGTCAGACTTCACCAGAGGTTGGATCTTTTTTCCTCCCTAGGAGCCAATGCATCACACTACAAGTACAAGCTATGAGTTTTTGTAGATTTACCAATTTGGTGGTCCATTATTTACATGGTTGGTCCAACAAGAAGTATAAGATTATTATTTTCGCAACTAATTTGGTTGTGTTACTTTATTGGTAGATATAGTTAGATCTACCATGTACAGATATTTTACTCAAATAAATTGAAGTTAAACGAAAATCTACTTAATAGAGAAGTCACAATAAGTAACTTTATATGCAGCGCATTTCGAATTTACTATATACTGCATGTATGCTTAAAGGATGCTTCTTAAACCTCCCTACTCCATGTTTTGGCTTTGTAATGTTGTACTCGTTGGTTCTATTATCCTTTCAGAAACCAAAATCGCATTGGATCACTAGCTCAGACAACTAAGTAATATTTGAGCCGACCATATGAACCTAAGAAGCCTGACTGAACGAACCAAACTCCCATAGGCTCACCAGTTTGCCGAACCAAAATTAGGCTACATTCCCGGTGCGAAGCACGGGTTACGATCTAGTTTCCTTTAAAAAGTTCTCTGAAACCCTCAGTGTTGATTCACTGCACCGTGATTCACTTCTAGAAGATCATAATCATCTTCTTAAAGCTCAAACTAAATCTCGCTTTATTATAAAATGTGTACCATTGCCCATTGGGCAGAAGAAAAAAAAGACTAAACGTAGTTTACATTAAAAGGTGAAGTAACTTTAACGTACAAACTCTTCTTAGTTTATATCTCACCCTACTTGGCCTTAACCTTGAAATCCAAAAGATACCAGTTCTTGGGCTAAGTATCATTACCTCAATGCATTCCTCTACTTAAGGAATAAAATTACTTTCTCATCTTAACTGAAACCAATTAAGTGTTCATAATGTTTAAGGAATGAAATTACTTGCTCTGCTTCCATTTTAACAGGATTTGTTACAGCAAAAGATAATAAGATGGAACTCAACTCTATTAGCTATCTTAGTTTTTCATTATAAATTTATGATGCAAACAGTTAGCAAGGTTATACATTGGCATATTCTTGCCAGCGGGGAAAAATAGGCCAAATAGCCAGGAAACATCAAATGAGTTGGTCAAAATCTTACATAGACCCAATAACAACAACACCATATGGAAAGGCCTCTTTTTTTTTCAATTAAATAAGCGATATGAAAATTTTCAACAACATGATCTGGTCTCCACAGAGATTGACAGCCAAGTTACGCCTTATTTTCAATGCATAATCAATTCCATGATTCCCTTGAATATCAAATTCACACCTCTAAATTCAATTAGAGAACCATCCATGCTGTTAGATGTTGTACTTGTTTTGTAATGCAGGAACATATAGATCATAGGAAGCTCGAACTCCATTAAATAACTTTAAAGCATATTCGAAAACGGGATTCTTACCAAACTGCAAGATTGAGACAGTTATCGAGCTTCACCACCCAACTTTCGTCGAGGGGAGCATCACACTGTGTTATACAGGATCTCTGTAACACATTTATTTCAAGGATGATATATCAATTAACAAAAACTGGATTATGCGTGGGCAAATTTTATAAACTGAATTCAGTTAGTATATACTATATGTCTAGCTGCACTTGTGTGCAAGGGCAACAAAGATCAAATAGACAAAAACTAACAAAGTTCAGTTTGTTCTTTTGTGAACTAGAATAAGATAGATTTTCGTTTTAAATATGATTACCAGCAACAAAGATCAAATAGGCAAAAACTAACAAAGTTCAGTTTGTTTATCATTGAATTCGATGTGGTATAGCAATGCATTCACCATTATATATACAATATGATCTGATAAGAGCTTAATGTTGCATTCTAAAGGAATATATATCGTACCATACACTAAAAAGAGTTAACATGCTTTTCTCTAAGATATTCAATTTTTTAGGTTAATAAAACAAATATCAGAGCAATAATGTATACGGAATCAATCACCTGTTTTGTTGGTGGAGACCGGAGATGATTGAGGTAGTCTTAGTAATGTCGACTGGATCGAATTTAAACTTTTGTTGGATTACATTGAAAATTCCCCAAATTTACCATCATATATATGAAACCCTAAGTTTTAAATTCTGAAATCGTAACAAAATCAATTACTTATGCCAAAATCTCTTCTTACCTAAAAACCCTTCAAGTACGACTGAATCCGTAAAAGAAGATGCAGATATTGTAAGCACTTGGAAAAGCATGAGAAGATGATGTTGTGGTCAGTAAACCACTGTTGTTGCTCGAGAAGGAGGAGTATGTGAAGTTATAGATAAATTCTGGTGATGGTCTATGAGAAGATTTAAAGAACCAAAGAAGAGTTGAGTTATATCATCAATTAACCTCTCTCTGCAACTCTACTACTACACGGCAGGATAGGACAAAATAGTGGAGGAAATTTTTCGTTTAGGCTTAGTCTTATGGGCTAGATATCTAACTGCTAGATTGGACATCCACATCAGCCTGGGCAACCTCCTAAGTCTTATGGGATGGCGAATCTAGCAGTGAAACGCTGATCAGTGCAGCGTTTGACGCTGAACGGTGCAGCGTCCATGAGAACGCCGAATCAAGCAGCGTTTGACTTGGTCAGCTAGGTTGAAACGCTGCACCGAACAACGTCCAAGAAAAACGTTTATCTTCACAGAAGATCGACTTCTTCCCCATTTTCATCTGTTTTCACATCTCACTCTCAAACTACCGAAAAATGCATGTCCATGAAAATGAGTTGTAGAAGTTTTTTTTCAAATTCCTTCTGTGGGTTTGTTCTTCATCAGAATTGTGATTGATTGAAGGTGGTTTGGTGCGATTCCATCCACGAAATCATTCAAGGTAAGAAATTTAAATTTTAGGTTTAATGTTTATGATTTTTGATTTTTTTTGCGATTTCAATGAATTTGATGATTGATATTTGGTATTTAGATGATGTAGATGATATTTGTATGGTTTAATTTGATTATTTGTGATGTTTTTTTTTTTTTAAGGATTTAATTTGATTATGTGTGATGAATAGAAATGAAATTTTGATTTTTTTGATGAAAATGAATTATAATTTGTATGATAATTTGATTAGTTGTATGATGAAAATGAATGATAATGAATTTGTATGATAATTTGATTAGTTATATGATGAAAATTAATGATAATGAATTTGTATGATAATTTAATATGGATGAATTGAGTATGGATGAAAATGAATGATGATATTTTAGTTGTATGAGATGAATGATAATGAATTATAATGATAATTAGTATGATTAAAATGAAAGATAATGATATTTTTTTCCATCTTTGTTATTGATTGTAGTACAAGTATGGATGAAATGCTAGATGGGTTGGATATAGTTTCATCATAGAAATGTGATACACATGTATGTCACGATGTTACAAAAGACCCTCGCAAAGTAAGCTTTAGAGGCAGTTTCAAAGATATTGAAAAGTATTATAATATTGTAGTGCAAGATAATCCGGTAGCACAACAATTTTGTGATAATTGTGGCTTTTCCTCTGTTTTTGAGTTTGATTTCGCCAATGGGGATAGAGCCTTAGTTGAAGCCATAGCTGAGAGATGGTGGAAAAGTACCAGGAGCTTTCATTTTCGGGAGTTTGAGATTGACATCCTTCCTTTAGATTGGTACATGTTAACGGGAATTCCCACTGGTGACCCTAGTAAACGACCAGTAGTTATGCCGCAGTTGGGTAGTGATCTAACATATCCTGCTTTGGATGATTTGTATTTTTCGGATATCAAAAATCATGGTGCATGGGACTCTAAGACTAATACATTTTCCTTAATTGTCTTGAAAAACTACATTGAAAGTAGAAAAGGCCAAAATAATATTGAACGTGCAGTGACATTGACACGAGCATTCTTTATGTGGTGTTTTGGTCATTTTCTTCTAGTGCATTCTACTGGAAAAGTATATAAACGTTGGGTTTTGTTATTGGATGACTTGAATAGAGTTGGGGAGTATGATTGGGGTCTAGCTTCGTTAGGTAATACCTATAAATATCTAGATGATTGGTCAACCAGGGGTACAAATTTAGTTGGCATGGTTGTGGTACTTGAGTATTGGTACTATTACTACTTTCGCAAGATGCAACCCTTGCTTTGTCAGTCACCTTCTGGTCATTATGATGTTTTCCCAAAGATTTGTCTCTTCAAGAAAATTAGGACTGCATCAAGGAAGAGAGGACATCGTGAAGGCCAAAAGGATACTATGAAACACTCAGTCAAAAGCGCAAGAATACAGATTGACACTAGAACAAGGGAATCATGTATTTGGCAACCATGGGAAGAGAGTCGGTATGTTGCAGGAGACCAATATGAGTATGCACTAGAGGTATCCAAAAAGAGAGTTCTTTTTTTTTCACTTTGAAAAGCTCACAAGAGTTAGTTGTTACTTCGGAGAGATTCCGAGGCGGATTACAGTGAGATTGTAGTCCCGCAAATCCTCCAAATTTGGAAACAATTGATGAAGATGATATTGTAGTAGAGTTCAATGACTATTATACAGTCACAGAGGATCAATATAACACTTGGTGGATGAAGAAGAGTGCTGGACCTTATGTCACTGAGTCATACCATGCACCAAACGTTGATGAGATAGCAGTGGGTAGCTCA
>JAJJWW010005861.1:0-56416 GCA_023531295.1 Papaver armeniacum
CTTCTTAGTTCTTTTGTAACACATTTTAGCTCATTTTTGGATAGATTCACCTAATAGAGACAATTAAGAAAAAACAAGAGTACTCATATGAGAAAAAAAAATAATAGCTAAAACAAGTATGAAATGGACACTAAAATCATATGAATTATGCACTTATCATAGTAATTTGAATGAATTGCGGAATGGACTCTTACTATATTGGGGTCTCACAACTCCTATAATTACAAGATGAACAAAGAAACGAGTCTTTCCAAAACAATCGACAGAAATTCCACAACATAAAATGTTTTAAGAAATATTATTATATTATAACCCGACCTGGATTAAACGATACAGGCTCAAGAGCCACAGACAAAGAACCAACAATATGAGTTTAAGAATTCAAGGTAACAACACACCCTCACATTACAACATGAAAATTAAATAACGAAACAGTTACAGACATTGAACCCACAGTTTGAGTTTATAAACTCAAGCTAATACACCTGACCCTCGCAATGAAAAAAAACATACAGAAAATGATCATAATTGATCTATACATAGAGTTGTTTATTTCGCTTGACCACACGCAGCTACCGAAGATATACGTATGTATGCAAATGTATCCCTCATAAGTCATACCTTCAATAATTGTGGTACTAATTAGTTAGATTCACAGGTCCCTGACAACCATCCATTACAGTGAGCCCCAGAACAGCACTGGCCAGCAGAACATTCATCACCTACGTTGTAACATGTACGGACACAATGATGGCCTGAAGGTGGCAGAAAAAGAATAGGTACAGGTGATGTACTATAACCCCTGCATTCTAAATGTGATCCATCATACAGCAGTTGTCGTCACTATTTGGGTCCGGGAACATTCCTCACCTCTGCTCTTACATGAATGAACATAACAAAGAAAAGGAGAAAAGATCAAACTAATACAAAAACAAACTTGTAACCTTCTTGCACTCCATGATGTGGTTTCGAATTTGATTTCTTTTCGTTATTTGGTTGGTTGTAGTGATACATAGTTTGCTGCGATGTACTTGTATATATATATGGGCAGGGATGAGTCGTTTTTCTCCCTTGGCCAGTTGGCCTAGCTTATTGAATGTGGTACCGCATAAATTTGAAAGAAATGCTTTATTAATGATGTTCAAAAAAAAAAACACAAATTGGTCAAAAAGACCAAAATCAACAATTCATTTAAAAATATACTTAGGTTTTAAATCATTTAAATAACCAAAAATTAAAAAGACTTTATTTAAATGGACAAAAATTTAAAAAAATAGGGTGGATGTAACCAGTTTCATCCTGTCAATTTTCAAATATTTTTTTTATTTTTTTACACAGATGCATCGATTTTCATCCTCTATTTTTTTTAAGTATGCCGGATGAATCTGGTTTCATCATTCTTCCTTTTTTTTGGCTATTTCATCCGCTTTTTTTTTTCGTCCATTCAACCGTGTTTTAAATTTTTGAACAAATGACCCATTTTTCATGTCACATTCACTCACGATCTCGACACTATTTACGTTCTTAATCTAAAATATATCTTCAAAATGAGTTTAAAATTAAAGTTTTGCTAATATATTTTCCACTGATTATATGGTTATTTTCACATATAATCCCACATCATCTACCTATGTTAATTTGTAAAGTCACTAAATTATGATTTTGGTCTTTTGGTCAATTTAGTTTTACATTTTCTGCATGTCCTGTGACTTGTGAGATTTGTATCACATATTGGTAATAGCTAGCTGCATTAATGTCCAGTATAAAGATTCGATTTAGTCTATGCCTGGTATACTAAATTCATTGGTATACTTAATTCACTAGCATTAGTTGTTGTTTAAGAGTGGACTCTTTAGGAGTATAATCTATACCACTTACCGTATATAATTTGTAAATTCTCCTTTTTGATTTATAGCTTCGAAATTGCCTTTCTTCACCAAGTGTGACGTTTCATGAGTTTTAATTGTTAATGCCAGTGAATCATTGAGGATTAATTTATTCACTGGATCAATAAATTTATACTATTTATTTGTACTGACTGGTATGTGGTTAGGCTAAATGGTCTTCCGATCTAGCATCTAGATTGGCAGCTAAGGCCCTTCCTGAGTGTGCCATTTAAGCACCCATTATGGAAGTGGCAAATCAGCAAACCGGCCTGGTTAAGTGGCAAATTTGCCACTTAGCCAGGCCATGTCAAGTTTTCACCGTGCAGTAGAGTTTCAACCGTTCGGTGTAGTCTCCACCTCTCCCGGTGTAGTTTCCATCGCTAGTAAATTTTTTTTTCTTCTCTCCTACTTTTTAGTTATTAACAACTTTTTATTATAAAAGGGCCCCACAAAATATTTTATAATACCTAAAATCTAAAAAGGACCCCACCAAATACAAATAACTAGATTTTTTATTAACAAGGGTCCCACAAAACACAATATAATATACTACTTTGATAAAATTTTCCAGTTTTACCATAGTGGGGAAACTAGTTTGATCTTTATACCAGCTCCCATATGAACCGGCCTAAGACAACCTCCTAAATTCTATGACAATTCTAATTTAGCATCTAGACACGTTGAACTATTCTCGTGGCCGCGCTGAATGGAACAGCGCAACCATCTCAGTCGTCGGATCAAAAAAAATAAATCAATTTGCGCTGAACCATTCAGCGAGAAGGTGATTTTCGCTGCCTTGTATCGTTCAACTAAACTATCTCGCTACCGGTTCACATGCGGGATATATCTAGAGCAGCGGTGGAACTAGAAACTAGACTAAGGGGAAGCAAAATTCTATTAGGGGTAGCAAGAAAAATTAGGCGCAGGCCCAAAAAAAAATTATATTCTTATTGTCAGGCCTACAATTAATTTTAGATACCGTGGCACCCAAATTTATTCGAAATTATTAAGAATGAATACATAACTCGTAATGCATACTATTTTTTCAGGCATAACCCGTTATGCGCCTAATTTTTCAAGGGTATAATCAAGTAACGCAACTTGGATATAACATATCTAAAAATCCGCGCCTTGGAGTTTTACAAATTTTATATCGTTCGAAATCTTTTTAAGAGAGCTACACAACGAGTACAAACAACAATATCAAATTTTTGTTTTTCACGAAAAAATCTGAGGTGATCATCATTTTAGGGAAAATTTTCAAAACTCGACTACATATTCGTGTGCAGGACTCCAAAAAGATGCATAACACAAAATGCATTCACCACAAAAGATGCATAACACGTTATGCAACCATATTTTTGTTCATGCATCAATTATTTTGGTTATGCAGCCATTAAAATGATGCATATGCCTGAACTAACGAAAACACAGACGCATAACAAATTATGCAACCATTTTTCGATTGCATAACAAGTTATGCATCTATAACAGGTTATGTACCCATTGTTTTGGTTGATTTTAGTGCGTCGAGATAAAATTGATGCATAATGCATTATGCAGCTATATTTTCGTATGCATAACAGGTTATGCATCCATTTTCATGATTGCATAACATATTATGCATATATTATTGTAGGTGCATGACAAGTTATGCATTTTTTTGTTGGTTTCAATACCAACAAAGGTTGTTGCATAACGTGTTATGCAACTATTTTCTGGACTGCATAACAAGTTGTGCAACAATTTTTGTAGATGCATAACAGGTTATTCATCTGTTCACTGTACCAGAACTTATTATGGTGCATTATCGTCTCTCCATCCAACCACAACACCGTATCATCTACCCTTGTCTTACTAAGCAGCATTAGCTCGCTTCCTCCATTATAGAGCATCACTACATATCTATTCCACACCAAACTCATCTCTCTACGGAGAACCAAGTCTTCCTTATCTTCCCATTATTTCTGTCATCAGGTGAACAATGACATCTCGCTCCGTTGAACCCCATTAACCATGAACAACATTCATTGCCATCACCAAATGATCTTCTCGAGCTCTTCATGCTTTCTACTATCCTTCGTAATTCTTGGTCACTACAGACTAGGGGGAAGCTAGAGGTCGTTTAGGCCTTTACAAACACTTTTGTGCGATTCACAGTAATGCAGATATACAACTTGATGTTGATTTCGAAGGCCATTCCATCTCCTTCCCTGCAAACTTGGATTACAGACAAACCCAGTGTACTAAACATTCATACAAACTCTGAAAATATTTATAACAAAACCATCAATATCAGTGGCAACAAGAACAGTTTCCAGCACCAACTCGTTCAACTTCCTCTCCCGATTCTTTCTTCACTGAATTCTATTTCGAAATCAGCAAAACCCATTCCAATGAAGGACTCGAATCTCTTCTTAGCCTCCTCCGTTAGTTCACTGCAATAAATTACGGCAGCTAGTTTGAGTTTCTTCAGCTGCTTCTTTGGCCATAAACCATACCAAACTCTGATAAATTCCCGACCTAATCCCGTGTCCATCTTGACTTCCTTTTTGAATTCTAATTCCAGCCATTGCAGACCCTCAAACACTCAAATACATTTTAATCCTCGCCACTCAAAGACTGGAATCAATGGCATCAACTGCTCTTCATCCCCGTTTGTCTCGGCTAATAATCACATCCGAATCTTCTCCAAGTTCTCAACATCCGAAGTCAGAATTCCTCTTCATCTTATTCTTGACTGCAACAGATTCGAAATCCCCATCGATCTCAACTCGACTGAATCTTTTCTCGTCTGTGTTCTTCTCACAGAAGATGATGAAGAAGAAAAAAGAACGAAACAAAATTTTATAAACTATGGGTTTGAGAATAATTTTTCCCTAAAAAATGGGTGCGCGCCTTCAGATTTCTGGGCGTGGGTTTCACAGTGGAGAAAATCTGAAAAATGGGTGTGACTGTAGTTTTCACTAGTAAGAAAGCAAAGTTAGGCTTGTAGGAAAATTTAGGCTTGGAAGCCCAAAGGGCCCTTGTTGCACATTGGATCCGCCACTGATCTGGAGAGAAAAGTAGTATTAAGAAATAAACAACGTTTTTTTTCTAATCTGCAACACTTTTTGTCTAATCTTACAGCCAAATCTAGGCCATAGGACTTGGTCTTATTAATCAAATCATTTGGTTGATTTCGAGTGGAGCATAGGGTCATTCTCTCTGGCGCGTATACACCTGGTCAAGAACTCGTATAATTTTGATGAGAATCAACACTGTATGAACTCAACTATAGCTAACTAGGTGACTGTCTTTTTGTCTTCCGCGTGCTCTTTGCTGCCTTGATGCCTCTCTTGCTTGTTCTCCTACCGGGGAATCTCCAAGATTGCTAATGGGGGTGCCAGAATTGGTGGGGGTGTACCAATCCAAGTCAAAAATTATTTTGTCCTATATAAAAACTGTTTTGTCTTATTATAGCTTTGGTACACCCCTACTAATCCTGGCACCCCATTAGCAGCCTTGGAATCTCTATGCTGAAAAAAAAAACTCTCTGGCCTTAAACAATGTCAATTAAAAAAAAAGAAAAAGAAAAGATTGCATTGCATTGGTGTAATTGTTGTTAGGTGGAGGGTTATCCCAGAATTGCGTAACTCCACCAATTGGCATTTGACATCTGTGTTGCTTCACAATTTATTTATTTATTTATTTTGTGTGTGTTGCATTTCGGGTAATTGCTAAAATGTTGGCAGGGCTAAAACGCAAGGTATTGACACCAGCATTGACACCAGCAATTTGACTTAACACTGCAAATGTAAAAGAAAAACAACTCGTATATATTTTGGATTCATGAAAACTCTCTGAAGTTTGGAATTTACAAACAGCCGAGAATTCGGTGCTGCGAATTTTTGCAAAACCAAAAACTTAAGAGACACCTTAATGGTAAAACTTGTTGCGTAAGATGTTGAGTGCATGGTGAAATTCAAATGTCATTATTCAATAATGTTTGTCTTTCATATCGTTTTTGTATATTACCCGAGGGTGATGGGGTTCCTTGTTGTTGTCTTTCCTAGTCTTTACCTTTACACCTAGAGATTTCATTGAAAGAGGATTGTTCATATGTGGGATTCCTTGAAAAATCGCTAAACTCGTTCACTTCTTCATCCACCATGTCATTTATACTTTTAGTTTTGGTGTCATAACAAGAAAGACCCGTTCCATTCCACATTAAAACGCCATTGTTCTTTGTCAACGCCAAAGGTTCATAGTAGTTGCTGCGGTTGATAATCGAGCATGGCATATGAAACTCCAGATTCCAACTCGTGATTGATTCCCTTCTTGTTTTTCGTCGATTTCCTTCGCTTATTTTTTATATGACCATATGTCCAATTGGCCATTGACTAAATGAACTGACAGATAAATCCCCTCCCAAACACCTTGATTTGATAGTCGACATTCTCACTTCCACCAAAACATGGTGGTGTAGCCGGGAGGCATTGGAATTTTTCATCTCGCCAAATCAAAAGCCACAATTTTGTTTTTATCGTAGTCCAAACGATTATATTGATCCATTTGGTAGGACACCCTCTTCTTTAGTGTGTAGGTGACTTCTCCGAGACTTCTCCACCCAAGGTGTTCTTCCCAAGTGTATATCTCTCTCAACAAATCCTTTGGTGAATGGCCTATGCACATTGGTTCTGTCCCGTAATGGATGCGAATGACCTTGTACTCGTTACTCGAAGGATGATAGCCAAATCCACCGACTACATAACCCTTTTTTTGTATTTCAAAGGGAAGGTTAATGTATTCCCTAGTGATGGGATTGCAGATGTAGACAGGATCATTGACTTGGTGATGCGGTACACTTAAAAACAAACCAAACCATTGCAAGAACCAACCATTTGATACACGAATGAATGGCGATGCCAGGAGGTTAATGACAGGATGATTGATCTTTGTAAGACTTTTGAATAAACACTTTTCCTTTTCGTAACTAATCTTACTGAAAATTTCCTCATAATCTCCATAGTAAAGTTGAAGGTTCCTTTCCCTTCGAGACCGAAACAAGAATAAAATTCCCACTTTTTTGTGAGAGAGGATATTTTCCCATGCTTTGCATACAAGATTGCACTTCAAAAGAGGCTCAGGAGGAAGATGGGAAAAGATTTCTAATCTCAAATCTTCAGGAAGATCCCATCAACAACAAAATTTTTTAAAATATAACACCCAAAACCGAAGAAATCCCGGGAACTTCTATCTCTCGTGCCAATGCGAAAATTTTCTAGTGGGTACCTTAGACGGACCACCGATGATGCCTTCTTCTTACATGTATAAATAGAGTTTAAAGGATCTGTTTCTGAGAACCGTTTTTAGAAATATATACAGTTTAGGAAACATTCTTCAAAAGAGAAAAATTCTCGAGCAGCATTTTCTTGACACGCATCCTTACAAGTAACATACTTTGTATTATGCATTTTCTTGACAAAGATTTTCTTAACGTCTCCAACCAATTGAAACAATGATTTGATCTCCCGTGTTCATCAGCCTTCAAATGCCACCTATGTGGCTTAAGTTTCACCCGAGTGAAACCGCTCTAAATGGTGTAATGTACAATATAACATACATTGCTTCAAATGCATAATAACCCGCATAGAGAAACATTTTCCTCTTCAAGATCGATACCTCTACAAAGATTCAAACATGGGTCTTTGTTGCCTATATGTACCTAATAAACCAGGACCATTTGAGAATTTGTGATTTATGACATGCATGCTGTAAATACAGTCTAATAAAACAGAAAATCTTATTCCACACCATTGTTTATTCAATAAAATGTGATTAAGGAAGAATTTTCATCCTTTTATGGATAAAAATAGATATGAAATTACTTTGTTATAAACGTGTAAATATGTTAAGAATATCTAGGGTGAATCTCGTTTATTATTGGGATGCCCTTGTGTCTAGCCCTATAAATAGAGGCTCTAATGTTTGTCTAACACACACATTAATAGAATTCTCTCTTCTTCCCCTCTATTTTGTGGATCCTTCTCTATATTCTTTTGTTTACAAGACGTTATCAACACGCTCTACACCGAGTTAATCAGTAAAATCGTTTCTCAAAATCGGAAGGGATAAAAGCATAACGTGAAGATGCATACACGACATATCTTAACCTTTTGTTTTTATTGATTTTCTCACATGTTTTATACTTATTCCATCTGCTCATATATTTTTTAATTTTTTTATAATGCAAATATGATGGATGCGGGGGCTTATTGCTATGTATGTACATGATGGGTATGAGTTTTATATGATTAGTGCTTCTCCTCTAATGATTTTTATTTTTGTCTTTCATAGACTTATATGAATGTGGAGTTGGTTAAAGTTGCTGCTATGAATTCCAATGAGTACGAAAGGCTACGATGCGCATACGAGACAATAACTTGTTATCTTACACTAAAGCTTGTTATTTATTTTTTTCTATTTTTATTTCTCCATCTAACTGCGTCGTAAGTTAGTCGGCCTTTCTTTTCCTTTGTATGATTTTGATTTTATACATCACGGATGCGTACACGCATCATGGTTTATTTTTTGACAATGAATTTTATATATCTTCGCAACCTAACCCTAAGAATATGATTATTATTCTCAAAAGCTTTTATTTATGGGTGCAATTAAAATCCAGCTGATCCCAGCAGGACATAGTCTGTATTTATGGAATCGGTATGGGAGATTTTTCCATGATTTTCCATTATTCTCTAATTTTTTCGTTGAGAAAGGAAAATAATTTACAGTTTCTATTTTTTTTTAATGAAACTGTAATCACCAAAAATTGGTGTTATCGCAATTTAATTACCTTTATGGTAATAATCACGTGCATGGTTGAAAAACCTACGACCAACCAAGTTTGGTATCTACATCCAATGGATGAAGATCATGTGGTTTATTTTATCTGGTTTCTATTCCTCTACAAGACACCATCCTAATGTGATAACTATCTAGACAAAATTTTTCTCTTTCTTTGTCGATACGATCCTTATGTGTTGGTTTTCTCTATCGCTTATATGAGATGCCAATATAGTTTGGTTCTTTTTACCAATACAGTTGGTTTACCGAAAACCATGGATTTTTCTAAATCCAATAATGAAAATGATTTCTTTATCTTTCTTAAGAAGAAACATATAAGCCAACTAGATTTGGTTTTTCCCTATAGATCTTAAAGGGATAAAATATCGTTAGGCATTTTCAATTGCAAACGCCGACGAAACACGGAATTGCTACATTCCCGAGGGATATTGAACAATTTTTATCCTTCCTCGCCGTGATAATCTCCAATATTTGGACCGTTCCACTTGTAGCTGGAATTAATATAGTTTGACACAAAAGATCAATGGGTGTGCACAAGCTTGTTAGCCTATATATCATTAGTCCTTGTAGTGACTAAATTGATCTTAAAATTTTAGTTTCTTTTGAAAAATAACGTGTCAATAATCTCAATCCAAATCTTTACCTCGTTTGCCTCAGAATTCGCGCAATTATTTGGATATTTATTTACAAATTTTATATGTTTTTGCTTATAGCCAATAAAATCCGTATAAACTACAATTTTTGGACAATTTTTTATGACTTTTAAAGTCATTATCTACAGTCCAACTAGTATTGTTAAAATCAGAAATTATTATGAGTATATGTCCTTGATTTAATCGAGGATAATACTCTACGAAACTTGTTTTCGTATATGAGATAACAACTTCCACCGGAATAGGGGGAGACTCTATGCTATTAGAGATTAGCATTAATTAACTTAAAGGTTATATCACTTCTCTCCCGTCATGATCAAAACAAAAAAGGCTGCCATTAAAGAGGCGTGAAACATCTCGTATTGCTTTCGAATAAACTTATGCCGTTTGAAAACGCAAATCCAATCACATATAACAAAAAGTAGCATTTTAGAATAAGCTACGAGATAGAACTTCAATATAGTCTATCAAAACAAGATCCACATTCTCATATTTCATATCTCCTCACTAGAGGATGGGGAGATTATAATGCGCGGCGCGCTACCGATATTTCGTATTTTGTCAAAATATGCATATACTTGAGAATTGTGTGGGATCATAGTTAGTTAACATTGTCGAATATTAATTTATAGTAGCTACGAAATAATAAAAGATGGTGATTGTTAACCCCTTTGTAGAGGAAAATCGACATATGTGATTGGTTGGCATGTAATCCATATTAGATTGGATTATTATAATTTCTCGATTAACGTAATTTTGGATCCAAGACTTGACACCTTTAAATTGCCAAGCATATTACTTAGAGGTTGGTGTGGTCATAATGCGTTATAGGAGAAATAAGTTCGTTGTATAAACGATTTGAGGGTTTTATTTTTGCTCAGACCCTATTATTGGTTCAATAATTGTTCTCTTTACATGATGCCTTTGGCGTGGTAGTCCTTGAAGGACACGTACGTGGTTGGGAACATATTCAATTTTTTAACCTTGTAGGATTGAAATTATATTTAGACAACCACGATTTCGATTATGTCAGGATTAACAATCCTTTTTGTGTGTTTTTAGAAATTTGGTATGAACCAAAAATCCGGATTAATTATAGGTCTCTCGAGGAGTCCTTAAAAACACAAAAATCCACGCTTTAGCAGCATAATTTCTATTTTTCTTTTCTTTCTTAAATCTGCAGTTAGAATTATGCTAGCTTAAACTCGTCTTTGAGATAGACTAGAGTTATTATTTTGATGCTTGTTTTTTTTTTTTGTAAAACTCATTTAGTTGGGTTAGCATCCATAAAACGTCAAAAGTTGTACTCTTTTCCCTTCGTTTCAGGTTTTGTCCCATGTGGTTTTCCTGACAAGGTTTTAACGAGGCAACATCTCGTAGACGTTTAAATTTCTTTCAAGAATGTTGATATTTGTGCTCTTTTTCCTTCGCCCATATTTTTTCCCATTGGGTTTTACTGGCAAGGTTTTAGTGAGACAATTTAATTCAACATGGTGGTCATCCAAGGGGGAGTTGTATCAATTTCAGTCATTTGGTGGATTCCTACCATTAACTAGGTCATTTTGTTTTGTTAGACCAAATCAACATAACCATCTCCTAGAAATTTGGATGTCCTTATGAACCCCATACATTATGTTATTAAATAAAGTTTTATTCTCTTACGGTAATGTATCTGACTTGGCCTTTTGTTGAAGAAACTATATCAACAATTTCGCAAATCATCTCGAGAAGCTAGCAATCCATAGCACAAGTCCTCAATGTGGCGAAGAAGAATGTGGACTCAAAATTAATAATCGAAGACAATACGCTTGTGCAACACAAAAGAAGACTTCATCAACTATCCGACATCTTCATGAAAGCACAACGGTCTTACGCATTCAAGAAACCCGTTCTTCAAAATTGGAAAGTCTCGACTCAAAAATTTGCACGCCAAGATTTGGTCAAGTATTTATCGGGGAAGCGCCATCATCAAATTAAGGTGCATTCATTGGACTAAATCGCCGTTGTACTCTTTTTCCTTCGTCAAGGTTTTGTTCCTTTGGGTTTTCCTTGTCAAGGTTTTAACGAGGCAACATTTGCGTGTCCAACAACTTGTTTCGAGTCTTTATATGCTTATGCAATTTCGGGTTTTTCTCTTTTGAGTTTTCTGGTACGTTTGTAATTAGCTTAGACACAATGTCATCGGGGAGTGTTATAAACGTGTAAATATGTTAAGAATATATAGGGTGAATCTCGTTTATTATTAGGATGCCCTTGTGTCTAGCCCTATAAATAGAGGTTCTAATGTTTGTCTAACACACACATTAATAGAATTTCTCTCTCTCTTCTTCCCCTCTATTTTGTGTCTCCTTCTCTATATTCTTTGTTTACAAGAAAATCTTATTCCACACCATTGTTTATTCAATAAAATGTGATTAAGGAAGAATTTTCATCCTTTTATGGGTAAAAATAGATATGAAATTACAGATATATTATTATATAATAATATGTATATACGTGTCCGCGTCCTGATTTTTTGCGAATGTGGGCGAGTCCGCGTCAGCGTCGTGTCCGCGTCATCGAGTCCGTGTCCGTGCAACCCAGGATGACAGGGATCAAAATTTTCAACCATCCCAAAAGGAACATCATGAACCTCCAGCCTAATATAATCCCCTGTTCTAAAACCCTCTATCTCCAGACATGGTAGCTCCACGAGACCATTTTCCCTTTCTATCTCAGACGATAAAGGGAATGGATCAGTTGAGCTTGTAACACCAGCTATACGGAAATCACCAGCCCCAGCAATATGCACCTGGAACAACACATGAAATCAATTTGTTGGATACAAATGCAAGTAAAATTTGTGGCAGAAGAAACAGAAATAGTAAATATGCTCTTTTCTTTACAAGAGTCTCTTCTACAGACTATTGTACACCCCGACTTATCTACAGGAGGCAGTTAAAATATGGATATATGTTTGAATAATTGAAAAGTCATAATACTTGAAGTGTTTGTTAATTCTGTCGCCAACTACGTATTTTGCATTCAATGGTTAAAGAAAAACCATAACAAATTAGTGAATAAAACAGAAAACGAGAAACACTAAAATGACAGAATCTAAAGCCAGCAGCTAAAAGAACAAAGTGTATTATCCATTCTAAAGCAGCAACAACTCATAAGAAAACATGCAGCAAAGTAGTTTCTCGTATTTGTCTATAACAGTATGACCTCTAACACCCCGAATGGCAGTTTCCTTTGATTCCTTTCTTACCCTTAAGTTTTTAGTTTTTACATGAATCCTAGGTAAAAGCTAACAAAGTTTCTAGATTCAAAATTAGGAACATATCTATGTGTCGTCAAAACTGTGTTTTAGAAATCAGATATGCTCTTGACATTTTTTACATGGTCAGAATACAAGAATAGGTTTACAAAGCAAATCTCCAATCCCGAAAAATAATGGAATAAAAAGCAAGTTTCACATTCAGTGCGCCAAACAAAAATTTTAAGATTTCACAAATTCACAGTAACCTAGTAAAAGAAATTACCTTAGCTCCGTTTATTAAACTACTACCTCGAAGATAACCATACAAGCTTATGTCTCTATCGCACTTGTTACCCTTCTGCACTCTCTCTAGAGGAGTAACATCTTCGAAACAATCTACCAGCACATAAGGATGTGCGCTCGCCATGACGAGGGAAGAAATTCAGAGTTGGATATGACTTCTGAAAGTTGTTGTATTTCACTCATCTTGTACCTGTGAAATCATAAACTGGATAAGAAACCAAATTAGGCTTTCCTCAAATTTACTGTCCCTTTTAGTGAATCCATTTGAAGTAAGGGCAAACATTAACATTGAATGTAATATGATGCGCACATATAGCATATGAACTTTACTATATTTATCAACAGAAACTTACAACTCGTCTTCCAGTCCAGATAAGTAGAATAGTTTTGCTCCTTCATTTCAGTCCAGAAATTATTCTGGAAACGCACTTTAGTTTCTTTTAGTTTTATTTCATCTTTGAACTCACCGAGACCTGTAAACACCCCAAAAACCTTCGGAAAGCCGTGAACTCGTAAAAGGTTAAGAAACTCAAATGTATCCTGAAATCAACAAAAGCAATTCTGAACAAAATAAATCTTTGGGAATCTGATTCAAAACTGAATGCACTTGCAAACATATAGAAACTAGCATAAAAAGTCAGGAAAGGCATGAAGCGCCCAAGTCCTAAACTTCTGAATCCCTATTGTAAAGCGTAACAAACTCAACTCGGGGGCAAATGCAAAGACCACTTATTCGATTAACATACCTAAGGAGTACGAGTAAAAATAAGAATAAAAAAACAAAGGACACAGTACATGTGTGAGATATAGCATCAAGCCAAAATTTCATAACCGTTGGAAACGAGTGTGGATCTTAATGGAGTCTGATTTTGGTTTCACAAAAATGAAGAGGGGGGTTGGTTTCCAATGCGAAACAAAACTTGAATGTTAGGGATGGCAAGGTATGCATGCAACTACAAACTGACTCAGTTTACCCCAATTTTCACGAAGAGCAAATGAGCTCAAAGAAATCACAAGAGATACATGAAATTCCGCAGCAGATAGCAGGGACAATCAAAGGCATCCAACCATCTAAGTGCAACAAGAATCCCAGCTAGTTTTCATTGGAATGAATGAATTACATATTAAGTGATATATGGGAGGTGAGCACACTACATTGGTCTTAAAAATTACTAAATGGTGCAAAACTTAAGTAAGAAGTATCAAGAAAGCCCTAAGATTTCTACACATGTAGAAAAACCATTCTTGCAACACCATTTGAAACCCATAACTGGCATCAATCAAGTAACAACGCAACATCCGAACACTCTACAAATGGTAGCCGTCTTTTCTTACATACAAAAGCAGATTTAAAGCTAGATCAACATAATCTAATCAAATTGTCTAAAAACAGACTACACAAATCATGAAAACAGAAACCTGATGCGATTGTGATGTGGCCTTGGACATCAGTAGGTAGTTTCTTGGTAAAATACTTCACGAGAGATTTAACCAGTAGGGATTTCCCAACCGTAGTATCAAAATCCACAAATATATTTTACATTCAAAAAATTTCATCATGAGTTAGGTTTCATATAAAATTGAAAAGGGCGGGCTTGTTTTGTCTTACATTTGGAGTTCCTTGCAAGAGAATAATGTAAGGAGCAAGATCAAGAATCCCACGATCAAGAAATGGAAGTTGAATGTTGTCGCCCATAACAATGTTCTCGTCATCTGGCTTCTCCAATCCTTGATAGGCTGGATTATCAATTTCTACTCTATTTCTCAAATTACAAGACGCAATCACATCTTCACATAGCTCCTTCCGCCGTTTCCAAAGTGATACTATCACTGATTCCGCAACTTGAAAGAAAAAAAGAGGGAATGGGAATAAGTTTTGTATTCGGCAACTTCTACTAGTGGTGCTTCTTTTTCCCACAGCGGGAGAACTTCTCGGAAGTCTTACAAAAGATAACTCTTTTGAGTTGCGAAACTAATTTGATTTTTCGACCTATAATTGTTTTTTGACCAGTAGAAGCACTTCTAGGAAGTCAAAATACAGTACTTCAGAGTTTTTTTTTTTTTTTTTTTTTAGAAGTCATTTTATATCGGGATGCTAACTTTTGACTTCCTAGAAGTACTTCTGCGGGTCAAAAATGGTTGAAAATCAAATTAGTTTCGCAACTCAAAAAAGTTTTTTTTTTTGTAAACTTTACTTTTGACTTCCGACTTAAATAATTAAGTCGAAAACCAAAAAAATAGTTCTCCAGCTAGAAAGCAAAAGTTTTTTTAGCTTCACGAAAAAGATATCTTTTGCTTTTAGAAGTCACTCTGATATTCAGTTGCCAAATTAATTTTTGCTTTCGACTTAATTATTTGTAAACTAGTAAAAGTATTTATACGTGAGTCAAAAGAAAAAAAAATTGCTTCACAAAGGAGATATTTTTGTGCTTTTAAAAGTTGAAATTGGGTAGACCATTTTGCATAGGTTCCATCAAAGAAAGGGGAAACAAAGATAACCTCTATAATTACAATTAACTATGGAAATTCAACACAATCGAGAAAATTGAATGAAACCCTAACAAACCCTATTTAAAAACCACAACTATAAGATTTAAAAAAAAAAAAAGATTAATTTGGGGAAACCTGAATAAAAGCCTAACAAAACCGCACAACAAGATAAAAAATAGGTTATCATCAATAGTTGATCATCAAGATTCAATATATAAGCAAGATTAGTCATTTTATGCCCCTTCAATCGATAAGTAACTCGGTTGTCCTTGTTTCTACTAGTGGAAGAGGTTCATCATCAAAATGGTGATGGTGGTGAATATTCCATTTTTTCAGTAAAATATGAGAGTTGGAAAAAAATTGAGTTACGAATCCGTTGATTAGGGGTGAAGAAATAAGAGAAGTTATCATTTCAATTCTTATTTGAGAAGAAAGAGTCAAAGTTGTTGTTTCTTTCTTCACTAATCGGTATCAAAAGTCTTACCTAGGTTGAATCAACTCTTAGGTTGTAAAGGATGTCATCTAAGGGAATCAATTGTGTAGAGCCTTGTAAGGTTCAAGAAATGTGAAGAGCACAACTCCAACTGAATTGCTTGGGGGTTAGTTTAGGTTGAATCAACTCTTAGGTTTTAAAGGATGTCAGCTAAGGGAATCAATTGCGTAGAGCCTTGCAAGGTTCAAGAAATGTGAGGAGCACGACTCCAGCTAAATTTCTTGGGGGTTAGTTCGGTCTCAACTACATTCTAGTCCGACTTATGATAGTAGGCTAGTATTTTTAGTGGCTTAATACAATTTGGTGTTCATCAAAGTTGGACGAAATACCGGGATTTTTTGCAGGTGCAGTTTTCCTCGTTAACAAAACTTCTGGTGTTTTGTGTTTTATTTTTATAATCAGAATAACACAAGTATGTAATACCCGACCGGCGGTGGTTCATAGAATGGGTTATAAGTAATGGTTTGTCCTTTCATAACACCGAGGCTTTTACAACACAATTGGTCCTAGAGTTGGCAGAAAATTCTGCAGTTAAGCGCGCTCGGACGAGAGTAATCCATGGATGGGTGACCTCCTGGGAAGTTATTGCTGGATGACCGCAGTGATGCCCGTTGAAAGCCCCACCTTGTTGGATGACCGTCATGGCTAAGTGGGGACAATATCGGTGAAATGTCGGGTCATTACAAATGAAATTAGAGTTGACGACGGGGACGGATTGAGTCGTATACTGGCCTCATGGTGGGTAGGGAACATCGGCGATCTGGTCTAGGATATAATATGGAGTGGAAGACGACTCCAATTTAAGGTGGTGACATTGTAATACCCCGATTTCGGCAGTGGTTTGCCGAATGGAATATAAGTAATAATTCGTCATTTCCTAACACTGAGACTTTTCAACACAACTGGCTTCAGAGTGTAAGATGTTATTCTGTTGCTATGCGAACAAAACTCCCTTAAGTGGTCAACACTAAACACGGTATTATCTAAGACTAGGTGAGTCCCTATTCTCATCTAGCTTGCTACGAGTATCCCATATACAACAAATTTGAGAGAGAAGAGAAGACTCAATTCTCAAACCTTATTGTTGGGTCTTATATGCTTCTGCGATTTATTCTGAAACTCTCTGGTCAGGTATGCTACTATTCTTTTCTTGTTTTAATTCATGTTTTTTAATCTAGGGAAAGGTCTTTTGTTTGTGTTAAGTTACTAAGTGATTGTATATAGAAAAATCTTACGTTGGTATCAGAGCGAGGTTGTGCCTTGGTTAAAAATATGATTTTGTTGTTAGAAACTTAAATACTCACGATTGGATAACAACTGATTTCCATTGATGTGTTCCATGAAGAATTTCTGACCAGTTTCACCTACCTGATTAGTAATTATATTATGATTTATTGGTTGTTGCTTGTACTTCGCTTGTTCATGGTTATGAAAGAAACATACATGCATGACAACTGTTTGATAAAATTTCTGAAATAGTTTTGAAAAAGAAAAACAGATTTTGACGTGTCCGAAGATTAATATGAACACTAGAATGTTTTCCATTTATTGATAATAGGGTTTAATTTGTCAGTGTTTAAGGGTATATCCTATATAGGGTTATGGAATCTACCACTAAAGTGATTATTCGATGATCCAAAATTTGTACAAGTTATATTGCCTAAATGTGACTGACTTGTAAGCATTGTGTTTTATTGAATTTTGAATTGTAAACATTAAGGTCACGAGTGTATGCCTATAAGCGATTAACTGCTGGTATTTCCCAAAGGTATTCAGTTGGTTTTATTTTCACTAGGTAGAACAAAATGATGGATAAGACTTGTTTAGAAATAGATAACCCTTACCCAAAGGCTTTCGAAACAATTCTTATAAATTAGTTCCGTAGGCGCACATAAAGAGGTGATGTATGTCATTTTCTACTGTCCAAAGGTGTATATCAATGATGTTTCACTATCTTGTAGAGTGGAAAGCTTGCAAAATTAATTAACATACTCTAAGAATTTTAGAATTACCTTAAGACTGATTTACATGTTTACAGTATACAATGAAATTGTATTTAGTCGATAAATAGATTTTTTAACCCATTACTATAACAGTGAATTGTTGTGATTATGGATGTGAGTGTAGTTCAACGACATATGACTGGAATTGAACCCCTAAGTGGTTCAATTATCAAGAAATTGAAGTGGCATCTTGAAATAGTTTTGGGATGTATGAAGTATCTCTCACGGATGAAATGCATAATGTTCCTGAACCAACTGCAGCTAAAACTATTAAGGAAAAGTATCTCAAATGGGTGAAAGCTAACAAGGTGGCCATGATGATCATAAAGTCCTCAATATGAGATGATATTCGAGGTGGAATTCCAACTAAGGATACTGCAAAAGTGTTAATGAAAGAAATAGGGGATCAGTTTATAGGGTCCACGAAAGCGCTTCAATTTACATATTTAACCCAGCTTGTCTCACTCAAGTATGATGGACATGAAAATATTCGTGAGCACATCCTCAAGCTGTCAAAGCCTATCCTTTCTCTTAAGGAGTTATAAATGGATCTAGGAATTGATTTTCTTGTTCATTAGTTATTGCATCGCTTCCTCATTCCTTTGAGACTTTCAAAGTGTACTATAATGCGAAAGAAAAGAAGTGGACTGTAAATGAGTTGATTGCTTAATGTGTGATGGAGAAGAGCGACAAAAGCAGAATAAGGTAGAGTCTGCAAACTTAGCTTATCATGGAGCAAATAAGAAAACCTTTAAGAAGAAGGGTTTTAAAAGTAACTTTAATAAAAAGAGTGGGTATGATCAGGTGGCCTTTTGTATCTGTCACAAAAACGAAAGAAAATAATTCAAAAATAGCTGGTGAAAATGAGTGTTTTTTTTGCCACAAGACTGGACATTTTAAGAAAGATTGTTATAAGTACGAAGAGTAGTTGAAGAATAAAGAAGGTAGTAATCTAGCTTTTGTCTGTTTTGAAACGAATTTAGTAATACTTGGTGGGTTGACTCTGGATCCTCTGTGCATATTTCGAATTCTTTGTAGGGGTTCATAAGTCAATGAGAACCAAGGGTTGATGACAAAAATTTTCTTACAAATAAGGAGCCAGCTAAAGTCAAAGGAGTTGGAACATTTAGACTAGTTTTATATGAAGGTTTTGTTTTAGATTTGGAAGACACCTTCTATGTTCCTAGTATTAGTCGGAATATTATTTATGTTTCTAGATTAGATTCTTCTCGGTTATGGTTTTTATTTGGAAGGAGGTAAACTCTCTCTTAGACTTAATATACAGAATGTTGGATTTGGTATTTTAATTGATGGATTATATAAATTATCTTTGGATACTTGTTATGCTTCATCATTGTTGTGCATGTCAGTTGATTCCTCAATTACTTCTTCTTTCGGAATAAAAAGATTTATACTTAAAGAAATTTCGTCGATGTTGTGGCACAAGTGATCGTAAGTGCAATCAAATTAAATCACTTATTTCCACACAAAAATCTTGGGAGGACAGTTAGTCCCCATGTGGATCCACCACCGCCTTGAGGAGAAAGGGCCGGTGAGGGTGAAAAATCTCCCTACTTTATCGCCTACCTTCTTTGCTACATAACCTTTTCTACCAAATCACTTTTGAGTTCAAACATGATCCAATAGTCTTGAGCAGTGAAATCTACATCTTCAAGTTTAGTATCATTACTCCATAAATGCATTGTGATTAACTTCCAATGAACCCTATTTGGAATAAAGTAAATAGATGCAACAAAATCACTTGCATAAGAGAATCTTACTACGAGTACTTTAGGATTAGTTGTCTTCTTGATTGTGAGTCTCCCAGGTTGGTAACCAAGCTATATTTAAAGCATATGCCAACTCCCCGCCTTCAAACCTCTTGGATCATCTTTCTTCGTTATTTCTTTGAACAACCACTCTAGGATACTTCCCCTGATCAATTAGAATTGCAGCAGAACGGAGAAAATCCACATAATATCTAAAAGAAGTAGATATAGTTCAACTTGGCCTCGAAGAACATTCGTGAGATGAGCTATGTAGTTTTCAGTAGATATATCTGACATTGTTAGAAATATTTGAGAGTTACATAGGTAGTAAAAAATTTGATCGAATTCTCTATGAAAGGGTAGGCAAAACTTTTATTTACCTGGCATTTTTAGGGGCCACTCAAAAGGAATTAGGGGCCAAGAATTTATACCAAGTCTAGGGCACTAGTTAAGGGATACCCTATAGGACATTGAAGTTACCTAAATGCCCTTCTATTAAAAAGAAAATAAAAACCAAATCAAAAACATTTCAACTAATTTCAACTCTTCTTCTTCTTCTATTGTTCCTCTTCTCTCCCGATTGTGGAGGAATTTTTTTTTTCCCCTCGTTCAATTCAACTCATCGTCGTCGTTAATCGTAAAATCAAAACATCGTTGATTCGTTTATAAAACAATGGGTAAGGATGATGAACACCACAGACCTAAAACTAAAAACGTTCCTCGCGGTATCGATCCAAAAATTAGAATTTTGGCAAGAAATAAAGAGATTGTTGCTGAAAATGATGAAGAACGCGAAGCCGCAGATGTAGTTGGTGGTGGCGATTCTGATATTCAAACACTCCGACAACTTCAAATGGCCCCAATTAGGTAAGAGTCTATCAATTTTTCGGTTTTTTTCGGTTTAATTCGACGAATCGAGAAAAAAAAAATCTAGGGTTTTCGGTTATTTACCCAGATTCGGTAGATATTCATGCCAACTGACTTCCGAATGTTGTCGTGTTCTTCGTTTCCGAAGAACATAGTCTATATTCGGGAGATGTATTTATAGTTTAACTTCCAATATTGTTTCTCATATCTTCCTGTGTACAAAAAAAAAAAATCGGTAGTTTAATGAATTTGTTGCCTTTCGAATATCTTTAAGTAACCGGTAGTGGACTTACTACCGAATATATATATATATATGATTTCACAATTCTCAAAATTGTGATTTAGGCAAAATCCCATTTTGGGGCCAGCAAATATTCGGAAGAGAATATAATGTTTTATACCTCCGATTGTATAGGATGAAAAATTTATAGTTTCGGAACTCCAATTGATGATTATTCGGTTGCACATATATTTACTTTTCTTCCGATTGTTTTGTATTCGGGAGCAAAATATATCTTCTTACTTCCGAATTTTGACATTCGGGTTTTAGTTGTGTACTCTGTCTTCCGATTGTGTAGTTTGTAAACATTGTTCCTTTTTTTGTTGTTTAGACAAAGTCGCGCTAAGCAAGCCCCAAAATTAGGCGACTTAGGGCCTCGTCGAGAAGGGAGTAAGAAAGTGTCAGCTAGTGCTAGGAGAGAAAGGAGTGCCAAGTCTAATTCAAGTTCTCAACAAAGTGTAGAACAACAAGGTAGTCAACAAGGGGTGCAACAAGGGGTGCAACCAAGTGCTCAACAAGGTGTAGAACCAACTGGTCCACAAGGCAGTGAACAAGCTGTGCAACCAAGTGCTCAACAAGCCACTCAACAAGGTGTAGAAGCAAATGGTCCACAAGGCAGTGAACAAGTAGTGTAACCAAGTGATCAACAAGCCACTCAACAAGGTGTAGAAGCAACTGGTCCACAAGTTACATCCCACCATGAAATTGAACCAATTGATCCAGTGCCAACAGTACAAGAAGAAGGTCAACCAAGTGGTACCCAAAAAGACAAAAAAACCAAAAAATGAGGAGCAGGTGAAAAAAAGGATATTGCTAAGAAAGCAAAACATCTTGTCCCTGAGCAGTTGAAGGCGAAGAATATTCCAGTAGGCAAAATCCTTGGGCTACCGGCGGATGGAGGAAAATTGCTATTTGGATACAAAGACTCCTGGGACAAAGACACATACGAAACCGAGGTAATAATAATCGTATCCTATGTGTTCTATCGTAATAGTTGTCTTAAGGGAATTTGTATTTACTTTAAACATTTTGTGTGTGTTTAATAGTATCATCAAGATGCGTTTCGTCTACTCAAACCCACCGCCGCACCAACAAAAATGCTTGATTGGCCATTATCCGGTGAATGTGTAAGGTTCAAGACTATTATAGCCAACTCGGGGTTAGCTGCTGCTGCCGAGAATTCATATTTGGAACATGATCGTGTGGCTATATCGGCGTTCGTGGAGAGAATGTATCATGAGACCGACACCTTTCATATGTCGTTTGGGGAGATGGTGATTACCCCTGATGATGTTCTGCAGATTCTTAACCTCCATGACCAAGGCACAGCTGTGAAGTTGAACTACACAAAGCAATTATCTTGGGAACAACTTTATGCTCTAAATAAAAAGTGCTTAGGTTGGGATGAAGAAACATCAAGACAAGAGTTTGGGAGGCATGCAAGTTATAAAACTAGACAAATCAACATTAGCGTTTTGATGGCTACGTACCAAGGCACCTTGGATAAAGAAAAGAAAGGAACGTTAACTGATGAGCAAGTGAACCACACGGCCACCGCATATCTCCTTTGTGTGTTGGGATGTGTCATTTTCCCCAATACTTCTTGCAACCGGATCGACGCCAACCTTATACAACTTTTAGATCCTCTCCATAAAGTCGGTGACTATTCTTGGGGAACGGCATGCCTAGCATTCTTGATGGAAGAGTTGAGAAAGGCGTCGAAGCGAGGAACTAGCCAAGTTGCCGGGAACGTGGCTCAATTGCAGGTTTTTGTTTTTAACTCTATAAGTCCATCTATAGTTATTTGGTAGAAGGTACATATGATACATATTCTAAACTCTAAATGATGCCTATTCGGTAGCCATAACATATTTTTAATTACCGAATATAGTTTATTCGGAAACCAGTAACTTAGTTTTGTTTCCGATTATTTATAATCGTTACTTAATGTTGATATATTATTACCGAATATATAGGCCCCAAAAACAAGTTTACTGAACTCCATATGATGCATATTCGGTAAGATCTACACAAAGTTAGTCTCCGAATGTAGTTTATTCGAAAATACATCACTTAATTTTTCTTCCGATTATGTAGAATCGGTTCTTAATGTTTGGAAATTACTAACGAAATTATAGACCAAAAAACTTGAATTTACTGAACTCCAGATGATGCATATTCGGTAGGATCTACATATGGTTATCCTCCGAATATGTTATATTCGGTGATCACTTACTTCCGAATATGTGTATTCGGTTTCAATTTATGTACTTTTACTTTCGATTGTTTAGAATCCATTTCCTAATAGGCATGGATCTATGACCACTTCCCCATCCTGAACTTGGCCGGAGAGAACCCGGAGTGGCGCAAAGGTAATCCTAGAGGAACAAAATATATCTTCGAAGACAACCGTTCTAGGTCAAAAGAGCAGCAGTTGGTTCGCATAAGGGAGATTTTGGACCAAATGAATGCCTCAGACGTATGCTTTGATCCATACAAGGAAGATCGAGCTAGTGGGCATATAAGAGTTCGGTCGGACTTGTCCCTTTATTTTGGACCGTTGTGGCACCCCACAGGATATGTGATGTACAACCCCTCTAGGGTGATGCGACAACACGGGTATATACAACATCAACCAATGGATTCCTTCGGTGATTATTGCAAATTTGAGTTGGAGTTGTGCTCTTCTAGTGGTGACAATCTCACGATAGTTCACTCAGGGCCACCTACTGTTCCTGATTCATTATCAACACTGGTAAACCTGTCACCCGAGGTTATGAAAATTCTCCAGGCTATATGAGTTGGTATAGGAACATATCCCATCCTTATGTTATCCGTGAAGTTAAATCAAAGACTACTTCGGAGGGGTCTAGTTATAATTGTATCATCAAAGACAAACCAAATGGTTATGATAGACTGGTGCGTATTCTTAAAACATTTTTCATTTTATATCATGGCTATAAATCTTAGGTAATACCCGTTTGATGTTATGTCATTATGTATAAAAACATGTGAATAGGTTCAAGTGTGTTTCCAAAATGTTAACTTTGCAT
The DNA here is from genome assembly GCA_023531295.1 of Papaver armeniacum. NCBI lineage: Eukaryota > Viridiplantae > Streptophyta > Magnoliopsida > Ranunculales > Papaveraceae > Papaver > Papaver armeniacum. Next base: position 23,888 of record JAJJWW010005861.1, read on the forward strand.
GCATGAGGAGCGGAGATCCCGTGCCGGTTGAGAAGATAAAAGAGGCTAGAGATCTAGTGGATAATATGGATAATGAAGATTATGCAGTTCAGTTTGGGGAGAAAAAAGGCACGAATAAGAATCCGCCCAAGAAGGCAATATCAAAGACGGGTAAAAGAAGTCGAGCTTCATCGAGCGCTGAAGGTGCTCCAAATGAAGGTTCTCCAAATGAAGGTGCTCCAAATGAAGGTGCTCCAACTGAAGGTGCTTTAACTCGTGGTCGTGCATGACTTGGATGTAGTCACGGTCGTAAAGTCAAGAAGTCTAGAAAAATGACAATGAATTGTGTTGTGTTGGATTATGTCGTTTCATAGTATTTATAGTTTGTGTTGGATTATGTAGTTTTTAAGGTTTGGATCGGATTTTTAGTTCTTAAATCACGTTATGGTTTGTGAACCGTTAGTTTCATGGAGTATGAATGGTGTATGAATCTAACACTCATTTGCAAGTTGCTCAAATATAACCTTATGGCAGGTTTGGATTTTTTGTCCACTCCATATTCGGAGGTTTGGGAGACTTGGTTGTCTTCCAAATATTACAAGTTCCTAATTTGAAGATTTTCAAGTTATTCACAATTGTGAATTTTGGGCCACTATATATTCGGAAGACAAAAAATTAGAATGATTACCTAATATAGTAGTTAACCATTTCAAAATTCCAATGCTGGTGGTCGTGCCAAAATGCCAAAACCTCATCATTATGGCAGGTTTGGAATTTTTGGCCACTCCATATTCGGAGGTTTGATAGACTTGGTTGTCTTCCGAATATTACAAGTTCCAAATTGGAAGATTTTCAAGGTTTTGAAAATTTTGAATTTTGGGCCACTATATATTCGGAAGACAAAAAATTAGAATGATTACCGAATATAGTAGTTAACCATTTCAAAATTTCAATGCTGGTGGTCGTGCCAAAATGCCAAAACCTCAGCATTATGGCAGGTTTGGAATTTTTGGCCACTCCATATTCGGAGGTTTGATAGACTTGGTTGTCTTAGAATATTACAAGTCCCAATTTGAAGATTTTCAAGTTTTTCAGAATTCGAATTTTGGGCCACTATATATTCGGAAGACAAAAAATTAGAATGATTACCGAATATAGTAGTTAACCATTTCAAAATTCCAATGTTGGTGGTCGTGCCAAAATGCCAAAACCTCATCATTATGGCAGGTTTGGAATTTTTGGCCACTCCATATTCGGAGGTTTGATAGACTTGGTTGTCTTCCGAATATTACAAGTTCCCAATTGGAAGATTTTCAAGGTTTTCAAAATTCTGAATTTTGGGCCACTATATATTCGCAAGACAAAAAATTAGAATGATTACCGAATATAGTAGTTAACCATTTAAAAATTCCAATGCTGGTGGTCGTGCCAAAATGCCAAAACCTCATCATTATGGCAGGTTTGGAATTTTTGGCCACTACATATTCGGAGGTTTGATAGACTTGGTTGTCTTCCGAATATTACAAGTTCCAAATTGGAAGATTTTCAAGGTTTTCAAAATTCTGAGTTTTGGGCCACTATATATTCGGAAGACAAAAAATTAGAATGATTACCGAATATAGTAGTTAACCATTTCAAAATTCCAATGCTGGTGGTCGTGCCAAAATGCCAAAACCTCAGCATTATGGCAGGTTTGGAATTTTTGGCCACTCCATATTCGGAGGTTTGATAGACTTGGTTGTCTTACGATTTATGTAATCGACGGATAACGATTACACTATACTTTCGAATATGAAAAATCTAATGTGTTGATGAGTCACATGCTGCGTACACTCGTGTTACACCTCGCCTAAACGGCCATATTTTCGAAAAAAAAGAGTCGTTAAAACTATATTCTATATAAGGAGGGTATCCTCTTCCCCTATATGCAACAAAAATACATTTCAATTCTCTCCAACATTAAAGAACCTCATCTTCAACATAATGGCACAACCATTCATTAATCCTAAGGAGTTCACGATAGAAGAAGATTTATCTTTATGTAGGCGCTATGTTCAATTTTATCCGAGACGAGGAGAAGAACGTAGGAAAGGAGGCATAATGAGTATGAGTTATTTGGGGAGAATTCATGAAAAGTTCTGCGCCGACACCGGTAACCCAAATAACCGTCACTCCGCTGATCTTTTCTACCGAGTTGGTTCAATAAACAGACACGTCGAAGAATTTGTCCATTTAACATATCTTGTGAATCAATATCGATTAAGGGGTGAAACCAATGATGAGGTTATAGAACGATCTCTCGGGGAATGGCGGAGATGGAAAAGATCAAACTTCTGTTACGAAGATCATTTCAGAATCCTTAAGGCGATGGACAGATTTAATCCGTTTAGAGCTCGTCCAAGACGTCCACGGCGCTAATCACAAGTCATTGTAATAGAATTGTCGAAGTCTAATCGTTATATTACATTAAGATTTTCAAAATTTTAACAACAATCGGGCGTAACTGTGCTATGTAATCTACCGAATATGTCAACATTTTCAAAATCGTATCACGGTTTGGTTAAATTCGGTACTTAATATGTTAATTAATCAACCGATTATACTCTAACGGATATATTTAAAAAAAAAAAAATAGTCGTGCATCGAAATACAAACTCAATCTGTAGAAAGTAAATAAACTTGTCTACCGAATATTGTAGTTGAAGAAAACTAAAGTCGCTGAGTACAAAAAGCATATATTCGGAAATTAATGAAAAACTCTAGTACTCCGATTACCATATTCGGCAGTCAAAAGTATCACACGATTTCCCGATTGTGGTTCATTATTGTTTACACAGTGTACGACGTATCCGTACACTCGTGTTACACATGACCTCAACGGCCAAATTTTCAAAATTTTCAAAAAAAAAAAGAGCTATTGGGACTCTCATTTATATAAGGAGGTTAACCTATTCTCATTGTTTCACCAAACTACACACATCTAGTCTTGTGAGCGTTACAAGAAGATCTTCCATCGTCTACTATTTCTAATTCATTATATATCTCATATTACAATCATGGCAACTTTTGACGCAGTTGAAGATTTGTCCATTGTCAAAACATGGTACCAAGAAACAAAGCGTGAAGATGTCATAGCCGGAAGGTTAACACAGGAAATCTTTTGGGGGAGAGTGTATAGCCAATTTGTGCGAGAATATGGAAATCCAAAGCAAAGATCCCTCCAACAAGTTCATGATCGTTTCCGGCTTATCCAAAAAGGGGTAAATGATTACATCTCGATACAAAAGAGGATTTTTAACACTAGCCACTTAAGCTTGTTGATCCAACAATTTGTAAGTATTTGCATAATTCTTTTACAAAACACCGGGTGGCTATATCTTATTACTAAACTATACGAACTTAGCATTCTTTTGTATTTGTTGGTTTATGTAGGAGGCACTCGCAAAAAGACACTACTTAGAGGAACAAGGAGAAGAATTCATGTATGATGGAAGCTATGAATTCTTGAAGGCCGCGGCCACGGTATAGAGTTTGGCACAAGTTGGACACATTCGGAAGTTACTGCCTGATATTATCTACCGATTATGTGAACAATTCCTTAAATTACTGTATGATATTTGCTATAATCGGAAGTTAGTATGTTATGTAATCTACCGATTCTTAGATTTTTTTCAAAGTTTGATCTCAGTATAGTAAGGTGATAATCGGAAGTTAGTTTATTATTTAAATTACCGATTATGGGAGTGTTCCAATTTCTTCAGGTTCTGAGTTCAAAATAACATTATATTCGGAACATGACACTACAACATTACTACCGATTATAAAATTCGGAATACAACACTATAACATTATCCACCGATTATGGGAGTGTTCCAATTTTTGAAAGGTTCCGAGTTCAAAGTAACATTATATTCGGAAGACAAAACTATAAAATTATCCACCGATTATAAAAGTCGGAAGAAAACACTATAACAATACCACTGATTACTATATTCGGAAGACAAACTATAACATTATCCACCGATTATATCATATATCTTCACAAGATTTTTCAAAAAAACTTGTACAAAAAAGTCGGTTCAAATTACATCTTTCAAAAGTAACGATCATTCATCTTCATCATCCGAGGGAACCAATTCGAGTAGACCTTCCGGAAAGTTGTCATTCATGACGCGATCCCAATCCAACATGTTGGTCTCATATTGTTTCAACCAATCCTTACAATGATTCGTTGGGAAGTAATCCGTCCAACCACCCAAAGGAGGTAATGGGCAATCTCTCTTTACTCTTAAACCGATAAAATGCATCTCATTCACAAATGCCATAACAATTCTCCTATCTTTAACCGATTCATCGCAAACCGTCCTTGTTGGTGTAAACGTAAAAGAATGTCCATACTTAGGAGGAACAAAGAAATGTACCACGCAATTCAAAACGTCCGCTAAGAGATATCCATATTTAGGAATTGTTATCCAATACTTGGATCCGATGGTCTTCAATCCCTTTCGGCATTTTACACGCGCAACTAAGTCTTTGAACTATAGTTCTTTGTCGTGTCTATCTCCTTGCTTCATCATCCCCATATAGAAATCCTTGTCCTTTATTAGTTGTACCGCCATCTTAGTTCTTAAATATTTCCATTGGGTGACATCTTCGTTGAGCGACTCGTCAAAGTGACCAATTTGTTCCGTAGCGACGTGAAACCCACAATTGCCATCCCCATCAACCTCGTCGGTGGACAAAACAAATGGAACAATGATCGGAGGGAGTTGTTTCATATACTCTTCTATAATCGTATACGATGATCGTGTTGGTCTTCCATGAAAATCCCTAGGACAACGAAGAGTACCATACTTCTCTTTTATAGTCATCATTTCCGTTGGTTGTGTTTGTTGCGAGTCGCTCATTTGATCAACAACAATAGAGCTAGCTTGGGTATCCACTAACACAACTTCTTCAACCACCTCGGATTGACTTGCTTGAGAAGGCTCCGTAGAGACCTTTTGGTTTCACTTTTCGTGCGGTTGGTCCACTTTGTTCCTTTCTTGGACGACCTCTTTTCTTAGGTTCCGACTCATCTTGAAATTCGGCTTCTGAACGCTCGTTCCTAGACAATATTCTTTTATTAGACAAATACTCATTCAACTCTTTTCTTTGGATGGTCCTCGACACTTCGGTGTTGGGCCTACCGGCCCTCTTTTGCTTAATAGGTTCATCAACCTCCCGTAAACAAGGGTGAAGAGCTTCCTCCAAATTGTGCATCAATATAAGCTTTTTGGTGCCATTTTATGTAGCATAACGCTCGGCTATTCATGCACACAATTCCGACTCAAGGAAAGATGGACCATCAACTATCGGGGTGCTTGGAGTGAAATTTAATTGCTTCCAAAATGGATGAATATCATTGATGTCAATCACTTCAACATACCTACTGATGCGTGTCGTAGGTGCAATCAAATTAATTAATATTTCCACTCAATTAAAAATAATATAATGGAAGTCAAGTTCGTTCCCACGAGGAGCAAGAGATTCTAGTTGTAAAAATTGTCACAAAAGGGGGAATGTATAAAGCAAAAGAAAATAAACAAAGCAATTAAAAGATAAAGTTGAAATCAATAAGAGAGACAAGATTAAGGAATCCTTCTTCGTTGCGAAACAATGAATCAAGTTATGTTCTTTTCTACTTGTTATTAGTCACAAATTATCACCAACCGTAGGTAAAGCAGCTAGATCAGTGCTAAACCCCTAAATCCCTTGTATCACCGGATACGGAAGTTCTCGACTACCGGATTCTATTTACCAAACCACCTAGTAGTAGATCACTCTAGATGTAATTTAAATAAACGCATTAAGATTTATGAACTTATTAGGTTAATATTAGTAGTTAGACTCTTAGATCAAGGTCTACTTGCTAACGTTGTTTTCACACACAATTGCTCCACGGAATCCCTCCGCAAGGTCTCGTGTTTGCTACTTATGTAAAAAGTCAAGACACGATTATTTATCCCCTAACTTTCACTAGCTTTAGATCAAATTAACAAATCAATTTAGCGTGCACTCTAAACAATCTATCAATCAATCATGAATGAATAAACATTCCTATTAGTAAAAACAAACGATAATCATGTGAAAAATCTCAAGATAGAATTGAAACAAAACTCAAATCATGTATTAAGAACTAGGAAATCATCCTCAATCAATAATAAAATTAGCTACTCATGTTTTTGAAATTCACACAAATAATAATTAAAAGGAGAATTTTCAAGTTCACACAAATAATTAAAAAGAAGAATTTTCAAAAGCTAGCAAAAACACAAGTGTTGTGTGTGTATAGAGAGGTGTGTAAAAATGTAGAAAACTTCTCTATTTATAGGCTTCAATATTCTCCAAATCTTCCAAGGAATAGAATGCTTTTCCTTTAGCAATTCAATTTCCAAATCCAAGCCTTTCTCAACTCTTCCATCTTCTCTTTCCAAATTTGAGCCCAATTCTCCATCCAATTCCTAGTCCAAGTCTTCACACCCATGAGAGAAGTCCACGAAAATTCTGAATTTTGCTCATTTAGGAAAAGCGGTATTATGGCGGAACTTGACCGGAATCCGTCACCGCCGGCCACCTGAATTCTGTTGCCGTCAATGGTATATTCGACGGAATATTCGTGTCAGATCCACCGTTAGAGATAACGGTCAAACGGGTCAACCGTCGGTCAACCGGGTCAAGGGAAGGAGAGTCAGCCACCGAGTCGCCTTGAGTTAGTGTCTTGATCGGCTGACTCGTCTAACTGGGGTGAGTTGGATCGGCTTATGGATCGGTCATCTGAATCGATGAGTTGACTCGCCAGAACCGCAGTCCCACGAGTTCTCGTTTGTTTATAGGACTTCCCGGCCAAGTTCAGGCCTCTCTTTAGTGTCTTCTCCATGTAAGATCCTAGCATACATCTATTGAAGCTTCAATCCATTTCAAAGATTGCTTCAATCGTTTCAATTGCAGCTTCTCTCGTTTCTGACTTCAAACTCCATCAAACCGATTTTCTATTCTTCTCAGAGAGCTCATCTCATCAATTACAGCGACCAATAATTCCCTGTGTCTGCAATTTCAACCCATACGAACTCCAATTTCTACTCATTTTTTTTTGATCTGCCTCAGATGGGTTTTCTCATCGCCACTGCTAATTTCTAAATCAAGTCGAACCCATCTTTCTAGAACCTCCTTGGAACAATACCCATCGATCCATCTCATGGCCAGTGGCTTGAATTCTTCTCCTCCTTCCGAGATTCTCGATTCACTGCAACATCAAACCCTAATTTTCTCGGTCGATTTCGATTACTTTTTCTCTCAATTCAGTTCTCGATCTCCTCTCACCACCATCTCAATCACGACATCAACAACATCTCTGCTTCTCTGAATCATCAGTCGTCACCGACCCACCTTTGTCTCAGCTTCAACAGCAGTCACAGCTGCTTTTCTAATAGTTTACTCTGATTTCCATCTCGAGCTCATCGTTGTTTCATCAACTACAGCAGAAAATCTCAATTCTAATTCATCGTCGACTTCTTCTCTCTGTCTCAAACAAAGATTCTACTTCTCTCGCCACCGACCCATCTTTATCTTTTACTCTCTCGATTTCTCTCGATCCGTTCTCCGGTTTCACAATAGCGGCAAAGAATGCTTTTCAATTTTAGCTATGTAAGAAAGGAAAGAGGAGAAGATAATCTTCTCAACGGATTTAGGGTATAAGTATTTGGGTGGATATTTGCACCCCAGTGATAAGGACCACCCTTCTTATTAGATAAGGGCCATCCTACTTGGAAACCCCCTTAACCTCTGCGGGCCTGGCTTTAGTACTCCTCCAAAAGAGAGTTTCTCCTTAACCTTGGCTGGGCTCCAGATAGTGTTCGCCCCTGAAATGACAATTTTGCCCTTTTGGCTCAAATTGGATGATTTCTTCTTCTTTTTCGTCCGTGCGACTCCATAGTAGCTATAAAACTCAAAACAAGCGTAAAATACATAATTTATAAGAAAAATAACAAAGAAAGCATAAACAATAGATAGTAAATAGGATGTATTCTACACCCTATCACCTACCCATATTATGACGACACGGGAGTCCAATACCTATCATATCCTTGCAAACACAAATCGTATTCTCGTCATCGTAAGCTTTATAAAGCTTCAATTGTTTCATCATGTGATTTATTGCCCATCTTGAAACTTTATGAACAATGCCCCTTGGAAGCAATTTTTCCTTATCATGTTCTATTGGGAAATGGTGTACACTAAATTGCATACATTTCCTAATCTTTACGAGATCACGATTGGTGTATTCATGGATTGCTTCTTGGATCGACACAACTCCATTTTGACTAACAAGTAGTATTTTCTTTAATCGGCCATGAGACCCCTCCGCAATGCTTGTCGCCTCGTTCTTGAAGTTACGATATTCATTTGTCCATGCAAACACAAATCTCTCCTTAAGCGGTAACCATTGTGTTTTACAATACTCAACGGGTTTTGGGTAGTTCGTGCCATATTCATCCTCAAATTTTTTCAAGTTAGGTTCGTAAATTTCCTCGGTCATCAACCAAACGACCTTGTCCCATGCTTTCATGAACATATTCCAAATCATTCCATCCTCCTTCCATTTTTCATCAAATAACCTCTTCTCTTCCTCTCGTTCTTCAGTGGTTAATTTACTAATGCGCTCATCCTGTTCCTTTGACCTCTTGGTACCCTTCCTTGGTTTTTTAGCATGGAAATGATGATGGCAATTGGATTTGAGGTTGCATTGAATGTGCCACGTACATTGCAAGTTTCGAGCTTCCGGAAAGACTACCGCTATTGCATGCATTAAGGCTTGATCATTATCCGTTACAATAACCCTTGGAAAATTATCACCGTTATAAATGGACCTCAACGTCTCCAACATCCAAATGAAACTCACGTTGTTCTCATGATCCATTAAACCCCATGCAATCGTAAACGTGTTTTTGTCCGAAGTGTGGCAAGCAATGTTCAACAACGGCATGTTATATTTGTTTGTCTTGTAAGTGGCATCTATCAACAAAATTTGATGAAAGCATTGAGCCAATTGGATCATTTCGGGATGTGCCAAGAAAATACGAACCACTTTACCATCCTTTTCTTCCCTTCTCAACGTGTAGTCGTGTAACTCCGCTAACCACTCCGATTGTTGCATGACCGATCTACCATCCCATTCCGTCCTTTTGATCGTAGCTACGGCCGCCTTAATTGTAGACAAAGAAGACAAGTTGTCAGGGTCGTCCGCCTTTATTTTACTTAAGATCGCACTCGCTTTTTGGATCCGCATAGACTTCACCGTCTCCATTTCTTTTGGTTTTAGCTTGGCAACCATTACATGTCCAATTAGAGTATCCAGATCATCGTGGTTGTGACAACCATTATCAACTTTAAACATTTTCCACTCTTTACCTTCCTTACCTTCGGGCTTATAGAAGACAATCTTAAACGGGCATCCTATTTTCTTTGAATTGCTTCGGTATTTCCTCTGCGTCTTCCTTACGTACTTACTATTCATTCCCGCGCAACTCTTTCGATCCCCACCTCGCTCACAAATCATTTTAAACCGTGTCACCCACATGATTGTTTTGAACTACAACGCACATGTTCTCTTTTGCCTTGTTCATAAGCCATTCCTTTGCCTCCTCCTTACTTCCAAATGACTACACGCACATATAACAAAACAAATATCATAAGTATAATCATTTAACATACATATTTGAATAAATAAATAAATAATAGTAATGAACAAACCAAATCATTTGCATAGCGTAGGGAAGTATCGGGCCTCAAATAGAAATCATCAACAACCGCTACAACGGCCTGCAAAATGAAGCACCATGTTTTAGTATAATAATCGGAAGACATTCAGTAAGTTTTCTAACCGATTGTCCAATAATCGGTAGAATACCGTTGTTTATGGGTAAAAATCGTTTCGCGATTTCGGTAAATTCGGTAGGTGAGTGAGAAACCGGTTCAAACCCTAAACAAATATGTCGTGCACGTGAGCACTTTATAAATTCGAGAGATCAACTGCACAAGTCTGGCCTAAACCAAGAAATGGCCGTTCCGGACTTGTTTCGGTCCAAAGTGGAGGAGAAGGGTTGATTTGGGGAGGGAAGCAAAGAAAGGTGTTGAGACCAGAATAATTCTGAGAGAGTAGTGTCTCGACTTGTATTAGAAAGTGGAAGCTTCGTAAGCTTGCAAGAGATGAAAGCTTTTTTGGAGAGCTTGCAAAGTTGCCTTTTCTGAGAGTGTAGTATTTTTCTCCTGACCGAGACTTGTTGTCGGGTGGAAATAGGTAAGACCTATTTATACAAGTCGAGATTGAAACGTACCTTGGCCTCATGAAGGAAGAGAGTAAAGGGTGAAATAATGGGAGGAGGTGGTAACCGCATGGTGTTAATGGGTGAAAACGTTTTCACCATTATTTCCTCATTTATTTGACCGCTTTATTCCTTTTCACGCTTTCTTAATGTGAACGTAGTGTACGCTGCAAAGCTGTGACCGCCAAACCAAAACCCCGGAAAGCATCCCCGTTTGTGTTAATATCTCGAGTGTTGGTTGCACCTTGAGTGCAAGTGGCGCCGCCAGTGGCGCGTGTGGCATGTGCGGAATGCCCTTGTTGGGGTTGTACCTCGAGCGCAAGTGGCAATGCCGAGAGCTGCTAGTGGCGTGCGTGGCATGTTCCAATGGCATGTGCGGAATGCCTTGGTGGTAGGTTGTACGTTGAGTGTAAGTGGCAATGCCCATTTGCTAGTGGCGTGTGTGGCATGTGCGAATGCCTTGGTGGTAGGTTGCATGGTTTGCGAGTTAGGCTACCGGCGTGCATTAAGGGCACGACTAGGTGATGAAGGCTACCCGGCGAGCGTGTTGGCATGTGCCAATAACATGCGTGGCCGTTAGGGCCGTGGCCTTGGTAGGAAAAGCTACAGTGAGCATGTTGGCATGTGCCAATGGCATGCGTGGGCCGCTAGGGCCGTGGCCTTGGTAGGAAAAGCTACCAATGAGCATGTTGGCATGTGCCAATGGCATGCGTGGCCATTAGGTCCGTGGCTTTGGTAGGAAAAGCTACCAATGAGCATGTTGGCATGTGCCAATGGCATGCGTGGTTGCTGGGCCGTGGCCTTGGTAGGAAAAAAACTACCAATGAGCATGTTGGCATGTGCCAATGGCATGCGTGGCCGACTTGGCCTAGGTTGCATGGTTTGTAAGCCTAGGGCGCTATATTTGGCATGTGCCAATGGCATAGCGGCTTGGAAATATGGCTTGTGGTACGTGTTGGCTTGTGCCAATGGCACGTACGCCATGTCGTCCTAGTTGCACGTTTTGCAAGCCTAGGGCGCTATATTTGGCATGTGCCAATGGCATAGCGGCTTGGAAATATGGCTTGTGGGTACGTTTTGGGATGTGCCAATGGCACGTACGCCATGTTGACCTAGTTGCACGTTTTGCAAGCCTAGGGCGCTATATTTGGCATGTGCCAATGACATAGCGGCTTAGTTTGGCATGGTTGCCAATGAGTGCGATATGTAGTTTGGTTTTGGCGTGTCGCTGCCATGGTGCGCGTGATGTGGATTGGTTTTGGCGTTATTCTTATGGTGCGCAGTGTGCGGCTTGGTTTGGCATTGTTTCCATCGTGCGCGAGTGTGCGGCTTGGTTTGGCATTGTTGCCATGGTGCGCAGCAGTGTGCGACTTGGTTTGGCATAGTTGCCATGGTGCGCCGGTGCAGCGGCTTGGTTTGGCATTATTGCCATGGTGCGCAGTGCGCGGCTTGGTTTGGCATTGTTTCCATGGTGCGCAGTATGCGGCTTGGTTTGGCATTGTTGCCATGGTGCGCAGTGTGCGGCTTGGTTTGGCATTGTTGCCATGGTGCGCAGTGTGCGGCTTGGTTTGGCATTGTTGACATGGTGCGCAGTGTGCGACTTGGTTTGGCATTGTTGCCATGGTGCGCAGTGTGCGTTTGGGTTTTGGAATTAGGGTTCGTGTCGAAAACCTAATCTCGGTATTTTGAAAAAATACCCCTATTAATTATTTACACGAGTTAAATGCTCTTAGTTAATGTGTTGCGGGTAACACTAGGTCATGGGGTTTTACGATTTTACCCCTTGTTTAAAAACCACCATCAACATTAAGTCCCTCGCTAGCTCGGAACGGGGGCTTTGTTATGGGTAAGCATAAGATGGTGACAAACTATCAACAAGAAACCGTAAAGAGAATTGAGGAGGCTTGTCTCGACCTTTTATAAATAGGATTTGGAATCCTTGCCTCTCGTAGTTTTGCACAAATCGGAAGGCTAGCACAATTGGTAGGGCCGGTGCGGCTTGGGCGACGTTGGGAAGTTGGCATGAGTTGGGAACCGAGTGTGATAGCTGGTGGGACCGGCACAAGGTGTGGAAGTTGTGCGTGCTTGCAGGCGTGACTTGGGCGGCCATTGGGAAGTCGGTGCAATTGGTGGGGCCGGTGCAACTTGGGCGACGTTGGGAAGTGGTTGCGAGTTGGGAAACTGAGCGTGCTAGCTGGTGGGACCGGCGCAATGTGGGGGAAGCTGATCGTGCTAGTTGGCGGGACCGATGTAAACAAGGAGGGAGTAGGTGTTTCTACAGGTAGCAAAGTTTCCTTATCTTGCCTTCCTTCACGCGCGCGGCTCCAATCAGGGCCTTATCCATGCTAAAATCTGGAAGCGTTATGTCCCTCATTGCTTCCTTTCCTTTTTTAAGGTTCCGTATTCATACCCAACGTAATTGCATCATCTCCCTCGTTTGAGAAATGGTTCTTCTCGTTGAGTTTCTCTCTTTGTCATGTCGCACAGAGACGAATCATCTTCTAACCAGCCAGATTCTCCAGGTGAAGGCGCGAGGTCTGACTCTTGCAGGAGCATCCCAACAAAGGCTATTCGGGTTAATAAAATCATACCGGTATGTTTTCTTCTTCTTTGGTGGACTGACGTACGCTTTACCGCTTGTTGGATGCATGGAAAATTTTCCCTTTTGTGCAGAGATATCCCGTTGGAGCATGCGTTATCACGTATATTGACGAGGATGACCTAGTCGTTCCCTTCCTTCAAATCCGACCTTGTTGCTGCTGCAGACTTGGAGAACGCCGATTTAGGGCTCTCTTGTCATGAATACCCCTATGCAGGTTTGTCATTTGGGACTCGTATGAGGTGTCTCTCCTCCAACTATCGGAATGTTGGCGGTTTCCTGGTGCGGAAAGAATTCGTGGTCCTTTATACGAGGATATGGAAGACATACGGCCATATCGCTACCAGGAGCGTAGTGAAGTGTTGTTCGTCCGCCTTGGTTTCCGTAGTGAACTGTCTTTTGCCAATGATTACTTAGATGGAGAATATGTCCGTCCGTGCTGCTGCAGAGTCAGCCATTCAAAGGTGGGAGAACATGGTGTCCACCTGTGAATCCTTGGAGTTTAATATCAGCTGGTTGCGGCATCGTCTCAATATTGTGAAGGTCGACAGAGCTGGTATTCTTGCTGGTGTGATTCCTGCCACAAAAGCCATGCTGGAAGAGGAGGAAGCTTTGGCCATTTTTGATGTAGTATGTTGCAGGGAAGTGATTAGGCGTAGTATGCGTTAAGCCACTTTCCGTTGATGACCTCCTCTAGCTTTCCCCCATCTTCTTTGATAATCTTGTAGTAACCACCTTTGTCATACGCTTTAGTGATTATGTACGGCCCTTCCCATTTGAGAGAAAACTTCTGTGTCGATGCATCTTCTTTGGATGTGTTTGGCGGTTTTAGCACCAGATCTCCTTCTTTAAAAACCCTCGGATTTTACATGGCTGTTGTACGCCCTGGAAATCCTGTTTCTGTATGCTTGTGCATGTTCCTCCACCCGGATCTTCTGGAGTAATCGAGATTGGTCTTCCATCTCCGGCCAATAGTATCCAAGTCGTTGTAAACGGTAGAGGGTTAAAACCGATGTTATTCCATAGACTTGGTGTGGACATGTTCAAGTTGTTGTGAATGCTTGCATGGTCGAAAAGAAACTTCGCGCCCGGATGAAATAGGAGACGTTCCATTGCCGATCGCTGTTATCAAGTCTTCAGGACTTTGTTCCAAGTTAATCTTTCAAACCATCTCATTGAATCTTGGACTATCGTACGAAATGGGATGCGGTGAGAAGTCCCGGTCATACTCGGTTTGATATGATGGCATGGATGAATACGTGAACGTAACCTTCCTCGCGTGCTTTTGGAGTTTTTCGGTGCACATGTACGGCTTCATGTTGAGAAATTCCCGCGGCTCGTAAAATCTCGATAGTGATGATGTTGAAATCAGTAATAACCTGGCTGAGGGGAGTGAAGGCATCTTACACTGGTAGTCCCCATGCATAACCTACTTTCATTACATCGCCTTGAATCCCCCCTCCACGGGATTTGATATAAGCCAATCGTACTCTTCTGAATGTGACATTGGGATGCTCAGAAATTACATAATGACATATTCTGGATAGTGCAGGCTCGGGATCCTCCGCGGCCTCGTAAAGTGTTGAAGGCGTCTTCTAGACAGAGAGGTGATGATATTATTGTGTTGCACCCTTGAAGAGTAGAGGACCTTGTTGTGGGTACGGAGTTTTGGTGGACTGTGTCCTCGGAGCTTTGACAGTGAAGGGATCCGTGTATATCTTCCGTCCTCAAGTATGGTATACGTGTTTCCATCTTTGTAGTAATTTTCGCTGCGGTGAAGCTCTCAAATTTGGTATCAACGAATGAGGGGCAAAAATTCTTGGTACGAGATGTAATCGGGAGAAACTACATTGTCGTGGTAACAAAGTAGGTTGGCGATATTCTATGGGCTTCCGTGGAAGTAAAAGGATTGGCTGGATGCGTGGCGAGCAAACCGTCCATGATTACGAGTTTTGGCGAGATGAATTAAAAGGTGTCCATGACTACGAAGATTGGCTGGCTGTGTCTATGTTCCTTGATATGGGGAGTGTGGCGGCATGACCCTTTGCGTGAAGGAGTGGCGTTGAAGCGAACGTTGAAGCGAAGCCTTCCGGAGAACGTTTATGCGTAGTTACTTCGGAGAGAACGTTGAAACGACATCTTGCAACTCTCGAGCCTTGACGGCTACCATTTTGAAGTCGGAGGCAGCGTCACGTTGTCAAACTCGACATCCCTCAAGAGAACAGAGGTTAGGAGTCCCCAGTTACATTTGTCGATCGTGCTTTCTAAGAGAGGTTGGGGTTTGGGAACGGCTTCCCTGGCTGGAAACGCCTGCTTTCCTGATGTAGTGCGGTTGAGGGGTGCAAATATGTCTTGACGCTACGCCTTGGAGAAATATAGAATCTCACATAACTGTTTCATCATATACTGTACGACTTTGTAGGCGAAGTTCCCATTATGCGGGTCCTAATGGAAGAAGGGTCTCCGTGAACTCAGGAGAGTTGTTGATTTCCCTTGCTTTCGATTTTGGAGAAGTCTTTCCTGATCTTCACGTGTGACGAAATTGGATTGCTTATCCCCTTCTACTGGGCGTTCAAGAGCAACGCGAGCCTCTTCATCTATAAACGTGCGTCCTGACAAGTATCTTTTGTCTTTTCATCAAATCAATAGTGCTAAAAGGAGGTCGGCTTCTTAGGATCTTCCAAAGATCTTGCCACGATGGTGGAGTAGCGTCTCTGGTGACGGTTGGAGCTTCCATGCTTGAAGAACCGTTGGGGTGGCGGAAGTGGCTCACGGCTCCGCAGTGATCGTAAGTGTATCGATGCGAGAGATGACACGGTTTTGATCACGGCGTGCTGGAGCTATGGCGTTGTTTCGAAGGGCGAGGATGGTGGCCGGGAAGGGCGCAAGATGTTAGTTGAAGGATGCAAACTGTTAGCACAACGTGTGGTACTGCGGCTGGAATGCGCGTGTGGCATGTGTGCCTGGCATGTGCGTCTGGCAAGCGCTTCCGCATGCGCGTCGCAAGCGCTTCGGCATGCGCGTCGCGGGCAAGCGCATCGGGGTAAGCGCATCCGAAACGCGTCTGGTAGGCGCTTCGGATCGTCTTGGAATGGGCGCCGACTTGGTGTGTGGACGCTGTTAGGCATGGACGATTGCTTGGATTTCGGTATGGTGTGGACCATTGGCTTGGCACGGTCTTTGGCTAAGTATGAGGCGTTGTACACCCTAATCTGGGAGAAGTACGGACATATGACCACAACCAAGAAGGTCACTAGTCGATTTGCGGCGGTTAGCGTGTGGAAGAGGCTTTATCTTCCATCGAGGATATGCGTGAGGTGACCGGGTAACACCGTTTCAAGACGTTATTGCCGACTGGGAGCACCAACGCGACGTGTGCGTAGAAAAGGAGTTCAACACTTCGTGGTTTGTCGAAGGCCTTTCTGAGATCCAAAAGTTGAAAGATGCAGCAATCGAAAGCCTTTCCACTGAGGAGATTGCATGACGGGGAGGTAGAACTCGAAAAGCTTTCCAAGATGTTGACTATGAAGAGAGCTAGCTCTTCAAGATGCAAAGTTGACTTTCTCCAAGAAGAACAGACCACTGCTGGATGATTTTCCTTGAATGTTTCTCTTAAACTTTCATTTAGGTTCTTTTTCTCTTTTTTTTTTTTGAAAGACATATCGGATGTCCGGTTCAAAGTTTGACCAGTTTTTGGTAGACAATTTGGTAGCTTTTGAGGATATTGGATTATTTAAGGATGAATGGTTTTGATAATATGACTGATTATGTTTTGGGAAAGGAATATTGCTTTTATGAAAGTGTGTGCTAGCAATAGGCACAATACTCGGGAGTATGACGGTTTTACTAAGAGCCTAAAAAACAGATCGTATATCTTAACGCAAATCTAAATTTACTCAATTCATAGGTTTTTGTGAACACGCCCCTCTCCATGTAAAAGCGGCTTTATTGGTAAGATCGTCAGCAAGTCCCCAATCGCCGATAGCATCTTCAAGCGAGTCCCCGTTTCTCGTGTAGTTTTTGCAACCGGTAACCGGGTCGTCCGGGTAGTTGAGTCGGATCGAGTGGTAGCATCTTGACAAGTCCCCGTTTCTTGTGTAATTTTTATAACTAGTAACCGGTCGTCTACGGTAGTTCATGTCGGATTGAGTCGCCTTCCCCTACCATCTTGACATCTGGGTCGAAGAACGAGATCGACAATCTGACATTGTAGCCGATAGATTAATCCTCCCGCCGTGGTCGCCAATTGTTTATGGGTAAAAATCGTTTCGCCGATTTCGGTAAATTGGTAGGTGAGTGAGAAACCGGTTCAAACCCTAAACAAATGTGCTGCACGTGAGCACTTTGTAGATTCGAGAGATCAACTGCACAAGTCCGGCCTAAACCAAGAAATGGCCGTTCCAGACTTGTTTCTGGCCACAAAGTGGAGGAGAAGGGTTGATTTGGGGGAGGGAAGCAAAGAAAGGTGTTGAGACCGAATAGTGCGGGAGAGTAGTGTCTCGACTTGTATCGTAAAGTGGAAGCTTAGAAGCTTTGCAAGAGATGAAAGCTTTTTGGAGAGCTTGCAGTTGCCTTTTCCGAGAGTGTAGTATTTTTCTCCCGACCGAGACTTGTTGTCCGGTGGAAATAGGTAAGACCTATTTATACAAGTCGAGATTGAAACGCACTCGGCCTCATGAAGGAAGAGAGTAAAGGGTGAAATAATGGGAGGAGGTGGTAACCGCATGGTGTTAATGGGTGAAAACGTTTTCACCATTATTTCCTCATTTATTTGACCGCTTTATTCCTTTTCACGCTTTCTTAATGTGAGCGTAGTGTACGCTGCAAGTCGTGACCGCCAAACCAAAACCCCGGGAAAGCATCCCCGGTTTGTGTTAATATCTCGAGTGTTGGTTGCACCTTGAGTGCAAGTGGCGCGCTAGTGGCGCGTGTGGCATGTGCGGAATGCCCTTGTTGCGGGTTGTACCTCGAGCGCAAGTGGCAATGCCAGTTTGCTAGTGGCGTGCGTGGCATGTGCCAATGGCATGTGCGAATGCCTTGGTGGTAGGTTGTACGTTGAGTGTAAGTGGCAATGCCAGATTTTCTAGTGGCGTGTGTGGCATGTGCGGAATGCCTTGGTGGTAGGTTGCATGGTTTGCGAGTTAGGCTACCAGCGTGCATTTAAGGGGCACAGCTAGGTGATGAAGGCTACCAGCGAGCGTGTTGGCATGTGCCAATAACATGCGTGGCCGTTAGGGCCGTGGCCTTGGTAGGAAAAGCTACCGGCGAGCATGTTGGCATGTGCCAATGGCATGCGTGGCCGCTAGGCCGTGGCCTTGGTAGGAAAAAAGCTACCGGCGAGCATGTTGGCATGTGCCAATGGCATGCGTGGCCATTAGGGCCGTGGCTTTGGTAGGAAAAGCTACCAGCGAGCATGTTGGCATGTGCCAATGGCATGCGTGGTCGCCCAGGCCGTGGCCTTGGTAGGAAAAGCTACCGGCGAGCATGTTGGCATGTGCCAATGGCATGCGTGGCCGACTTGGCCTAGGTTGCATGGTTTGTAAGCCCTAGGGCGCTATATTTGGCATGTGCCAATGGCATAGCGGCTTGGAAATATGGCTTGTGGGCGTGTTGTGCCAATGGCACGTACGGCCATGTCGCCCTGTTGCACGTTTTCAAGCCTAGGGCGCTATGTTTGGCATGTGCCAATGGCACAAGCTTGGAAATATGGCTTGTGGTACCAATGGAACGTACGGCCATGTTGACCTAGTTGCACGTTTTCAAGCCTAGGCGCTATATTTGGCATGTGCCAATGGCATAGCGCTTAGTTTGGCATGGTTGCCAATGAGTGCGATATGTAGTTTGGTTTTGGCGTGCCGCCATGGGCGCAGTGTGCGGCTTGGTTTTTGGCGTTACGGCCATGGTGAGCTAAAGGTGGCGCTTTGGCGTGGCATGCGCCATGGTGCGCAGTGTGGCTTGGTTTGGCATTGTTGCCATGGTGCGTAGTGTGCGGCTTGGTTTGGCATTGTTGCCATGGTGCGCAGGTGTGCGCTTGGTTTGGCATAGTTGCCATGGTGCGCGGTGTGCGGCTTGGTTTGGCATTGTTGCCATGGTGCGCGTGTGCGGCTTGGTTTGGCATTGTTTCCATGGTGCGCAGCAGTGCGGCTTGGTTTGGCATTGTTGCCATGGTGCGCAAAGTGTGCGGCTTGGTTTGGCATTGTTGCCATGGTGCGCAAAGTGTGCGACTTGGTTTGGCATTGTTTCCATGGTGCCAGCGTGCGCTTGGTTTGGCATTGTTGCCATGGTGCGTGATGGCGTTTGGGTTTTGGAATTAGGTTCTGTGTCGAAAACCCTAATCGGTATTTTGAAAAAATACCCCTATTAATTATTTACACCCGAGTTAAATGCTCTTAGTTAATGTGTTAAGGTAACACTAGGTCATGGGGTTTTACGATTTTACCCCTTGTTTAAAAACCACCATCAACAACTGTGTGCCCTAAATTAACGAATTCAATAGAAATAGTCCAGGCCGTCTTCCGAGTACAAAAAAAAACATAATCGGAAGATATAAATATGGTAATACTGCCGAATACAAAAAATCGGAAGCTAAAGTAATTAATATGCCTTTGTTTTTTCAAAGAACAAAAAATTTTACAAGTTTGCGAAAATTTTATTTTGGAAACATTCGTAGACAATGTACTCTACATAATGTCGAATGTAGATATTTTTCAAAGAAGAATTACAATTTTTACAAGTTTGCGAAAAATTTATTTTGGGGCCATTCGGTAGAAAATATACTCTAAAAACTGCCGAATGTAGATATTTTGGGAAATCAATTGGGGGTTTTCGGATATTTTGGGGCCATTCTAAGAGAAAATGCACTCTATATATCAACCGAATGTATATATTTGGTACTCAGGTATGTTATATTCCGGTAGATATGTAGATACATTATCTACCGATTCTGGGTTGTTCATGGCATTTAATGCATGCATTAATCGGGTTTTCTTGTTTACAAACACATTCAAAGTGGGTATTTGAGTTTCTTAACACAATACCCGTATGTTTGATGCATCATTAGTTTCTATCCGGGTGATTCGCCGTTTTCTTCCATGAAAGCGTCGTCTAGGGTTTCCTCTCCACAAAAGTTTGGATCAATCAACATATACCCCAAATCGTCTTCTCTAAACGGTCGCGAACCTTCAACATTATGTTATTCACGATGATTCTCAGCTTCTTCTTCGTATCCATCCATTTTTGTTGATTATTAAAAAAAAATAGTTTTTCCCTTTTTTCCTTCTTCTTCTTCTCTATAACTCAAAAATGACAACAAATGAAAACAATGAAACAAGTTTCATCCAAAATACTACCCTGACTACAATCGGAAGAAAATGTTTTATTTTATCTACCGAATGCATTCGGAGGATAAAAATCTAATAATATCTACCGAATATGTAAGGACAATTTTGCCATTACGATTTACACGAGATAAGGGCTAGCTTCAATTTACGTTTGGGTGACCCTATTTTGTTTTATTGTTGTCCCCTAATTCCTTTTGAGTGGCCCTAAAAACGCGAGGCTTATTTAGAGGGTAGGAAAACGTTTTTTGCTCTTCATTTGGGCTTAAATTTATAAGTCTAATGGGAAAATGGGGCAGCCAAGCCTTGCCTTGGGCTGCCTCCGCCCTGCCTTTGGTCTCAAAGAGTTGTAGTAGTAACATATAATTTCTATATAATTTCTAATCCGTAATGAGTTGCAAAAGCTCACTGATTCCCATGTGATTGCCACCACAAGGAAGTAAATGAAGCCAAAAGAACAACATGCTTTTTTCAGAGAGTTCTGAGATGAAATGGAGTTCAATTCAATCATGAAACTGACGATGATAATGGTGATATGGTGATGTGATGATATGCCTAGCTCCTATTATCCTACTTACCAAATCAAGCTCCTCTCCACTACTTCTTCTCCACTACATATTAAATACGTTACTACGATCTGACTGTCTGACATACTAGTTTGATCTTGTTTAACATTCATTATTCAATCTGTTAATTATGATGCGTCAAAAACACAAGCTATCCGCTTATTGAATTAGCCAAAAAACTTCAAGCTCGACTTTAAATGTGATTCAACTGTATGCATTCAACTTGGAAAGTATGGACAGATGACTTGAAAAGACGAAACTTGTACTCCACTGTAATGGTGGGTACTGATCGTTCATACTCATAGATCCTTTACAATCTTCTAGACTTGATTGTTTAAGCTCAATCCACTAAAGTCAGTTCTACCATGTGACTTAACCTGTTGCAAACTCTCTTCCGCCAGTGAGTACTGATGGCCTTACTTATCTCTACGTTTTTCGCATGTACATGGTGTTTGCAATTAATTAGTAATTAGCCTGGCATTAACTTATGAGTTGAAAGGAAAGGTTGGTGCTACTTGTGCAGCATTAAAACCAAATCCAACAGATCCCATGTGCAAAACCAAACAGGCTAAAGACAAACTTTCTTTCGCTCTCATGAATCAACGTAACCGATCCCTCCACGGAACTGTCTGTACCCTAGCTAACAGTATTCAGCTAAAAGGCTCATTAAATGGTTGACAACACTGATGCATAACACAAAATGAGAAATAATGCAATGCAGTACTAGTTAGTCAAACATCTCAACCCATATAATGACCCACTGTCTGCTGCTGCAATACAAGCAAATTGAGTGTGCCCCACTCCGTTTATGTCATTCTAGGGCACGCGTTGGGTTTGGGCGTTTCAACTGAGATCCGACCTCAGAATGGTCATCAATCATATGATATGAGATCCTCACATGATACTATCTTTGGAAGAATGCAAGGGACCTGGCAGTGGCACCCACCGCCCTTGATTTTTATGATTTGACTCCATACAATTTTTGTCTTCTTTTTCTTTTGTTCCGTATTTTCAAACTTCTATGGTATTGGTACGTACACATGGTAGATAAACACGGAAAAACAAGCTAGCATTTTAGCATGCTAAATAGGCTGTTTGGATTAGGGCTGTCTTACCCATTACCCGGAACTAGAACCGCTGATTCGGGTTTGGTCCAAAGTTGGACCCATTAGCAACTTAGGACCCGACAGGTAATATCTGATGGACCCGAATGTTAACGGGTCCAAACGGTAATATCCATCGGCATTCGTGTAATGTGATCCTGTTATTTATCTTTTTATTCATGTTTTTCGCAAAAATTATGGTATTTTGCTAGTTTCGCTTTTGATTTTTTCATTTTTCCATTTTTTTCTTACATTTAATCATTATTAGTATATAAATAAACAAATAATAATAAATTTTTATAAAAATAATTTAGATTCAAGTTAAAAGGAAAAAAATTTAAGTTTTAAGATTTTTACCGTTGTATTGATTTAGGTACGAGATGTTCTTCCTCCTACCCGACGAAGATTGACCGAACCGACGGTACTTGTGACTTTAAACGGTCCGGTTAAGGTCCACAAATTTAGGAACCAGGACCCAACCTTTATAAATAGGTCAGGGTCTAGTGATACCGGGAGGACCCGGACCCATTGACAAAATTTCTAGTTTGGATACACATCTAGTGGTTTTTGACTTACTGGAAGAAAAAATTCATAAGTTAGTTGGGTGCACAATTTCAAAATGACTTCTAAAAACAAAAAGTTAACTTTTTGTGAAAAATGTTTTTGCTTCGACACGTCGACTTCTACTTCGAAGAAGCGAAGTCGCGCATTTGCATCCAAACGCTTATAATTGCTAAGCCAAAATGATCAACCCATCCGGAGAAATCTCAGGAAATTTTAATATTGCTTTTGCTGTGAAAGTCGGGCACCACTAGCTCATATTTTCATAACCAACTTACAACCATGTTTTGAAAAAGAAAATTCACATAAAAATTTGAATCTTTTCCTCCGCAAAAGTACGATCTTTTCGAGGCATCTATGTATGCCTGAAGTGTCGTGGAATATGTCGCGTAAATTTAGCATGTGGTTTGTCCATTTTTGGAAAAAATATTTGATATGCAAAAATGTATTTGTCTCGCACTATTAGTGAGCTTTGGCTGCAACACTATTAGTGAACAGCTGATGTTAATGTTACTTCTATGACAGTGTTTAAGTGTACGATGCCTCCTAATTTCCACATTATTAGGCATGTGATTCATAATCCACATCAATTTATGAATCGAGCCTTGATTTTTGTTTTATTAATTTTGAAATAGTGCCTTGATTGTCGTGACCAAAATTTTCCATTCATACGAGCTTAAAAATCGGTACCAACAAGATTGGAGACTTATTTTGTCATTGAAAATAACCTTCTAAATTTTTTTTTAAGGTTCTTCAACTTAAGTTGGGGGTTTAATATGAGAATATTTTTTTAACTTTCCTTGTAAATTAGAGTTTCAGGGAGAGTTATGCAAGTTTTTATGTCAGTTGATGTTTCAATTGAAAAGTTCAATCAAGAATACTAAATTAGGTTAAGCGCTACCAATTCTACCGTTAGATTTCTTTAGCAGTTAACAATTTAACACAGAGGACCGATAAAAAAACAAACAGTTTAACACAGAGGAAGTAGGAACCGTGGAAGGTGAGAAGATGCATTATTTATTATAAACTGTATTAGAATTAACGGCAATTTTCTAGGAGATAAACATCGTTAACTTGTTAGTTATTTATGTAACACGTGGAGGCTTTTGTGTGGACGGTACAGGGAGGGACATGAAAGCTGGGTGGGATCCTGAGTCAACTCTTATTAGTTTATACTTATAAAATCATTGGTGTTACCCAACTCTTATTAATTTATATTAACAAAATTACTAGTAGTTCCCGATTACTCGATTTGTTCATTTTGCCTTGGTTTCCCATGAAAAAAACCTATTTGTTCATCCACGTGGCCAACAAAAATAAATTTGTTCATTGCGACCTGGCCCATAGTGGAATTGCCCCGAGTGCTGTGATTAAGGAACTTCTAGCTACGACCTGACCCGAATTCAATATACCTATTTATGTCCTTTTGTAATATTTTTTGTGTACCTTATCTTTCACCACATACATAATTATGCATGAAATGATGGCACATTCTTCAACTCATGTATATATAGAGAGACATATTCATGCTTTCTCTTTTAAGTTTTAACTAACTCCTCTACCATCTTCTTTTATCTCTTTTTTGGTTTTTTTTCATTCAATCAATCACACTTTCTTTTCTTAAAAAGAGAATATCATGCCAAGGAAGCAGGTAAAAGAAATGATCATGATGAGATCATCACCAAGCCAAGCTCATAGTAGTAGCCGAGCTCCAAAAGGACACTTTGTTGTGTATGTTGGGAAAGAAATGAAGAGATTTGTGATTCCAACTTCATACTTGAAACATCCACATTTTCAACAACTGTTAGACAAAGCTGCAGAAGAATATGGGTTTCACAATACAAAGGGAATTGTTTTACCTTGCGATGAAGCAACTTTTGCAAGACTTGTTTCTTTTCTGGCCAAGTATTTGTAATTAATAACGGACATTATGCTTGGCTATTGCTAACCATCATTTTTATTGCCAAGCCAGAGAGCTAGAGAGAGAGAGAGAGAGAGAGAGAGAGCCATGTTGGGATGCTGTACCGTACGTACTAGAACTGCATTTGCATACATTCTAGTTCTGCTAGCGGACTTCAGTGTACGACCAAACAAGAGCTGGCCTTGTTAGAGTCACAGTTGTTTTTTTTTTATCGAAAATGTAGTAACAAATCGGTTGATGATTAAGACCAAAATTCTATCTATTGCATTATTTGTGATCTGCCGATGCCCTTCGTTACAAAAAGAAAAATGCAAAACGCCTAAATTCTGCGGCCGCACGGTGCCTGAAAGTACGTTGGCCCTACGGAGGCAAGTTCTATCGTATGCAGCCCTTATCGAATAGTTACGTGCAGATATCACGAGTGACCACTTTACAGCTAACAGTAAAACAAGTTTAAGAATAAAAGATCTAGTTAACTGGAGTACTGTAGATTAAAAAATAAAAGTAGAACTACTCTGTAACTTCAGGAGTTGTGGGAAGAACCCAGAAAAGATGAATCATCGAAACCAAATCCTGTTCCTAGTTTTTACAATCTTTGTTACTTCATCTCTTTCATTCTCATCATCAACATCCGATGATAACCAGTTCTCATCAGCAGCAGATGGTAAAGTTTTAGAACTTGTTGATTCAAACTTCGATTCAGCAATTGCTTCTTTTGATTTCCTCCTCGTTGATTTTTATGCTCCTTGGTGTGGTCACTGCAAACGTCTCTCCCCTGAGGTATGTCTTTCTTAATTATTTGGTTGATTTAAACCCTAGAATTATCTTCAATGTTAGTTAGATCTTGTGTAGATCACACTAGTAGATTTTGAATTACCTGACCTTTTTCTACAATCTATCATTTGAAGCTTAAATAGGTTTTGGTCAATTGCCATATAAACATATAACAATTCATCCATTTTCATCTATAAGATGAGAATTGTTTTTTTCTTTTATAATGTTTTTTTTTTGGATTATATGTATGCTTTCAATTTTGTAAGTAGGAACCTCATATCAGTTGTAAAGTTCAATACTTGATTAACTTTGACTGAATCAGTGACCTACAACTTAAAACGTTAAAGTCTTAATGAGATATGTTTCAGCAGTATGTATTTGTTTGTGCAATTTTGGTCATGTTACTCTATTGGTGTAAATTATAAGCTGAGAGTTATCTGTTGGAACAGTATCTGGTCTTCGTTTGTTGCCGAATGACTTGTGATACCTTTTTTAAAACTTTAGGCCATGTGGGAAAGTGTTTTAGCCTAAAGATGGATACATTTGTTTTGTTTAGTGTGGGTGTGACTTATGTGTTTCCTAACGCGGGCCTCACATGAGCACTACATCCATCTGTATCACATGCTAGTGATGAGTAGCATGTTTCTTGTGCGCATTTTGAGTAACCGATGGCGCTTTAAGCACAAGAATTTATTAGGTTTAGTGCTTGGAAGGCCTATCTCCAGATTAAACATTCTTAGGCTGAGTGGTTTCTGTGTTGTTTCCAATGCATCTTTAAGCAGCACAAGTCTCAGAACCCCTGCCCTTATAATAATATATATCTTTTCGTTATTTTTCTTTGTTTCCATCAAATAACATCTCATAAGGGGTCCGTCAAATTGACTTGTCGAGGCTTGATTTTGCAGTTAGATGCAGCAGCTCCTGTGCTTGCGAAGTTGGAGAAACCCGTTGCCATTGCAAAAGTCAATGCCGACAAGTATACCCGCCTAGCTACAAAATACGAAATTGAGTATGTTACTCCATGTTTACTTGTTCTGTGATGTTTTAGACCTTTTGATATGTATTTGATGATTGCGGAATCTGATTTTTGGGAATTCAGCAGTTATACTGATTGTTTGCGCCAGAGAATTTTTTGTTCTAGGCTTCACATACTAAATACTTTTACCCAATATACTTGTGTAATGCAGTGGGTTTCCTACTATGATGATCTTTATGCACGGCGTCCCTGTAGAATATAATGGTCCAAGGAAAGCTGAATTGCTTGTTCGGTTCTTGAAAAAGTTTGTTGCTCCAGATGTCACTCTTCTCGAGTCTGATAGTGCCATTAGTAACTTCATTGAAATGGCTGGCACAAACTTTCCTATATTTGTAGGCTTTGGGCTGAACGAGTCTGTGGTGTCAGAGTTGGCAATCAAGTACAAAAGAAGGGCTTGGTTTTCTGTATCCAAAGATTTTTCTGAGGACGCTATGATTACTTACGATTTCGACAAGGTTCCAGCTCTAGTTTCCATGCATCAAAATTACAATGAGCGAAGTGTTTTCTATGGCCCCTTTGAAGGTGTGTATGGGTATGAACTTAATTTGCACGGGTTACATATGTGTCCTGTCATGGTTAAGGTCATAGTTTTCTGTCTCTATATGCTCTTAAGAATCTCTCTTCTTTTGTTTTTGATACTTAATTACTTATCCAAATCTGATGTTTCTAAAGAAATTTGATACATAATAATACTAATAGTATATCATATAACGGTTCTCCTCATAGGCTTGGTTTCCTAAGATAGTGTGCCACATGGAAACAGTTGACATGAGCCTAATTGTTAGAAGGTGCTTTATGCGTTTTAAAATTGAGGAAAGAAAGACTATCTGGTTAGTGAACAGTTCAGTTGCGCACAGTTATATGGTTTATAGCGTGTTTTTGATTTTCAGTTCACCTAGTCAACATTCTCTGAAGCCGGTATAGTGTAAGAGCTGTAGTTTTTTCTCATTTCTTGCATGTACTGCGTCTGTTAGTATCTCACATCGTTAGCTGATTTAGGCTGCTTAAGCAGTAACTTAGTTAGTAGCTTCTTGTGCATCCTATCATGCACGTACCTCTTTCTGTAAATGAAACTGTCACCAGAAAATTTGCATCAACAAACCATTTGTAACCTTGAATTACAGCTTAAAGTTGATTATCTGAGCTGTTTTTATATGGAAAATAAGAGGCTCAAAATAAAGTACTTTAAATGGTTACCATCTGGAAAATATTTACGTAAGATTCAGCATCATGAATCCTTCTTTCCGTTGAACACTCTATTTAGAACTTTATTATATGTTAAAGGTATTTGTTTCATATGCTACCGTTTCTTGAGTATTCTGCCAACAACACCTTACAAGTTTAACGTTAACTAAACTTTGGTGTCACAGGAGATTTCCTGGAGGATTATATCAAACAAAGTCTGCTGCCTTTGACAATGCCCATAAACTATGAAACACTCAAATTTGTTGAAAGACGACGAGAGGAAAGTTGTTCTTACAATATTGGAGGATGAGTCAAATGAGAGATCAGTTCAATTGATCAAGCTATTGAGGGCTGCAGCATCTGCAAACCGTGACTTAATCTTTGGATATGTCGGGTATAAGCAATGGGAGGACTTTGCTGATACATTTGGCGTTAATAAGAAGACGAAACTGCCAAAGATGATTGTTTGGGATAGAGATGAAGAATACTTCACAGTAAGTTCATACTTCTCTAGATTTACTTCATTATGTTTCCTCGACAATTGTTATACATTCCTACAGCTTGCTTAACATTCCATCAAATTTGAGGCATTTCTAAACATATTTTTATCATCTGTACAAAAGGTTGTAGGTTCAGAACATCTGAGGAAGAGGATCAAGGGACTCAAATAACACGATTCCTCGAAGGATACAGAGAAGGAAGAACAGAGAAGAAATCAATTAGTGGTCCATCAATTATGGGCTTCCTAAATTCATTAAACAACATTAAATCCAGTATACCTTCTTGTATTTATTGTTGCGGTTATCATGCTTATACAGACCATAAACAAACAAGATGACCATGACGAGGTTCCTCAGAGAACACAAGCTCATCCTACTGGTGATCAAGGAAGCAGTTCTGCATCCGAGAGTGAAAACAAGCCAGTTTATCGTCCCTGAGGACAAGGAAGACTAATTTAACTCACAACTTTTTAGTAGGAGACTCCTAAATGTGTTTCAACGTATAAAGTTTATAAAAAACCGTGGTATAAAGTTTACAATGTGTTGTAATTTTCAGTTTCTTGAATCTTGCTTTAAGATGGGGACATTCAACAAAGAACAAAGTGTTCAGTATGCAAGCATAAAGGATAAGCTGTCCAGAAGATTGTTTCTTTGCTCCTTATTTTCCACCAGATAGTCCAACTGCAGATGAAGAGTTCATCGATGTTAATAGACATTTGGTACTAATAAGTTCAAGGCTCTCATACAAGTTGCTGCTGGTGACCGTGTTCGTCAGTAGGTTGTAGCGGACTCATTAAAGTTTGAAGTCAATGCTTGAAGACATGATCCTTCCTTCGTTTCTTAGCCAATTGGTCTGCCAATTTGTTTGCTCTTCTGTCTACATACTGGAAACCCAAAAAGAGACCATTTGTTCTACTAACTTCTCAACTTCATCTAGAATTGCAATGCTTTGCCATTGGATAGTTGATTCCTTTCCCTGTAAATACCTAATTGTTGCCCGATTATCTCCTTCTATGACGAGATGTTGTATGTTATGCAATTTGGCCCATTTAGTCGCTTGAAGGAGGACTAGAGCTTCTACTTCTTCAACTGTAGAAGTCATGATCGTTTATGCTCCTTTGAATGTACCTGTCCAATTTCGAAGGATGAACCAAACCCTGCATTAGTATTTTTAGATACCCAAGAAACATCATAATTTAAATTGTATGTATTTAAGATTGGTAAGTTCCAATATATGTCTAGAATCTGTTGTGTGCTAGGATATTGGATCGATCTACTCAAATTTTGAGGATGCCAATAGGAGTAATGTCTTGTAGTATCCAGGGTTAATTGTTCAAGTGTTCTTTGTTTTGTTCCAAAAATTATGAGACACCTTTCTTTCCAGATGAACCAGCACTTTGTTGCTGCTAGTGCCATTGATAGGTGTCTAAAACACCATATTATTTATCTATTGTTTATGCTTTCTCCGCTAGTTTTCTTGTAAATTGTGTATCTTATGTTTTGTTTTTGAGTATTCTGGGTACTTTGGAGTCATTTGGATCAAAAGGAGAAGAAACATGGAAAAAAGCATTGGAGGCGATTATTTCTCGGTATTTGCTTTTATTTCTTCATCGCTATCCAAAAGTTTGTCGGCTTTAGTGATGCAACTTCTCGTCTAAAGCATGACAACTTTAGTGATGATTCTCATTCAAGAGAAGAAGTAGATTTGTAAGAGGCGCAATGGGTGGGAATTCGTGCCCATTTGGAGCGTAAAAGGCAAACGACCAAATCACCAAGAAAGATACTTGGAGCAAAGAGGTCGCACGAGAAGGAGTGAATAGTCGGTTTGGCTTAAACTGACAGTTAAAATGAGATATGGGCATCCCTTATCCAAATTGTCTATAACAATTTCTCTCTTTCCTACACCTAAAATTGAGAGAAAATATCTCCTCAATCATGTTTTGTGCTTGCTGTGTTGGTTGTCTAAAAGTATGGAAAATACCAGAGCCGTAGAGAGAAATCGAGAGAGAAAAGATGGGTTTCCACATACAACCTAGAACCAGAGAGGAAACCATTTCTTTCACCATTACTATTTATGTCCGATGGCGGCAACATTATTCATGGAGAAGGGATGAGATGAGATCGTGTTAATGGTGAAATTGTTGCTGGTAGTGAGATTAATTAGGACGGGGGTTGAATTGTTCTTTGAGATTCCGTTATTCGCATGAAATCGTGAGAACAAGGAGTTAGATCGTGGATGTTGTTATGAAGAGAAAGAGAGCTAGGATTTGTACCGAATCGAAATGAAGAGGATTGAAATTCATGGGTTTGGCCGAACCGATAGGAGATGTATGGGTTTGGAGCCGCTTGGCTTAAGATTCAAATCAATGAAAGAAGATTGGGTTAGAATTTTTGCCGCAATTGAAGATGGGAAGAAGTTCAGAACTGTGATTGAGTAAACGGGCTATGTGAGAATCAAACCGTGTTTATAACAGCAGGTGATAGCGATTTGGAGTCCGGGTTCGATTAGTCAATGAGAAGAGGCTCGTGAGGTCGAAATTCTTAGGGGAAGAAATGGCATTGTGCCAATATAATTTGGGAATTTACCGTAGAACCGAAATTGGTTGTTACCGTGAATTCTTGATCTCTCGAATTAGACGGGTATTATTTGTATGGAAA
This sequence comes from Papaver armeniacum, assembly GCA_023531295.1. Classification (NCBI taxonomy): domain Eukaryota; kingdom Viridiplantae; phylum Streptophyta; class Magnoliopsida; order Ranunculales; family Papaveraceae; genus Papaver; species Papaver armeniacum. Next base: position 54,471 of record JAJJWW010005861.1, read on the forward strand.
AATGGGGTTAAGCGAGCCTATAATACTACAAACGGAGTGGCAGTACAATTTATGATGGCAAAGATAACCGAACCGCCACCGGTTGAATGTTTGTGGAGTTGAAGCTTAAGTGAATACGCGAGTTAGAATGGGTGTAATGGAATTGGTGAGCAAGACAAGTTGTTGCCGCTGGTTTTTGATTGCGGGATTGGAGAATGGTTGCAACCGCAAGATGCAAAGGCATATTGCACTGAGCTAATGAATCGGTGCGCTTAAACTTAAAGCTGCAGTTTTAGGTGATGCGGGCAATGACAAGATGAGAAGAATGAAGCCAAGAATGGACTAATTACCCAATGGAGTTTGAATTGGAGTTACGTGCTAATTCAATTGACACGGTTTTAATGATCCGTGTGTGATGGCTTAGCAGATGTTCCATGAACCGAAATGGGTATGATGCGGCGAATTGTATTGGCCGTAATGAGGAGATGCAGGTTATGGGTCTGGTGCAGGTAATTATGTTATGAATGCAGTGGACAAGGTGTTATAGTTGCAGAATAGCCATCTTGGCTGGGAACTGCAGGGAATGAATTTTGAAGCTGCAAAAACAGTGCGAAAAGCGAGCTAGAATGGTGAGCCGGTGAGCATAGTTCCAGAGAATTGATTTCAGAACTTGAAGCATGAATCGCTAATATTTCAAGTGAATCGCAAGGGGGTATGAGTTGGATACAAGAGTTGGCCACGGGACATATGAGCTATGGGTCACGCTTTTGGGTGCGTTTTTCGCAAGATAAGAAATTGGGTTAGTTGGTTTTTGTGAATGTTTGAACTGGCAGAGAAGCAAAGTTGAGCTATTGGGAAGTGTAAACCGCTCGTGACAGAAAACCGATGACAAAGGCGCCCGAGATGCTTTTCCGAATAGGATTGGCCATAAGGCACCGATTTTCGGCGACACGTTTTGGGGCATATTTTCACATGGGTTTCTCACACATGGTTCATGGGCTTGGTGGACTTTTTGGTGATGGACTTTGAAGACATAATTTTGGAAAGTGGGAAGGCTATAAAAGAAAAGATTTCTATTCTTTTTTTAGGATACGTATTCTTCTTGGAGTTTTGCGAGAGAGCTGAGCTAGGGTTTGCTTTCATTTAATATTTTCATCTCCTTTACTTTATTCTCCATTATTTGATGATGAACTCCAATATTATGAATAACTAAAACTCTTTGATTAAGGGCGATTTCGGGGCCCTAAATATGAATCTATAATTGATGAAATAATTTGTTCTCTTGCATTTATTTATGTTATTGATTGATTTCTACCATGCTATTATTGTTTATGGATTATTTGTTGATTGTTTAAGTTCGAAATTAAATAGTTGATTCATAATCCTATTGCTAGTTTAGATTTTCTTCGACCCGTAATTGTCTAGAGAAGATAAACGCAAGTAGCAATATATAGGTATTGATGATGGGACTTTGTTAAGTACTTATATGTAGAAATCAACACCAGTAGGTGATTCATGCTTTGAGTTCATCACTAGGAGCAACCTTATCTCACAGAACTTAGAGCATTTGTTTAAGTCGAACCTAGTAAGCTTACCTCAGGGAAACTTGGCAAGTAGGAACCGGGTAGTCGAGCTTCGTATCCGGTGAGCTAGAGATAATAACGGAATAGCTTGAGCGTATTTCAATTATTCTAGGTTGTTAGTAACATGATAATGTGAAGAATATAGCTATCTATCAATTTGGTTTGTATTCCGTGGTCTAGATTGAACCTTTAATCAATTACTTCTCATATTTGAATACGTTTTACAATTTTCAAAGATTTCTACAACAAAATCATCTTTGCTAAGAGTATTTGCATAACAACTTGAACTTCATACCCTCCCTTGGGACGATCCTACTTACATTATACTACTTGCTAGTTAAAGAGAAGTAGAGAAATTTATTTTTGCGAGATTGACACCTCGTC
>JAJJWW010005863.1:0-152652 GCA_023531295.1 Papaver armeniacum
AGCTTTGATTCTTGGCTCGTACGTCTCCCCAAACTCTCCCCCCCCAATCTCTCTCTCTTCAGAACTCTATATATACTCGACAACACTCACAGGACCACCTTAACTCCACGAATCTTCACCATAACTCGTAGTTAAGAACAAATATTCTCGGATTGTTTTCTTTCCTTTATTTCCTTCTCACGCTGTCAACCAGTTGTTTACACGCTCCAAACATGCTCCGAGATCATCAAGGAGTGGGTCAAGACGTAGAAAACACATGCAACTTTCCATAATATCATCGACACAATCCCGAGTATCTTCTAAACCCTGTTTCCGTGTATTTGCATGTTCCATTCCCTTGTTATCGAAACTCACAAAGATTACGGCCTCATTACATCCATGACTCAATACCAATCAATTCTCGTGACAAATATTTCCAAAAATCTCGCCAAATTCAAGACCGTAAGAACATACGGTGGATGGTTTTTTCCACCAAAACTCAATTTTCAAACGAAGGAGAAGGTCACCCCTTAACCAACAGCTGGGTGCGAATATCAACAGTGGTGCCCCTTAGTAATTGGGTTACCCCCTTATCCAAAGTGGGAGTCCGTATAACAAAGTCCTCCGGGGTGTTCCGAGCAACTTTTCGAGCCGAATTTTCCAAAAATATTTATTTCCAAAAATACCTAAAAATTCATAAAAACACAATATTAGTACAAAAATCGAGTTCCAACAATAGAGACAATGAGGACAATTCAGACACAAAAATGTGTCTATCAGATACATCCGCTCAGGATAATGGTATTACCCTCTTTTGTGAGAAAGTCAGGATGTCTCTTTTTATCAAAAGAGTTTCCCTGTGCAGTACTATACATTATCTGCAAAGACTGTGGGTTATAAGTTGTAAACGAAGAAATCAGGAACACAAATTATCTTAAGCTCTTTTTATGTTCTTTGAAAACTTGTAAAACAAATCCATGGGTTTCTTTCAATATTGTAAGATGTAAGAGTAGTTGGAAAGAAACTCTTTCTTGGTGTCATGGTGAGCAAGACATTGTTCACCTCAAAACAACTTGATTGTGTTGGAAGTGCATCCTCACAAAAAAATGCCCCGCTATGTATACAAAGTGAGGAAGCACAAGAATTGGGGCATGTGATTATGTTCGGTATGGTTGTAGAATTGATTGGATTCTTCTAAAAGGTATGTCTATAAACTTGAGCAAGTTCTGTGTTTTTATTTGCTTAGAGTACTTAGAATGATCCATGTACCTTGCTTATCATTCATTTCTACCTAACTTGATCTGTGTTTAAGGTTCTTAAATGTTTAGGTATGAAAATAGTAGTTCGGGATGTTTGGACTTCATGGTAGACATACCAAGTATGCATACCATCATTTAAAATCAAAATCCAGTGGTTTTTAGTACGCATACCTGTTTGCATACTACCCCAGGTCATGAAAATTCGTTTGCAAACCCGTATGCATACTTGCCTGTAGACGTCGATTTTGATAAACTTGTTTTGGTCAGTAAATTCTTCGTCCGAACTCGGATTGACCTTATTATTTTTGCATTCTCTTCCTCTTTGAATTATCTTCAAATTGGAGAGGATAATTCTTGAATTTGGATGAGTTAAGATTGGTTATTGTCCCGTCTCTTGTTTTTGAGTGTTTTGCTCCGTTTTGTCGCACTTGTTCCACTTCTCTTGGACTTGGGCACTTGGATTATTGGAGTACTCCTCTTTTAAGCTCATTTGTAGCTTTTACAAGAATGATGTTGGTGAATCACAAAGAAGGAAGTTCAAGAATGGGTAGTAGTACACATTGTTATGGAATTCTTGAATATTCACAATCATCTTATGTGAACTATGGTGCATGGTCGTTAATGACTTTGTATGTTCTTATTTGTTAAAGAAATCTTTTTTATACGCCTTTGGTAGCTATTCTTAGTGTAAAATCATGAAAAAGATTGATTCTACCCTCCAAGGACATATCATCTTATATGAGCATTACGAGTTTGTCTTGATGCCTAGGAAACTTCTTATGAAAATTTATTCTTGTTCTTAAGAAGGATTACTAGAGTTTGTAATAGCAATTATTGTGATTACACATAGCTATTACCAAACGTTTCATCTTCATGTTTTTAGATTTATTTATTTAAATTCTAAGTTTTTTGGAAGATGATTTTTGCAGTATTAATCTTTATGGTTTTATATATTGCAAATTGTTATAGGATATGTTGTTTATGTCCGTGAACCTGTGACTGTCCCATACTTGTTCAAAAGTTATCTCTATTTTGTCGATATGAATGTATTGATAAAAGCTAGAATGAACTTTTTGAATACAAAAGTTAAAGCCTTTTATGTCATTATTTGATGGAAGAAAGGATAAAACTTTTGTTTACAAGGATTATGTCTATTGTATGTCATTGTGAAAATAGTGATGAAAATAGAGTGAATCCTTGTGTATTCCGCAGTATTGGTCGATCTCCGATCCATAATTTTTGTGCACATGCTGTGTTGCTCCATAAGTTCTCTTATGTCGAGCATGGCCAATTAGATTGATCACTTTCTTGTGGTTAATTTAGTTGTGTATTCCAATTGAACTAACCATGGGTTCTCTTGTGGTTATTTCGATTGAATATTTTGGATACAAATTCATGTTTTCATGTGATTTGGTTATATCCAAAGAAATCCTTGTTTTCTTGTAAAAGCAAGGTCGCCTTTGTTGTTCTTTCGGGAATGACATTTTATGGGGGAGAGTTCTTTTTTGAACTTGTGCTTAATTGCCAAATCTTTGTGGGGAGTGCGGCTGTGGAATATTATAGGGGTTATCTTGTATCTTTATAAACTCATTGATGAATGCATTTAGCTTCGGCTTTATGATGGCATCTAAATAAGTTGATATGGTATTCTCTTTTGGTCATGAAGTATCTCTATGAAAATTTCATGAGGATCCCACTAGTTTTCGTACATTTGCCAATTTATATTGACAAAAAGGGGGAGAATTAATGTGTAGTTTCATACAACAAATACATATGGTTTACGGATCATTATGTAAGGGGGAGTGGTTTTCATGTCGAGATGAAGTATTTACTAAGGGGGAGTGATACATATCACCATAGTATTGTTGTCAAAGTTGTGATACAATTGAACTTTGATGTCGTGGTAATAATACTATGACACCGTATAACAATGATTGAGAGCATTTGTTTTCTCATTGTTATCGCTACGGATCTTCAACAACTATGATCTTTGAGTTGAACACGTTTAGAATCATGGAGTACTTGGAAGTGACGAAGTTTTCGAGTCGTGTTGAAGATGCCAAGGAGATCAAGCATTTGGATGAGAAGCTACAATCTTTATTTATTTTGTAATCCATATGTATTGATTGTTTTGTCACTAAAATTGACAAAGGAGGAGATTGTTAAAGCACTGATCGGTCGAACTCGCATGCGTTGCTATCTCAAGCATGTTTTTCAATGTTAGTGATCAAAACTATAAGTCTTGATTTCTAGCCTATTTATAGATGTCTCGGACTATGAAATAGATTGTGTAGTTGAGCTTAGTTTTCACGAGCGTTCATCATTCAAGACGAAGAACTACTAAGGGAGCTTGTGGAACTTCATCGACAAAAGGTATGTGGAGACTTAAACTTATTTATCACTTAGAAAGTCTATTTCTACTCTATCTCCTATATTGAGGCATAAGTCGTATTACGATATAGTTTTCTATACACACATTTGAAATTTCGAGCTGAGTTTATCTCGCTTACATATTTCTCGAAATATGTGTTGGCAAGCTTTCGCTTCGACCAAGTTCATCTTATATCATGTGAAAATTGCCGAGTAACATCTTACATGGTTTGTGTGATACAATCATTTGGTGTAGACTTGGAATGTTTTGATAATGATTATTTCAATATCTTGAAAATTGCTTTGATGCTAATAGTGTGAAAACGGCTATTGTCATCCTCTAAGAATGTTTCAATGATTGAAATAAAGAGCTTAGAATCTTGTAACCATCTTTGGATATAAGCAAATAATGTGTTCGCACATTTGTGTATAAGTCCAAAACCGGGAACCAAATGTATGCATACGTGTGTGTACTAAATGGTTGATGGAGACAAGCTAGGTATGCGTACATGAATATCGCGGAAGTTCACGTCCGTGAATTTCTGCCGAGTTTGGAAATCAAAACCAACTCAAACCAGTTCGGAAACATCACGTCCGTGAATTTCGCACGAGTTTGAAAACCAAAACAAACTCAAATCCCAAGAACTTAAGTACGCATACTGTACGCATACTTAAGTGATTACTTTCTAAAATCGGTTGTGTACATGAACCTAAAATTTATAAAATAAGGAATGCAATCTTTGCAAACCGTGGCTATAATGTTCATGTATTGATTCGAGTGAATCAAACCTATTTTGCTTCAATTGTGTTCTTGTATAATTCTATGAGAATATAACAATTGAACGGCTTTTTAACTAGTTTCATTTGAGTCATTTGAACTAGTTATGGTTAAGATGAATAAGGTTGATATGAGAGTAATCATATGGCTAACCTCGGTTAACTATTTGTGAACCAACATGGTGTACACATTTAGGTACGGTTACATAAACCTAAATGAGGGTACATTTCATTTGTGTGTAACAAGCTAAGTTCGATCTAACGGTTGAAAGATATTATCTTGGTTAAATCAGGTTTTTCATCTAACAGTGAATATTGAATGCTTTGTTACCAAGGTAACTTGGATTGCAAACCCTGATTTGAAAACTATAAAAAGGAGAACTCTAGCAAATGGGAAACCTAATCCCCACACCTCCTGTGTGTTACTAGTTGCATAACTAGAGTCGATACTCCTTTAACCTTAGGTTTCTATCGAGACCCTGTAGGTTAACGACTTTAAAGACTTCATTGGGATTGTGAAGCCAGATCCAACTATTCTCTTGTAGTTGCGTGTTCTGATCTTGCCCGATTCTATTGTATTGAGTACAATTGAAATAATCGACTCGATATTAATTTCTCATCGACAGGCAAGATAAAAGTAATCACAAACATCTTCGCCTCATCGTTTGTGATTCCAAAATATCTTGTTTCGCTTAGTCGATTAAGATTATTGTGAGGTGATTGATAATACTAATTGTTCTTCGGGAATATAAGTCCGGTTTATCAATTGGTTCCTGATTTCACCTTGATTTATCAATATACTAAACAAAACTCTTGGTATTTCGTGGGAGACAGATTTATTCAATCCTATAGACTTTTCGTGTGAGATGAGTTTTTTTATCAAGTCTTCGACTTTAGGTCGTAGCAACTCTTAGTTGTGGGTGAGATCACCTAAGGGAATCATGCGTAGTGTCCTCTGGGATCGGAGACGTAAGGAACGCAACTCGTACCTTGAATCAAGATGAGATTGATTATGGTTCAACGTCCAAATCCGAAGTTAATTTTTAGTAGGCTAGAGTCTCGTAGCGCTTAATACTGATGTGGTGTTCAAACTGACTAGGTCAGGGGTTTTTCTCGCATTGGCGGTTTCTAGTTAACAAAATTCTGGGTGCCCGTGTTATTTCTTTTCCGCATTATATTTTGTTATATAATTGAAATATCACAGATTTTTGCATTTAGATCAATCAATTAGAATATCGAACCTTTGTTTGTTAATTTAGATTGATTGACACTTGAACATTGGTCTTTGGTACCGTTCAAGTTGTTTCACATAATAATCAGGCTCGAGGATTTCTATTGCTTGATTTGTCGATTACATGTGAAACAGAGATATTAAACTCTTTGATATACTTTACTCTAGATTGAGTCTGACTGTGTAGTTGATTCTCTAGAAAGTGTATTGGAGTAAGTCCTCTCAGATTTCCAAACGAATTGTTGGGTGTGGTTGTTAGACCCCCGCATTTTCACCAATAAAATTGAATAAAATTATTTCAAGAGAAGTGTCTGTTTTTGTCATTTGGTACAACAACAATGATTGAATCTAGTGGGAATGTTTTCATGTTTTACCAAACATACTTTGATTTCTTTTTTAATCAAGTTTAATTTTAATTATTTTTTACCAAACGCCTAACTCGCTTTTATCTCACAACACAACACATCAACGCACAAATATTTTTACAAAAGCCGCAGCAGCACTCAAACTAAACCTTAGCTTCGCTTATTTAGCACTTGGGTTATAACAATAATGGAGAATAATATACTCAAGAGGTATAGATGAGAGCAGCAACATTACTATTGTAATTTACAATATATGTCTTTTTACCACTTCTATACGACGGCTTTGGTATTCTTATATTTATTGGGACACAATGTCATTTTGAACATAAATTGTTAACTGTTCGCTCATGACTGCTAACCGGGGATGCCAATTTATCACCGCTTAATTGGGGGTCCCAAAAAACAATTAGGGGCCTTACACTAGAGGACAAAAAAAGGTCACCCAAACCTCATTTCAGCTACCCCTTATCCAAATATTTTAGGTAATGACTAATCTACCCTTATTTAATTAGGGATAATGTTATTTAATTAGTGTTAATCTTACTTAATTAGAGTTTAATCATTTTTTTTTTCAACTTTTCCAAAAAATTTGTTTGCAACTTTTTTTTTTCCAGATTTCTATGAAAAATCGTCATGGTATTGTAGAGTTTTTATTGTTTTAATGACGACTCTAGAATAACCTGGCTTGATTGGGGTATACCCGGATTAATTGGGGTATACCTAATAAGACAAAACCCGAGTCATTTTGAAGTAAAAGAAGACACCCCTTAACCATGTATTTTCTAAATGGCTAAATTGCCCCTACTTAATTAAGAACGCGAATTGGGGATAGTAAAACTAATTGGGGGATATAGGAAAAGGATAAAAATGGGATCCAAATATCAAATCAGGGTCACCCCTTATCTAAGCATTTTAAGTAATTCCTAATCTACCCCTCACTAATCAGGATTAGTGAATGGTTAATAATAATTAGGAAAAATCTTAAGAATTTGTTAAAAGATTAGTGTATGTTTTTATTTGTATTTGGGTGAGTAAGGTGAGAGTAGAAAGATGGAAAAAAAAATTGAGTGGGAACTTTTTTTGGTGAAAATGGAGGATGATTGTGAAGAGAGAATTGTTGCTAAGAGGTTGAAAATTTAATTTTTTTTTCTTTGAATCCACCATTTTTGCAAAATTGAAAAAGCTCGGTGCGCAAGATGGACATGGTATGAATACAATGCCTAAGCAGCCATACCAAGATGGTAATCATACCACGTCCATGCCGGCACCGAGCCTATTCCCATTTTGAAATTCAAGCCAAGATAGTATTCAACCCAAAAACTATGCCTAGATAGTTTTTTTTTTTTTAGAACGCTATCCAGAGGGTCTGGGGGGGTCCGGGAGGGCGTAGCCCCTCCCGGCTGTGTTTCGTTTTTTTTTTTTTTCTGGTTTTCAGTCCACTGCCGGCACATGATATAAAGTATCCAGAAAGTTGATTTTTTTTTCACTTGACTACCGGTATTGATAGATTTCTATCGAGCATGCCGACATTTAGTTACGGCATTGAATGTTAGTTACCAAGCATGCAAAGCACCGCTTTTCCTAAGATGGTCTTCATCACTTCCGGTGATGTAAAAAAAATATTTCCGACATGGTCTTCATCACTACCGGCATGTCTTCATCACTTCCGACATGATCTTCATCACTACGGGCATGGTCATCATCACTACCGGCATGGTCTTCATCACTTCCGAATGTTAAAAAAAAAAAAATTGTTTCCAAAGTGAGGAGCCGACAAGAAGGAGAAGAGAATTTGAAAGGGAGTGGGGAGAGTTTAGAATTTGAAAGGGAATGGGAAATAATTGGGTTTCAAAGCTCCAACCCTAAAAGAGATTAATAAGAAGTGGAGATGGAAATGGGGGATATGATTTTGTTTTTTGATTTTAAGTTTTTTATTTTTTATTTTGAGGGAAGGGTATTTAGTATTTTTCCCTCCAAAAATTCCCCTTTTAGACACTATTGGTTAGGGAAGTAATTTATATCCCCCAATTAGTTTCTATATCCCCCAATTGCGTGTTCTTAATTAACATTAATAATATGTTTAGGTTAATTAATTTAATTAGTTGAATTAAAATTCTAAAATTAGGTGAACTCATGGATTATGTGTTATGGTTTTTGAGGATATTCTTTTTTTTTTTTTTTTTTTTTTTTTTTTTTGCGATTTTTTTTGGTAATGGAAATGAAACTATACTAGCCAAACACTTCTAATGGAAATGAAACTATACTAGCCAAACACTTCTACAAAGGGGATTGCAAAGCTGCTAAGTGATTTTATACTTAAAATTACAGAAGAAATCAACACTTTCAATTTCGAAAGTACGAAAAGTCGACAACGCCGATGTAAAAAAATACCCCGCCGACTATAGGATTTTTCGACATACAGAGAAAGGGGTTACAAATGCATAATTAGTCGGAAAGGTTTTCATTTCATAACCTTGCCGACTATAGTTTAGTCAGCAAGGTTCAAGTTCTTGGTCGACAAGGTTCAAATTTTCAGTTCTTAGTCGACAAGGTATAAGGATGAATACCATGACGACCACTGTAAATATTACTTTTAAACAAAACTTGGAAAAGCTTGGCATGCTATTCATCCTATAACCTTGCCGACTAAAAATAAATATGAAAAGTCGACATGTTATTCATCCTATATCCTTGCTTAAGCTAGTATTGGCTACAAGTTCGAAAAAAAAAATACCCCGCCGACTTTTTGTAAAAATGTTTAATCATAAGGGATTTGAGATTGGGCCCAATCTCAAACTGAGTATGTAATACATACTCGATTTGATATTGGGTACAAAATCATACCCAATCCCAAAACCCGTATGCTTTTCGTTTTTTGTTCATTTTGATTATTTTATTTTATTTTATTTTGATTTCATCATGTAAAGATTTTGAAATCAAAGAGATTTTGAATTTTTTTTCTGATAAGTTTTAGGTTTTAGTCGGCAGGGTTTGAATTTTGCTGAAAATAGTAAGGACAATTTGGTCTTTTAGCATCTTTTAGACACCCCTTAACGAACTACCTTGGATGGGTTTAAAATTGGTATACCCCAATTAATCCGGGTATACCCCAATCAAGCCAGGGAGAATAACGACACCTTAGAGTCGTCACTAAAACGATGACGACTCTACAATAACATTGATCAATGACGACTCTAAAGAGTCGTTATTGTTTTAGAATTGTCCGCGATGACGATTCTCCTACAATAACGACACTTTTAGAGTCGTCACTGAAATAATAACGACTCTTTAGAGTCGTCATCAAACAATAACGACTCTACCATGTCTTTGAAGAGTCGTTATTTAAAAAAATAATAATAATAAAAATATTAAAAATAAATTATTAATAAAAATATAAAATAAAAATAGGCAATTCTCTTTTTTATAGATTATGTATTTCCATTCAAAAAGGTGTAGGGGCTCAACTTGTTGCTAGGTTGCCCTCCATCGACGTTGTATCTTGTATTTGATTCTTTTGTTAATAAAAGCCTTTGTGGCGCCTTTCTTTAAAGAAAAAAATAAATAAAAATATTAGAAAAAACATAAATTTTTAAAAAACTATTTAAAAAGATTATTAAAAATAAAATAAATATTAATAGGGTTGACACGTGTCACCATTCTAATGGTTAGGGTAATCTAGTCTTTTGTCCTCTAGTGTGAGGCCCCTAATTGTTTTTGGGACCCCAATTAATCGTTGCAATTTATCTTGGTGTGTACCAATTCTTTACCTAAGTGGATGTTTTGTCCGTAGTACAACCCAAGCAAACCGATACGCCTATTAATCTGCGTTGCCTCTCCAAAATCCTCTCGTATAACCGTTTTCTCTAAACAATTATCCAAACCTATTTTTTCCATCAAAATCTTCCTCTTCAAACCTAGATTTACTAGATTGAATGATTTATCGATTATCCAAGTAAATTTAGGTTTGTAATTGTATAGTTATTTTTTCTTGCTTTCAATAAAAATCACATTGTGATTTAGGTTTTAAAATTTCTTTTTATGTTTCGATCTTGTATATACAATGGCTATTTCATGCCTTAAAATAATTCCAATTCTAATCGTCATTAGTGCGTTTTTTGTTACATCCTTTGGGCTAAATCCATGAGAGAATGAAGCATATGTTTGAAGACGATGAATTCCGACGTGACGATGATCAATATTCATACAAAGAAGATCAATGGCTATTGGAATGGATCGTGATTACTAAGATTAGCATAAACTACTTCTTCGCAAAGTATTTTATCTCAAAGAGGAAGAAATCTCTAAATGGTTGAAGATCAATCAATATGCCATTATTCTGATTAGTCTTTTCCATTTTATTCGGTTTCATGTAGATCAAAATATTCACATTATAAATTGTTTGTATCAATCTGCAATGTATAATGATGAAATAGAAGGGTATGTCTGTATACCACTTCTTTTATGTAACAACCAAACCTCAATTTGAATGAGGTAATCAAATAATTAATTTTAGGGTTTTCCAAGCCCCTCTTTCCATTAAAAAAAAAAAAAAAAAAAAAAACAGCGTTGCCTCCGCTCATTAGGATCTCGGGCGAGATTGGGGTATACCCAATAAGACAAAATCAGTCATTAAGCCACCCCTTAACCTTGTATTTTCCAAATGGCTAATATGCCCTTGTTTAATTAACACTAAAAATTCGATTAGGTTAATTAATTGAGTTTAGATTAAAATTTTGAAATTATGAATTCAAGAGATTAAACCTTTTATCTGCCTTATGAATTCGATTTCGATCAAAAAATTTAGTTTTGAACATATGAAAGGCTCGGGCAAGGTCCAAGTTTGAATAAGGTGCTTGACTAAGATCCGCCGCTTGGTCTGCGTTTGAATAGGATGCCGAAGCAAAGTCTCAGAAGGCATGGTCCGCTGATGAATAACATGCCGACAATTTTCAAGCCTCAAGGTTCTTTGAATGAATAATATGTCGACTATCTTGGGCCAAAGAATCTAACGGTCGACATGTAAATATTTTCCTACCATGCCGGCTATAATGTCGTCGGCATGCACATAATTACAAACACTGCCGGCTGACCTATAGTCGGCATGCTAATGATTTATAACATTGACGGCCTGTAGTTATACCCAACAAAAAACAGAATATGGGAAGATGTAAATCACTTTATTCATGCAATTTTGGTTACTACATTGATGGAAACATAAAACCTAACTCCTTGTCGACGGAAAAACGAATGCACTTAGCATGTGCATCAAGCCTTGAACCCCTAGGCGACCCTAGTGGACGAGTTATAGTATCGTGAGGGTTTACATAGAGGTCTACCCACAAAACCTATACAAAAACTTCTAAAGCCATTAATCTTCCTCCTCCGAAGACGATACATCATCCAAATAATCCCGGGTTATCCTCCCGGGATTCTTTCTCCCAAGAAGTGATAGCTTGCATCGAACGCGAATGCTTCCCCCTTTTCCTCCAAGTAGCGCTTTCACGATTTCGTGCTACAAAACACAAAAACAAACTTACATTTGTTAGTGTTGTTTTATTGGAAGATAAAACAACATGGGTTACGTAAAAAAAACCACAAAATTGCTTACAAATTGTGCAATGGACAAGGTGAAGGGGCGAGCGTTAAAAATCCGAGGTTGGAGAGCTTAAAAAGCAAGTATCGCGTTTTCGATGACAAGGTGCCTATCGTGCACTTGTTGAACACTTCTTGCATTAGGATTCCCAAAATCTTGGCTAAATTTGTTGTGTACCCTAGCCCAAAAGGTTGTGGAATCCACCCTTTCGGAGGATTGACGTCTAACTCGAGTTTCCACATACCAAGCTCTGGTGATTGCCCAATCTTCATTAGAATCAAATGAAGCCATTGTTATATGTAAAGAGTTATTGGGTGAGTTAGATGGAGTGTATGATGATATGAGCTTTGGGAGTATATGCAAATAGTTGTGTGTTGTTTTGTGGAGATAAGTAGTGTATTTATAGAATGGTGCCCAAATTTGGCCGTTATAGTGCATAAGTACAAGTCAATCAATGCGATTGTACTTGCAAAAAATTTGAATTTTAAAATTGTCGGCGAGGTTTTTATTTGCCAACTATGCCGAGCCAAGTCCTACTAGGCATGGTCATGATTTTGTTACCATGCCGACCTTATATTATTTTAGGCATCAGGACTGTGTATCCGCCGGGAATGTATTGGTCATTACCATGCTGGCTATTATTTGGACGGCATGGTCGGAATTTTGTTACCATGCCGACCTTTGATGATTTTAGGCATCAGTAGAAGGTGTTTGCCGCAACATATAGCCTAAGTAGGTCTATAATATAATAACCCACGGCTTATTAACAAATGGGCTAGGTTTTGATCTGATTACCCCCGCCAACCCCGGTATGCAAATAATTTCTAGTGTCGGGACCTAGCTGATGACAGCTTCAAAACCCGCGGCATTGGTGTGGTCGGCAATGTAACCTAAAAAAACATCCGGCATAAGTATTGAAACTTTACATAGCTAAACAAACCATTCATTCAACAACTAGAAATCCAACACTTGTTGTCCAAAATACGAAAACATGTCCCATAAACCTTAAAAAAACATTTGTCAAACCGTTAACCTTAACATTTGTCCAACACAACTTAAAGAAATAAATTAGAGATCGCATTCATTCACGAACACGACCACGTCCACGACCACGACCGTTTAGGGAACACCAAAGACTGCTACTACCTTCACCACCACGACCACTACGAGCCCTCTTTTTGTCATCATTCATCTTGGCTTGTACTTCCCTCCTAGCTTTTTCTTCCATCTTTACTTCAGCCTCAGCTTGCCTGAACAATTCAGTGGCATCCTCATTGTCAACATTGCTAGCAAAGTCAATTTGCTTACTTTGCTCTTCAATTGACAAAGGATCTCCTCTTTCTCTCGCGCAACATATCACCTTCACAAGGGTCTTCAAATGCTCCTTCTATTTTCAATTAAACAACAAACAATTAATAGAATGATTCGATAATGTAATCTTAAAACAATAAGAGCGAGCAAGTCTAAAATACTTACAATGCCCTTAAGACTTGTTGCTGGGTCTTTCGATGCCATCTTCTTCTTACGAGCCAATTCTACAGCAGTCGGTTCCCTAATCACAATAGGAGCCCAACCCAAGTACCACGTCATTTATTTCTCACTAGCTTCATGACCGGTGGTCACCTCGTCCAAAAGACTCACATCGATTTTACGCCACGTTTATCGTCCCAATGTTCTTGAACTGGTGCTGGAGTGTAAGAGACGTTAATAGTTTTTTGGGACGTGGTGCATTCAGCCCTGTTCACAGTAAAGAACGACTTTTCTTCATCGAAATGAGATTCTTCTTGGACATAACCCAATTATTGCATTACCCGATGTGGATCGTACATTGAATATCCACCGGAGCACAACATCCTCACATTCATCCTTAAGATCCCAAGTCTTAGTCACTGAACATGAAGCTTGGCGCCTCATGAGACGGACGGCATGCTTGTGATCCTAAATACCAAAAAAACAAAATGAAAAGAAATACAAACACTTGACGCAAATTTAAGATAGATACACACTTGAATAAAAACAAAGACGGATTGAGATTACTTACGATAGTATTATGGATCGTACATGCCCATGAGTTATTGTATCCAAAAAGAACATTTCCACCATCTCTTGGGGTCCCCTTGGAGACTCATTATTTTTAGTGTAACCATCAAGTGAGGGGCAGGCATGTGGGAATTAGATGGTTTAGTGATCACCCTCTTCTTCTTTCCGGTTTCAGTTGAAGTTGAAGCTTCGGTTTGTTGAACAATAGAAAGAGTTTGTTTTCCATCTCCATCTCCATCTCCTTCTTCTTCTTCTTCTTGTTCCACTGCCTCTTCAACAATTTCATCTTCGATATCCTTATCTTTATCTCCATTACCATCATCATCATTACCTCCTCCAACATTAGGCATGTCCTGATCACCATCATCATCATCATTGTTACCTCCTCCAGTAGCCGGAGTTCTTTCATCATCATCATCACCTCTTCTACCAGATGGAATTGATTAGTCTTCATATGGAGTGTCGCCTAATCACCGGGTTCCGATGGTGGTTCGTAATCATTCTAAGTACGGATCTTGAGCGTTCCTTGCATAACGTATGCCCCTCGATGTGTTGAAGTCAAGAGTTTTTCACCAACACGAGGAGGTCGGGAAGGAGGACTAAGAGCTTTCAGAGTCGCTTTCTTCTTTGCCTTTTGCAACTTGAACAAGAACGAATAAGAAAAAAAATATAGGTCTCAGGTCGTCAAATACAACCAACCCTAGGCTGAACAACGTAGGAAGGTTCGACTAAAACATATATGCTTGCTTAAACAATAGCCTGCGGGGGTATCATTCAAATAACTCCGCCGCTTATAACAAATATGAACAAGGATTTTCCACATTACAGGTCGGAAAAGTCTATTACCCATACATTGTCGGCTAACATACAACCGGAATGGTTTTGAAAAAATACCATTCCGACTTTCATACTTAAAGGCATCAGGAGAAGCAACAAAAATTGAACACAAACCGGGCAAGGTAAAAGTTCACAACCACCCTACACAAAAACAACAACAGAGCAAGCAAGTTCTTCAACCTAATACCTTGCCTGCCCGCAAGTACTTGATTATAGATACTAAGCAAATGCAAGTTCTTCAACCTAATATCTTTTTGGCCAACCCTAAATATGAAACTAGCAGGATCGATATCATTATACCATAGGCCAAATAATCGCAAATTCGAACATTCGATTTTTCTAACCTAATTTGACATGCAAACATGAAATTGAAGTACTGGAGTGAGTTTAAGTAGGCCCTTACTTTCTTAATCGCACCATTTCTCGTGTTTCAAACGATCGCAAATTCTCCTTCTTCAACCGTTTTTTCTTCACTTTCTTTTGAACCAAACTTGCAATTCCGTGGTTATACTCATTGGGTTTTCGATTAGCATCTTTCATACGACTTGCTCTAGGTCGTGGTGGATCCATTTTTGAAGATTAATCTAACTTTTGAATCGACGATTACTTAATTTAATTAATCGACGAGTTTCGGTGGTGGGGGATGGAGGAGCCGGTAATGTGTTTGAGGAGGAGAAGAAGAAGAGAAGAAAATGAAATGAAGAGAATGAAAACTGATTTAGCGTAGTAATTAGAGTTATAATGGGAAATGGTAGTTTTGTAACTTTACACATTAGGCCTCCCCTTTACCCTTTACCCTTTACCCTTGAAGAAGAGTCCACTTAATTGGGGTATACCCCAATCTCGCCGATTAGGATCTCATTTTTGTCTCATTGCCATAAATCTATATATTTCAACCCAAGTTCCTTTTTCCTTTTCATTGGGTTTATGTGAAGTTCCCTACCCTTCGTCGATCTCTTCTGTAAAATTAGCGATTTTCCTCTCCTTGTATTCTTCTAGAGGTTAGAATTAGGTTAAAAATGTCTTCTTCGTCGATGAGAACAATGTCTTCTTCTCTTAAACTCCCCACGGCCACGAGAGGTACAGGTCGAACACATGCCCTAGGAAGGAGGGTTGATTTCAATGGAATCAATAGAGAAATTGCAAAATCTGGTCTGGCTATCAAGTCTAGCATGCCATTTCAACCGTTGATGATCAAAAGTAGAAGTTTAAGCAAGTGTTGTTCCATAAGCGGAGGAGGAGGAGGAGCGCAGAGCGAAACTGTAACCCTAGAGACGCCAAATGTTGTTGTATCTCCCTTTATCGGGAAACAGAAGGATCCTGTGTTAGATGACGGTGGGTCAGGATTCGGTGGTGGTAATGAACCTCCACCGTATTATCGTGGTGGAGGTGGCGGCGGCGGCGGTGGGTTTTCCTTAGGTGGAAGTTTTTCATGGGGAGCGTTTTGGTTTTTCCTTGTTGTTCAGTTTCTTAAATTCTTTCTGATGAAGAATAAAGAAAGCGAAGAACGGTATACGATTGTTACAGGTAGGAGAAAAACAATTCGGCACTATTTGGATTATTGAATTATGGAAATTGAGGTATGAATTTCATGAATTAGGGTTGCAAAATGTATTCAATATCTAGTGGGTTATGATTTTTGATACTTTGAATCCTTAAACTGCATTAATATATAAGTACGAATTGTGTGAATTTTGCATTATGCAACCAAAGATGTTTGTCACCAGAAACTAAATTTTGATTAGCAATGTTATTACATGTAGTTTAGATTATGCAACAATTTAACCCTGCCGTAAATGTTGTGATGCAACTGCTATGTAATGCATTGCTGTTATAGTGTTTGCAGACAGAAACCTGTTTTGATGAAGGGTTTCTGCCGAGTTCATTTTACTATGTCATCTTTAGTTCAGGGGACACATTACCATTACCTTTTCTTCCTCTTTGCTTTTGATCTTGTATGAAGTGGCCTTGAAAGACAATTCTCATGCCATTTTGTTCTGCGGCAAGTTTGCTTACAAGGATTCTGGAGTCTGGAGAGAGTGCTGCAGCTGATCAGTTTTGAAATGGCAGTACTGTAGGTTCCAATTCTAGGCAGCCACCATGAGCTTAATCTTTCTTATCCTCAAAAAGAGGTGGCACCGTCCCAAGAAACCAAGAAAGGACTTGTAACCAAGTGGTTGCCCCATTAGTTGAATAGGGAGATAGGTCCTGCCTAGCTCTTAAACAGTTGGTGATTTCTTAAACCCTCCCTTTGAACTAGTTAATTTCCTTCTTACCAAGGCCGCATAGTAGGAAAGTGCAAGCCACATAATCAAGGGAATGTTACTTCCACAATTTGTTTGCAACACTTCTATGTCCCATGTTGGGTGGTTTAGGATATTTTTACGTGCAGACAGAAACACTAATTTGGCTGCAACACTGGCATCAATTCATTCACCTCTCTGCTGATACAATCAAATGAGATCCAAATGTCAATGATTTTCTTTCCCCAGTCCATTTAAATCTGTTCCTTCAAAAAAAATGTTTCTTCATGTGGTTTGCATCTCTAGATCCTCCACACAAGATGTACCTTTAGACAACCAGCGGAGAAGAGGCTACAACTTCCTGAACTGGAGTCTGGTGCTATTTATCAAAACATATGGAAAAACTCCTATCATCTTCCTTTACATTATCTCTACTCATCCAATTTGGAGATTACTTCTACCTTCAGCTTGGCTGGTCCTCAAAAGGGTTACCAAGACTCGCAAAGACCCAATGGCCATTTCTCCCTGCAGCTGTTTCTTGGTCCATCTGGCTAGAGAGAAACATAGCAGCTTTTTCTATTAAAGAAAAACCCCAGATGTCTTGCTAGATGAGATCCACTTCTGGGCAGCAGTTGCAAACCCTCGTGTCACCCTCTCTTTTAATCAAATTGCAGGCACAATTCACGTTTCTTAAAGTAAACAATCTACAGAATTCTCTCTTCTCTACTATGTAACATACACACACAAAAAAAAAAAATCCCTCTAAGCAAACTCAGATACCTTCAAAAGTAAACACGACCTGTAAAAGGATACACACAAAAGCTCTTTCACCATTGCAATTTGGAATTAGTTCAAGTACTATCAAAGAAACAAGGTGAGAAAGAAAATTACCCAGAGAAAAAAAGTGCAAGCAACTGAGAAAGATTCATGTTGTTTTCAATAGTGTCTAAAGTATACAATATATTATGTGATCACTGTTAAAAGGGAACAAAACTTATACTCAGAAATGTTTTGAGAAAAATTACCCAGAGAAAAAAAGTGCAAGCAACTGAGAAAGATTCATGTTGTTTTCAATAGTGTCTAAAGTATACAATATATTATGTGATCACTGTTAAAAGGGAACAAAACTTATACTCAGAAATGTTTTGAGACATAGGTTATACACAAATAATTTAAATTGAATGACTACAACCAATATGTAGTGGAGTCTTCGAGTGCTTGCTTTAGTTCTCGACTGCTTGTTGATGCGCTATAGAACAACTCTTATTGGCGATAATTATTCAAGCTAGTATACAATATTCGTCATTCAAATCACCATCACAAGTCCAAATCGACAATCAAATTGATTTCATCTAATGAGCGAATCCCACCACCAGATGAATACCCTAAAACAGCCAAAACTGGTCTTCGCACAATTATAATAAGTGCCAGTAACAACTTACCTAATCTTTCTACACTCTTCACATGCTTGTCCAGTTGTTGCGGTCGTGCATTAAAATGAACAGGATACAATCAACAGGGAAACCAACTGAATTGTATCATAAAACAAGTGGAATACCGGATTCTTCTTCTGAAGAGGAGGGTTGTAGGGCACGAATTTTAACATTATACTTCCTCCTAATTGAAATTCCAGGGGCTGAACCTGAACCTGAACCTGAACCTGTATCCGAGCCATCGGATTCTTGATGATTCCGAGGAGCACTCTCTTCATAGGCATTACCCACATAATTCCCACACTTACGACAAAGGAGCTTAGTTCTTCTCTTTAACAATCCCAACGAATTTTTGGAAATAAAATCAGGTACACATGTAAACTCATCCATCTGGGTGAATCTGCTCTCATCGATTGAGAAAAACGAAATGATTCCTCTTTTCATGGATTTTCCATACTTCGACCCAATTGCTGAGGTGTTCCGGTTGGAGGACCGTAGGTTCAGTTCATAACCACAAGAACCACATCTGCATCACACAAATACGACGCTCATTAAACTTTTAATACTTCAATTTGGTAAAACAAACATAGATACTCACGACAACTATCAGAGACAAAAACAATCCAACTACTAATGATAGCTGCCAAGTTCTTCCCAAATTCTAAACTTCACATAGCAATTATTTCCAAATAATTCAATCATCAGAAAAGAAAGAAAAAAATTTATTCATAAACTTATTAAATTCAGACATTCATCTGGCTGTTGATAGTTGACCATTTCCTAGTTAACAAACTTCAGCCCCCATCTCATGATGGCAAACAGATGGGATATACTTCTTAGTGTTTATTTAGACCCTTATTTTAGTATAAGGCGAAGTACAGTTTAAAAGATTATGAAGTTGATAATCCTCAAAATACTGCTATAGATACATCACTGCCTTGAAAGATATTCACTTTCCTCTCTACTACACTGCCTTAAAGATACTCAATTTCCTCTTTATTACACTTTTCTTACACTTTTATCAGACTCCAAAAAAAAAGGATTTCATAATAACCTTTGCAAACTATGATCAACCCTTAAAAAGTTAATGCTAAAAGAGCAATCAGAAAGAATGATTTCTTGTAGTAAAAAAACACATCAAGGAAGAATTTCATTTTAGCCAGTCATCCAATCCAACTTGGATTGCACTTTTAGGGGGTAACGACAATCGAAATACACAAGGTTTCTTCAAAGTTCAACTAAAACAGATAGTTCCCCATTAAGGACAGTACTGTAAAGCAGTTCATGACTTAACCCACCAAGCAACCACATGTTTTGACATTGTCACCCCTTGGCCGCCGCCACCACCACCACCCATCAATGCCGAGCCATCATGGATGATGTACAAGAATTTCAAAGTGAAGGGCAAAGGATCAAAACCTCTTAAAAATTACCAAATTCTTAAAAAGGTGTTCTTTTTATCTAACAAAAGTTAAACAATTTAGTTCCAGCTAATTTATTTTAATGAAAAGAAATCCATTGAGATACTGAGTGGCAACCTCATAAATCTATAAATTCATTATTTAAATGCAGAAGTGGAATCCCCACTCAATTTTGATTGTTATCTGAGATACTGACTCACCAAGAACTCCACTTTCCAACCTACCTATAATAAGATAAACTACTCAAAACTACCAAATTTGGAACCCCAAAAAAAGAGGGTCATTCTAAATTGCATTCATTTGAAAGGGTACAGTACTAATCTCCATAATTAAACAATTTCACTCAAATTCATTAAAAATCTAAGCCTAAGTTGTAAAATTAGGTCTAAATTATCCGTGCCATATACACACACATATCAATTGATTGAAAACTAAACAAGATTAATTTATTAAACACCCAAAATCATTTCAACAATTAAACAGAATGGAACATGGATTAATTAAACCCTGATCATAAAAGTTAAAGCCTTAAAGAGAATATTTAGAGAGGCAGTGATGAAGTTCTAACCTGTAATTGACATCTCTTTGTGATGGAAAGTCTTGATTACTGTTACCATAACGGTCTTGGAGATACATGATGGCTGGGAAAAATTCAAACGGTGACCAAAGATATAAACAAACACAGAAGAGTAGATGGATGGATGGATTGATGAGTGAAAGCAGCAACTCGATCAGTTTGGAACGGAAAGATTTAAACGTTAAAGTGACGGCTTAGATCCAAACACAGTAAAACACTTAAGACCCGTTGGAAGCGTTTTAAGGAGGAGGAAGAAGAAGAATGAATGAGAAGAACAAAACTTCCCTTGTTTACTTTGACAGTTTTGGTGTCAATGAGTCCATCAAAAATTTGATACACATCTTCTAAAAGTGGGATGTTTGCCAGCTAGTCGCGTACTGAACTTCGATGCCTTGAAATGCATCTTAATCATTTTTTAAAGAGTAGGAGCGGACTTTTCTTGTCTAATGGTGACGTGTAAGTAACATGATGATCTGGAAATGCATTTTTACACATATGTCGGCGAGTCGGCTGCCGCATTAACTCGGAACGAAAAGGGACCCACATTTTGCTACGTGGTGTGAAACTACTCGTAGTTTACTTTTGAAGCCTATTATTGGGGCGTCACATTCCAATAGAGAGGCTTCACATGGATTCTAAGTGACTAAAAAGTTAGTTATGGGGTGTTTTGAAGCAATAACAAATGCCTAAGTTACCCTCCACCTAAAATAAAAAATTAAAAACTAAAACTAAAATCAAAATCTAACTCAAAAATCTGCTCATTTTCATCTTCTAAACTTCCTCTTCATCAATTGTAAATCATAAATTTGATATGTTGTCTTTTTTTGTTAAATCCACTCAACTAAACAGAATTATTTCTCTCAAGCATTACGGTTGGGTTCTTTTATGAAACATAACCGTAAAATTCTTAACTATATTTACTACTGGTTTGAGAGAAAAAGAACAAACTTAATCGATTTACTGGTTGAGAAGTCTACAAACTTGACCGTAATTTTATCTACTCTAAAATTGAATCTACATAAAACAATAATATCTATCTATCTTTAAAGTCGGTTTAGATAGACTACCTAAGTCCGTTTAGTTTGTTATAGGAGATATTCTTAACAAGATCTTGTTTATCTTTCAAAGAATTTTGATAAGTCCTCTTTTCTTTTCACACGTTATTTGTTGACAAAATACATGTGAGAATATTTGCATAGCGTTGTCAGTGGTTAATGAATCAGGTGTAAATAATTGTAAGATTAGATTGAGTAAATTTGGCTCAAAACAATGACCATTAGATATGTTTTCATCTAAGGTCTTTAAAAAATTAAGAGGACAAAAGCATAATTTACGGCTAATCTAAAAATATGGAACCTAACTATAATTTTGGTTTCGCAACCGTAATTATATATTTTGAACCGTAAATACTAAAAACCAAAGCATAAAAATATTTACGGCTAGTAACGTATTCAAATCTAATCAGAATCTATTTTTTTTTTCTTCAATTTTACTCGATTTGTTAAGAGTTCATCATCACCTAATCAGAATCGGTGTTACTGATTTGGCTACGAAAGAAGAACCCAACCGTAAAGTTAGTTCGAAAATCTAAAAAATTACAATCTTTGTATATATTTTCAAGAATTTTGGTAATAAAACGACACTTGAGCTAAATTAGAGGTATACCTAATTATTTTCATCCATTGATTCGTCATTTTGGTTGAATCAAAATTTAGGGTTTTGAAAAGAAATCCCTGGAAGAAAAACAAAACCTCTGCTTTTTCTTCCCACCATAGTTGAAACTTAACTTGATTTAGTTTTTTCAATAAGTAAAAAAAGATTTATCAATCTGATTACTAGCTAATTAGATTAGTAAAACCAACTAAATAAAGGTTGTTTAGTCATTATAAAATTATTTTAGATAAGGGGTTTTTGAAATTACTTATGGATCATCTTTTTTGTCCTATTAGGTGACGCCCCTCTGTTGGAATGTGACGCCCCAATAATAGCTTTCTTACTTTTAGCCTTCATTATTCTATCCATGCTGCTACCTTCAGTGTAAGCTCAAGGGTGTCTCTGTGCGGCTCCTAGAATGCTCAGTTTGTTCCACACACGGCAACAGAAGGGTGTTATGACACCATTTTTGAAGAATGTAAGCTCAGTCACATTCGACTCACAAAACTCATATTTAGATTTGGTTCGACACTAAATACTAACACAATAAACAATCTTGTACATTGTATTCTTATTGATTACACCAAGTTAAACAAAAACAAGAAACGAATCCATCCATCTAATCCACACTTCAATCATCCATCACAAATGATTAGTAAACTTATTCACTAATCATTCTTCTTCACCGTCATCAGTAACAAACTTTCCGGAACCAGGATTTAAAGCAGCAATGAAGAAGAAGACAACATTGAACAACACTAGTGGTTCGATTTCACCGATTGGGACACCTGTTTCGATGTTTAGTTGTGCTAAAGCTCCTTTCCCTGTGATGATTTCTCCGATGATAGAGAATGCAACTCCAAGTTGTGCTAATCTTCCAACAAATAGCTCATTTGACTTTGTGAATCCAAATACAGGGCCTAATTAAACACACACACAAAACAAAAAAATGTAACTTGTTAGCAATTAGCAACTTTATACCATTTGCGTATCCGTGCTAAATGTGTAGCTTTGGGAAATGTTTACCTCCTTCTTTGAGACCTAGAGCAGCTCTGAAGCCCTTTCCGGGAGGAATGACGGCTCTGTCAATTCCGGTAGCAGGTGCATCGTCGACGAATTTACCACGGTCTCCAAGGGCTCCAATAGCTCCCAAGAGAGTGAACAAAATGAAGAAAAGAAGTAGAGGCTCTGCTTCATAAATTGGGATTCCAGTTTCCAAGTTCAACTGTGATAGAATTCCTTTACCAGTAATTGCTTCTCCCAACAAGGATGCCTGTGAAGACCCATCACACCATAGTTTTTAATCTCTCCTCTCATACAAAGTAGGTAAAACAGTAAGTGAAAAGGACTGTAGAAACAGATAAAATTGAGAAATGTACTTACGGCAAATCCCAACATAGCAACACGACCAACGAACAACTCGTTTTGCTTGGTGAATCCAATTCCTCCGGATGTTCCGAAAATACCATCTTCAACCTTTGGCTTTGGTGCTGGTGCGACCTATAGCACCACATAAATAAAGTTTATACATGTTTAAAATAAAATGTAACAGGAACGGAATTTTTTTTCCGATAATATTAGTTTACGTACCTTCTTGGCTGGAGCTTTGGTTTTGGACTTGAACAAAGCAAAAGTAGTGAATGTTTTAGAAGAGGAAGAAGTAGAAGGAGAAGAAAGGCTTGAAGGAAGCAAGAAATGAGAAAATGGCTTGGGTTTCAATCTATCAACCAATGCTTCTCTTTTGAAGTTTAGACCTTGTCCTGCAACATTTGACATAAGCATCATCGATTGAGCCATTGTAATAACTTCCTTTTAGTTTTTTCAAGTCTAACTTTCTCTTCTTCTCTCTATATTATTTTCTATGTTTTTGATGAGAAGATGAGTTTTTCTATCTCTAACTCTCCTAGATTTTTTTTCTTTTGAAGGGTTGGAATTTAACAAAGAGATTTGGATAGGGTGTGTGTTATGTGATGGGCAATGGAAGCAACCACGTCAAAATATAAATGCAAGTACTTTTTTTGTGTTCGTAAGAAGATAATGTGATTTTTTTTTTTGTGTTGTTTATTTAAGTGGTGAAGTCGGTCACAAGTCCAAAAAGAGTCAAGATTTTGAAGGAATTGCATGTGTGTGTGGTTGTGCTAAACATCGTTGGGGTGTCTTTGGCTTAGAACTGATGAAAGGAGTTGAAGTGATGAGAACCATTAGTTGAATGTCTAGTATATTCCTAGTTTCTGGGATATAACAAGCAAATTTTGCATTTATTAGGACGTGGATGTGCCTCCAACACTACATGGCACTTGTTCTCACTCGAACAGTTGCTAAAAGGTAAATTAAGCAAAATTTGTTATTCGTGGATTGTTTTTGAGAACTTGAAAATTAAGAGCAAGTCTTATGGTGGAAGAATTTCATTTTCCAACTTGCACGCCACCTCAGCATTTGGAATGGTTCATGGAAGGTCAAGTGTAGTGGTGAAACCGTATAAACGATAATAAAAATAACAAAGAAAGCCCCCCCCCCCGATTTCTCACCACCATGAATCAAATCATTGCTTCGAAGGGTTTGTGTGTTGGTTGATAAGGAATCTAATCATACTTCAATTTCTCGGCTTTGGTTGACAATTCAAAGAGATATTAAGTTAATTTGTGTTCTCCTTTTATTTTGAATTTTTTCATGATTTGATAAAATTAGTTGATTGTTTGATCAATGATATTACTGTTGAACCCAAATATGACGAATTTGACATGAAAACTTAGGGTTTAGATGATCAACATAGTTACTTTGCATGCTTTCTTGCTTTCATTTGATGATTCTATATAGATTATGGATATTATATGCAATTGAGTGGAAAGAATTGAGAAGAGAAACATATTGCTAAAAGTATAAACCCAACTGATAAATCCCATGACATTCATTTTAGAAGTAATGGGGAACAACAAGACAATTTTTACGATCTTGTGGTAACGAATGATAATACTAGGGATGTTCTTCAAAGGTCCGGGCTTACCAGATTTTTTTGAAATTAGAATGAAGTGAAGTGATCAACAATTATCTTATGGTAAAGGTGGTGGCATACCACTAATTCATTTCAATTCTCAAACTTTGAAATTGGTTTCACCTCTTTGGATTTCGTTCACTTATTCGGCATTTCTATTGGAAATGGTCGTACAACCTTGAGACACACCGTTACAAGTGGATGGGCTCGTAGAGAAAATAAGGAAATAGAGGATGCTTTAATGTTCACTTTGCGTGGATATCAAAATTACAACAAGAAAAAAAAACAGATTTTCCTGTTAGTTGTCTCACAATATACATAAAGGAAAATCCAATCAATGAAGAAAATTAGGAGCATGTGACTCGATGTTTCTTATTATGGGTGATTTTAAAAGTTTTAATGGCACATTTTACTACAAGAGTGAGCAAAGGGTGGCTGGAATGCTTGCGTGATTTGAATGTAATTGGTGATTATGATTGGGGTTCGGCTTGTTTCAGTCGCTTGTATAATGAAATGAATTCGGTTGTTAGAGGTGGAAAAAACTTCGATGGAATGTGGATGCTTCTAGAATATTGGTTTTACATATATTTCCGTACTTTGACGCCTTTTTCTCATAGAAGACGTAGACCTTGATGTATGGCATGCAGTAATGATATTTAAGCGTGAAAATCTAGTGAAGTTGCAAAGGGATAGTGCTAGACACTCTCTTAGTACAACTCGTCAACAAATAAAGTTGAGAATAATTGTTGGAACGGAATAGCAACCATGTCAAATAGTATGTTTCGCGAACATCCTGATATAAGACATGCTCGTGAACTCTCCATGCAAAGAGTGGCTTTTCATGATCCGGAAGCCGATACTAGTGTATATTGTATCTTGGTGAACGATTTTTTAGGAAAATGAAGGGAGGTGTAGCAATTCCAAGAATTCCACGGAATCGTTTGGAAAACCTTAATTAGCAACATCCCGGATCCTATTGATGTGGTAGAAGGACAACATTACACAATTGTTGATGAGACCGCTTATGGGGTGTGGTGGAAGAGAAAATCTATTGGATTTTTGTTTCCAAACATCAAGCGTCATGATAACTGAGATGAAGTTGGAGCTGCAAGTACTCAAGATCCAACATTTGTTGTAAATCAGGTCCCCCAATATATCCATCACGTCTCACGAACTTCACCAGAATTTCTTTGTTCTCTATCTCTTCTAAATTTTTTTTTTATTTCAAACCTTCTTTCAATTAATTGCAACTATGGCATACAATACAAATGAAGATTTAGCAATCACAAGAGCTTGGTCGAGAGTTAGCCTCCATCCAATTGTTGGACATGATACAATCAACAACTTTTGGGAGAAGGTGTTCAAATCCTTTGTAGAAGATTTTGGAAATGAAAACGGAAGAACAAGGCATAGTATACAAAATTGGTTTGCAATAATGAAAAAGGAAACCAAAATTTATATGAGCATCCCACAATCAATTTATAAAAGTATGTCTATGGGAGGATGGACGTTAGAAGAAGTTGTAAGTATTATTCAATGAGATCTCTTATTTTCAATTACCTACATATTTTAAATCATTGATCTTCTAAATATGAGAGATAATATTTATTTATTTTGTAGGAGGCGCATGCCAAAACTCTATATTTTGAACTTAAGAGAAGAGAATTCACACATGATCAAGTCTACCAAATTCTTAAGAACCTTCCTGGAGCTCAAATCTTGCGATCATACCGATGATGAAGCTTAAGAATAAAAATCGGATAAATTGGTTTAATCATGCTTTTTAAGTTTATTGGTTCAAATGTAGTTTAATTTAAATATTTAATTTTAGTTATTTATATGTAATTTAATTCTAAATTTTAGTTGTATCAATCCATGTAATGTTAATCTATGAAATGAAAAACGGATCATGCTTTTATGTTGTTGGTTCAAATTAGTTTAATTTAAATACTTAATTCCAGGTCTATAATTTTATTTTGAATTTCTTAAATTGTATATTTATTTCAATTTTTAGAAAAATATGAACCAAAATAATTAACTAAATAAATAGACGATGAACATGATTTAATATAGCGTTCAACGCTACTAAGAATAGCGTCCAGCGGAAGCTAGTGAAAATATCGCTCAATGCCATTTTGATTAGCGTATTTTGGACGTTAACTCGATTATAGTTTTTCCGGATTCCACCCAAAGATTCTACCATACCATGGAACATGGCTTGGAAAAAGTGTGGAACACACCAACTTGGAAGTCATTAGACTTGACATTCCAAAGTTTTTCCATGCTTGAATAGGTTGGATTCCACGATAAGACTTGCTCTAAAGGAGGAAATTCCATCAACACTATCTACAGTTAATGTAACATAAGTACAATGTGTTTGGTTGGGAGAATTGAAAGCCCAGTAATTTGATTACCTTGTGATCGGTCCAATTATTCCAAACAAACAGAATACTCGAGCGTAGTCTATATATTTTTTGAAGGAAACATATTTAACAGAACCTAGAAGTAACAAAAGGGGAATAACTTGCTTGAAAGGACGTTAAGAGGTTGTGTTTCCCATTTTTTTAGTTACATTAGACTGTCGAGCTAACCTAGCCAGAGCATTAGCTGCTCTATTGAGTTTTATAGGGACATATTTACATAAAGGGTTAAGAAATGCCAACATTCCGCTTTTACAGTCATTTACATAAATAAAAAAATGTGTCTAGCAAATGTTAGTAGCTACTATATTCATAGCATAATCACCATTGTCAGAGATGAAAAATTATGTGATGCACTTGTTTTTCTATAGCCCATTCCATAGCATGAGAGAGGGTTTTGAGATTCATCTGCTATCACTGAACTTGCATTGATGGTCCAACATTTTGCTTCTACAAAGTCTTTTAGACCTGCACTGCATAACTCCACAACCTGCAATATACGAGGATTTCTAATAGTATCATCCACAAAAATGGGTGAATAAGTACTATGTTCAGACAAATGTGCAAGACTTAAGAGAAAAGCATGTAAATTTGCTTAAGCAGTAAGAGTACCATTAGTTGAATACTTATAAAAAGTAGTGGTTTGTTGCAGAGATTGCAACTAAAAGTTAGTACTATGTATAATCATAAAGGGATGTTGTTTCAAAATCGATATTGGCTTTACAACTAGCCTTCCAGATTTGCTACAAGGTTATAGTATAGAGTCGATAAGTATCATTAGTTTTAGGGATGAGTTGAGTAGAAAACCAATGCATTATCCAATCTCTAATGCTATAAAAAGAATAAAGGATAGATAGCACCCGAGGGAAGAGAGCAAACCACATTTCTCTAGCAAAATCACAATGATAAAAAAAGGTGATCAAAAGTTTCATCATCTAAATCACTGTTTGTACCCAAAATAAATTCTAGGCATGAAACACGATGAATAGATGATTTGGTGTGTATTTAGGGCTAGGAGACGAATTGAAGAACAAATAAAAGAAACACAGGTTTTACGTGGTTCGGCATGGTTTGCCTACATCCACGTGTGAATCCCCTTTGGGAGTGATTTTTTATTGATAATAGAATTACATTGTGTTTTTTTTTCTCTTTCCTCGCCCCCATTTTCAGAATCCCTTTCCTCTATTTATACAATCCTGAATATAAATGGTATTTACTTCCCTTGCATTAATTCTGCATGAAACTGCTCATTGATGCCTCCATGTTTAATTCTGCATGAAACTGCTCATTGATGCATCCATGTTTAATTCTGCATGAAATTGCTTTTGCATGCTTCCTGAATTAATTCTGCATGCTTGCAGACTGGATTGATAGTTGACAGGCATAATGGCTGGCAGTATGGATGGATGCTGACTGGCAGACTGGATTGACTGGCTGGCAGTGCGATAGAGTACTTAGCTTGGAATTGGTTGGCAGCACTGCTGGCAACATGAGTGGAAACTGCATGGCAGCACTATTGGCAACATGGATGGAGACTGCATTGCAGCACCATCAGAAACATGGATGGAAACTGCATGGCAGCACCATCGGCAACACGGCCTTGACATTGACTGATGGTCGACTTTGACCATTGACCGGGCGTTGACTTTGACCATTGACCGATTATTGAATTTATGTAATACTGGGCAGGATGGTGGGCTGCTTCGGTTGGCTTGTTAGCGGGCTTGGATGAGGGCCAAAAGATGATTCAAGTACCAATTGGGCCCATTATATGGCATTTTTACTTATGGTACAAACATCGCCCCCTCTTAACCTCCAACTTGTTGTGGGTTAAGAAAATTCCGTTTTCCTTAGTCAATGACAAAACCGCCCCCAAGTGTGGATTATTGATCTTTGAGGTGATTGGCAAACTTCCCTTGTTGTTTGCGGAAATCAAGACGCCCCCGAGAGTAAATTTCTGTTATTGAAGCGAAAAGAAAACTGCCTTCGTTGATTGTGGAAATCGTAATCAAGTCGCCCCCAAGTGAGGCTATTGTGTTTGGAAGATCGGTGGGAAACAGTTGTGAATGAACCATTATTGTATGAAAAACAAACAGGATCAAGGCTGATCAGATTTGCAACGGAAGCGTGATCTTTGGAGGGAGTGTCAAAGTGAGTTGTAATTGTTGATGAAAACTAGACCGTGGTAGTTGCGTGGAACTAAACTAGAAATCGTTATTTGGAAAAGATGAGCTATATTTGACGTCACCGGCTGGAATCTGTGTGAGTGTTGGTATTAAGATGTCACAATTACTGACCGGCCAGAGTTGCGCAGCGAAAGGGTGTGACCCTTTAGTAGTTGAGATGGTAACAGACTTTGTATGTTTTTGGACCTCCAATGGTCTTGATTGTGCTACTCGGATGTGACATCGATCTTTATATGTCTTTAGTAGTTATATGAATCAGATAGCAGAATGATGTCGACTAGATCACAATAGTTGTCGCGAATCGATTGCAATGATTAGTGAATCGGGACCGCGACGGCCACAAAATCGCCTCCGCGGTATTGAGGAAAACTGGTTACAATAGCTTCGAGTAAAGCTGGTCTGCAGCAGCTGCGATCAGCTGGCCTGCAGGAGCTGCGAACATAGCTGGACTGCAGCAGCTTCGATCACCGGATCGCAGCAATGATTTAGAAAAATTACACGCAGCCAGCTGCGATCACCATGGGATCGCAGTGGAGCTGCGAACATAGCCGGATTGGCAGTGAGTAACGAAAATTACACTCGCAGCAAAATGCGATCAGCCGATCTACAGAGCTACGAATGACTGGGATCGCAGCAAATCGCGATCACCGATCAAAATCGCAACGAAAGCAAAGTCGCATCGCAAAGAAATGGCGATCACCGGATCATAGGAGATGCTAACATACTGACCGGGCATGCAGCCTTCGGGACACCGGATCGCACAGCCGACGAGCAAGATCGCATCATAAAGAGTCGCGATCACCGGATCGCAAGAGCTACGAACATAGCCGACCGCAGCAGTTTTCGATCACCGGATCGCAGAATGACGAGCAAGATCACATCGCAGAAGATCTTCGGACATTGGATCAGCAGGTTACACATAAAGCTTGTGACCGCAAAGAAGGCTCGGATCACCGGATCGCAGTAATGGTGGCGAAAGCAAGACCACACTGACCGCAAGCCGCGATCACCGGATCAGAAATTGCGAACATAGATCGACCGCAGCAATGGCGAGCAAGACAAGATCGCAGTAAAATCGCGATCACCGAATCGCATGAATCGCGAACATACCGACTACAAGATCTTCGATCAGTTGGCCGCAAAGATCGACGAAAGATCGCATCGCAAAGAAAATGCGTCACCGGATTGCAGGAGTTGCGAACATAGCCGATCTGCAACAGTGCCTTTCGACTAGCCGAGCCGCAGCAGCGAGAGCAAGATCGCACGGCAAAGAAAGCTACGGTCACCTGGATGGGCAGGGGGAGTGAGTTAACGCCGCACCGCAGAACTGCGATAAGTCGGACACAGGGCGACAAGCAGAGATGGACTGCAGCAGCTGTTGAGGGATTAGACTTAAACAGATAAATCCTAAACGTAACAGTTATAAATAAAACTGCATCGCATCGGTTGCGGCCAATCGAGTACGAGAATGGATGAGCAAAATCGATCGCATCGGTTGCGTCCAGTATCAAGCCCAAGTTCGATCAACTTATTTGTAGCGACATATTTTAACATTACCGATTGCAATAAGTGTCAAAATAAGGTGTATTTCGCCCCTCTTAACAGCAAAGTAATCGTAACTCGTTGGAGGATTCAACTTATTTGTTTAGATTTAACTCCTAAAAAGCAACTTAACATTTATGTAACTCGCCCCAATAATTATGTCAAAATATTAGTGTGTATGTAAACTCCTTTCTCTTTGTCACCCTAAGCCAAAAATAATTTCCCTATGCTCTTCTTTACTAAAATAAAGTAATCCAAAAAAGAGTTCGTAACTCGTTGGAGGATTGTTATGCAAAAGTTTAACTAAGGGGGATGTTTTGATAACAAAGTAAATTAATTTGAAAGCAAAGTAATAATAAAGAAACTCAATAAGGAGAAAGTATTTTCTGGGATAGTTTCATTCACAAATATGTATTCTCAAGTGACTAGAATTGATAAATTAATCTCTCACTAAAAGTCCTAGGATACCTTGATCGCAAGAGTATCCCGCTAAGCGATTTCATGGACATTAAAAGATGCATATGTGAATTCTTCCTAGAAAGCAACCTAAAGTGTAAAAGCACAATTAGATTTAACTCCCCAAAAGCAATGAGTTCTATGGAATTAATCAAGGCAACCAAAATGTGTAAAGTGTTAACTTAAGTTATGATTCATATGTGACTAGTAGGATATATCACTACAAGCACTACCCACATTTATGCTACTCAAAATCGGGGATGGTCATCCATGTTGAAGTGATATGACTCAACCAAACAAACTATCAAATCATAAACATTATAAACCATGAATCATAATCAATAAATTACTGAGACAAAACTAATACTTTGAATCAAATCTTATTTGTGAAATCCACTTATTATCCCATAACCAATAATAGGTATTTAGTTACTCATAGTATTTTGATTCAACATAATTATTATCAAAAATAAGATGAAGAACATGTAAAATAAAATGGAAGCAAACCCTAGTAGAATCGCTCTCCTCCAAAACCTCAATGTAAAATCAATCAAAAAATACCTCCCAAAAAAGAATAGAAACTCCTTCTTCTTATAGCCTTCACACTTTCCAAAATTAGGTCTTCAAAGTCCATCACCAAAAAAGTCCACCAAGCCCATGAACCATGTGTGAGAAACCCATGTGAAAATATATCCCAAAAATATGCTCGCCGGAAAACTAAAGGGAGGTATTGTGGGGAACTTGGCCGGAAAGATCTCCGGAAAAGTCTCGAGGATGAAAGTGTGACCTAAAGTCCGCCCCAGTGGCCACCGGGCCAAGTGAACTCGGCGGGTCAAACTTGGCCAGGCATAAAAATGAGTCAATCATGAGTCAAGTCGAGGTTCTCGGATCAACTTACTTTGCATTTAATTCAATTGCTCGAAATGCAACTCGTAAAACATGTAGTTCCACTCGAGCCATTAATTAGCCCATAGGTCAAATGCGAAAAGACCACCAAAGCTCCAACATCAAATTCGGATTGCCATCAAGGAAGCTCCAATTTATCGGGTCCAACCGGTTTGCAACAAACATCACAACTAGCACCTTCCATTTCCATTCACAGAGACCTCATTTCGCACTTAGTTTGAACCTATTCCATTCTAGTGCCAAAGCAAGTTGCCGGTTCCATTCAAAGACCGATCCACAACTCTTAGCCACTCCAATACAGAGTTAGGAATTGGACTTTGCAACCCCTATTGCATTGCACCGCCGCAATTGCTCAATTACAAACTCCATGGCAGCTATATCATCTCTGATAAAGTCATTTCTGCATGGTGGCATTGTATGTAACTCATTCAATAGGTCTTGCTCGCGCAATTTCTTCCCTCAATCACGCATGGAATGATATCAAGTTGAAGCAATTCATGGACACCACCAAAAAACAAACATAATCAATTATTCCAAGAGTACGTAAACCCTTCTTCGAACAAACCCTATCATCTTCAGAATTAATGATGGTCATCCATGAGAATTGAAGTGATTCTTCCATTGAACCCTAATTCAACCTCAACCGCCCCCATATCGACTCAACCTCCGTGGCTCACTTCTTGTGGGCCGCCCTCTCACTTTGAGGCAAAAAAATAAAAATGATAATGATCGGTCACCAAGGGTGCCACTTCTTTGTTGAATCGGATAGTGTTCGCCCATGAAATATTTCTTTGGCTCCGCATGGACATAAGATAATTCACGAAAAATAGAAAGAAAGAGATAGTTCTGTATTCTATCACTCGGCCCCAAGTGATGGTCATCCATGTTGAAGTGATATGCAACTCGCCCCCATGGTGGCCAATCCCAACTACTCAAATGCATCTTTCATGGAATGATATCGAAAGAGTTTCTGCTATCTGGAATTCGCGCATGGGGCCGATCCCACTATTCCAGATTCGCACAGAATTGAGATGTGTGCATCTTCACATGCCTTGGCATATGAAAATGCTCGCCACATTGCAGGTTGTCCCAGTGAACAAAAGTATGTATGATTATATGAAATGATGCAAAAATATATTTAATTGTATTCGTACCTTATGAGTCGTGGTATTGCGACCTCGTTTACGAGGTGATTAGGATGTCCACTGGCTATGTTGATGTTTTCCAGCGACGATGACTAGTGTAGTTGCCTTAGCTTCTCGGCCTTGACTTAGCGACTAGATTGGTTTGCGTAGATCAAGACACTTGCCATGGGACTATATTTCAAGAATGCGATCAAATCACCGAATCAGTAATCAGATTATAAGCAAAATCGATCAAGTAAATTTGTGAGGAAAACCATACTACAGCAGTTCGATCAACTGGACTGTAGTAATTGTACGAAAAAGGACTGCAGCAGTTCGATCATCTGGACTGCAGTATTTGCTGAGGAACCGGACTACAGCAGTTCGATCAACTGGACTGTAGCATTCCTTTGGTGATTGAATGCGACCGTTTCCGGTGTTGCCATTTTATATTTCTAAAAATTTAATTTTCTTCAAAAATTAAAATTTTGCCTTCATGATGTTGGAAATTGACATACGATATCAACGGGTCGAAAATCACTCAGTTTGGATGCACGAAGAAGAAGTTATCGAAGAAACAAAATTGGTCGGTGAGCGCCTTGTACCAAAAATATTCTTCTCCAAAATGTAAGAATTTGACCTTCATGATGTAGAATATTAAAATGCGATCACAACGATCCGAAAATCACCCAATTCGGACGTGGAATGAAGAAGATATCAAGGATGCAAAAATGAAGAAAAATGTGTTCAAGCCCACAGTGGGGCGTAATTCTCCTCAAGGCTAACAGTATGGGGCGGAATTA
The DNA here is from genome assembly GCA_023531295.1 of Papaver armeniacum. Taxonomy (NCBI): domain Eukaryota; kingdom Viridiplantae; phylum Streptophyta; class Magnoliopsida; order Ranunculales; family Papaveraceae; genus Papaver; species Papaver armeniacum. Next base: position 34,208 of record JAJJWW010005863.1, read on the forward strand.
CCCAAGGGATGTGGAATTAAATTGTACTGTGGCGCGCTGAATCAGATATACGATATTAAGTTGCACCGTGCTACACCGAATCAGATTTACGATATTAAGTTGCGTCGTGCTACACCAAATCAGATGTACAATATTAAGTTGCGTCGTGCTCCACTAAATCAGATGTATGATATTAAGTTGTGTCGTGCTACACCGAAGCGGATATACGGGATTAAGTTGCTACGCGCTACACTGGATCAGATCAAATTTGCCTGCCGGGGTTGGCCGCCGGCTGGTATTCCGTCATCGTTGTCGGAGAAGATGAAGATGCCGGCAGCTCCTGATGATGACGTCGTGCTGGCGTTATGACGGAAGATGCTAACGGCGTCAGTTAACTGAATGGTGACGGAATATTCTTTGTATATGCCAACGGCGTCAGTAACGGTAACGGAATATTCCAACAGTGTTAGCATCTGTTGACGTCAGCGCAAAGTGTGTTGCTGACCGTGCATAGGCTGATGATGTGATCGGCGCTGGTTGGTCTGTTCTGGTGACGTGGAAAGATGACGTGGCTTATCTGATGACGTGGCAACCAGCGGACGGTCGAAGACGCTGACGAGGTACCGCTGACGTGGCAATTGTGCTGACGAGGCAAGATGCATCGAAGTTTGATGTACCGTAGAGCATCGAAGTTTGATGTACCGCTGAGCATCGAAGGTTGATATACGTAGATCATCGAAGTTTGATGTACCACAGAGCATCGAAGGCTGATATTCGCAGAGCATCGAAGTTTGATGTACCGAAGAGCATCGAAATTTTCCAAAGCATCGAAGTTTAATGTACCACAGAGCATCAACGGTTGACAGACGCAGCTCATCGAAGTTTGATGAAAGAGGAAGCATCAAAAATTTTCCAACGATTCTGACGGAATTGAGAAACCCGACGGCTTTTTTTTTTTTGAAAGTTTTCGCGACGGTTTTCTAAACTGTGATCTTTATCTTCGGACTTTTGGTGACAGATTTTCTGAACTGTTGCCTTTTCCCTCAAAGCTTTTGTAACAATTTCTGTAAATTGTTGTGTTTTTCTTGGTGGGCCACCGGACATGGCCGTAGGCATTCTCCTGATTTTTTCTTTTTGAATTTGAAACTTTCCGCGACGCTTGTTCAGAAATGTGGTATTTTCCTTCAACGGCTTCTTGCAACGGTTCCGGGGACTGTTGCCGTTTCTCATGGACTTTCCACCACCGTTTTGATATACTTTTGCGGCCTTTTCTGGAACTTTTTGAGATGCTTTTCTAGAGGTCTTCTCTAGGGTTTTCAAGTGCTTAGAGATGTAGGCAACTTGACAACCCTGCGATCATGACAGTGGCGATTTTGTCATACAACAAACTCGAACAAGTGGATAATGCGTTATTTGAGAAGCCATTTTTTTTAACTTTGGACTTGAACATGCTGCGGATCGAACATCCTGACAACAATCTTGGTGATTTTTGCAGTGAGTCAGCTTTGGTGGCTACCGATCGTTATCTTTGGCTGCAGCGATAGCGATCAACCGGATCGGCAGAGTCGTGATTAATCGGATCGCAAAGCATGTGATCGGGCCGGATCGGGCAGTTGATTGAAATCAAAATCGACCGACCATGTTGCAGATCGAATATCCGGCAACAATTTTGATGATGTTTTTACGCCATCTTTTACCATGGACCGAACTTCCTGAGAGCGGTTTCATCGGTCTTCATAGTGATGCAGTTTTAGTAGTTACCGAAGGTAATAGTTTTAGCAGATCTCGAACAACGAATCTGGACTGCAGCGATTGCGACTAACCGGATCTGCAGAATTGCGATTATTTGGATTGCTGCAATTGTGATCAAAATTGGACTGCAGCAGTTACGATCAACTGGACTGCAGCAATTATTTTTCAAGACGTTCAAACTGCTTTTTCACGGACAAGATTTTGAAACATTTTGTACAACTTTTCTCAATGGGAAAACACGATTCCTTTTCTCTTAATCCCCTTAGACGGCGCCAATGTTTGTACCCAAAATAAATTCTAGGCACGAAACACGATGAATAGATGATTTGGTGTGTATTTAGGGCTAGGAGACGAATTGAAGAACAAATAAAAGAAACACATGTTTTACGTGGTTCGGCATGGTTTGCCTACATCCATGGGCGAATCCCCTTGGGGAGTGATTTTTTATTGATAATAGAATTACATTGTGTTTTTTTTTCTCTTTCCTCGCCCCCATTTTCAGAATTCCCTTTCCTCTATTTATACAATCCTGAATATAAATGGTATTACTTCCCTTGCATTAATTCTGCATGAAACTGCTCATTGATGCCTCCATGCTTAATTCTGCATGAAACTGCTCATTGATGCCTCCATGTTTAATTCTGCATGAAACTGCTCATTGATGCCTACATGTTTAATTCTGCATGAAACTGCTTTTGCATGCTTCCTGAATTAATTATGCATGCTGGCAGACTGGATTGATAGTTGACATGCATAATGGATGGCAGTATGGATGGATGTTGATCGCGATCGGATTGACTAGCGGGCAAAGGCGTGCGATAGAGTACTTAGCCGAATTGGTTGGCAAAGACTGCTGAAACATGAGTGGAAATCGCATGGCAGCACCATTGGCAACATGGATGGAAAAGCGCATGGCAGCACCATCGGCAACACGGCTTGACTTGACATTGGTTGATGGTTGTTGATGGCGTTGACTTTGACCATTCACCGGTTATTGAATTTATGTAATACTGGGAAGGCTGGTGGGCTGCTTCGGTTGGCTGGTTAGCGGGCTTGAATGAGGGCCAAAAGATGATTCAAGTACTAATTGAGCCCATTATGTGGCATTTTTACTTATGGTACAAACAATCACATAGAAGGCAAAGCATATCAGAAACAATACCAAATCTTGCTAAATAAGTTTTTCAATTACCATATATTCTGAAGGCACTTCCCAATGAAAATTATAAATTTAGGAAGAACATCCATATGCCAGATCCTGAACCATTGTCTCTACTCTTGCTGTAATGAAGTACATTATGTTAGAGCGTAACTCGGTCGAACTCACAAGTTTTGGTATCTCAAGCTTATTATCAATTTCAGATATACAAAACTATATCTTGATTTTTAGTCTACTAAAGTCAAGTCTCAGACTAGAATTACATTATAGTGGTTGTGTATCATACACCATTGAATAACCCTTGAAGTTTGAAGACTGAAGAAAAAATGTAGATATTTGCGATAACTTCATCAACAAGTGGTATGTTAAGACTAACGTATCCAATTTACTCACGCCATTTACCATTATATTTAATGAGACTATGCCGTATGATTTTAGTAGATTAATATTGCAACAAAAAGAAATTTCGCGTTCAAGCTTGTCTTGGTTAAATTCTCGAAATATGATTCAAGCAATAGATGTTCACAGATCCTTAGCAATCTTAGTTAGAACAATTTGTTATTCACAAACTATTTTTCTTTTAAGTTGATCATTTGGAAATTTCCCAAGCAACAATGCATATTTTCTATGGATATTTGAAATGTTTCAAATCAATTTTGAGATATTGAGAACTACTTGGGTCAAGGTACACATACTTGTATGTAAAACCTTAATCAGTCTGAATTCCACAGACTGTAGAGGTTTGTAAACCAGTTTCAAAACCCTTTACATCTGAGTCACGGAACAAGGGGTATGTTTGCAAACCCCTTTAATCTGATTTCAAGAACCTCCAAATCCTTGGGCCTTAATTCGCGAACTACTAGTGGTTTTGCAAACCTATATGGTTTTAGTTTTAGCAGAAGTACATGAACTATTCTATATGACTATATTGGTTTTTTTAAAACTCTCATAACACTTCTAAGAAAACTCTGTTCACGTAATCACTTTGTGCTTGTGGATCATTGGTTAGTCTTGAGCGTTATTGGACACCCCTAGTTCTTTAAAGTTCAAAGGATACTTAGCCACTATGAACCATCATTGTGCACAGTTCTAGAACACTGGACCATAACGCGTATTGTCCCGTGTAATTTAAAATAAAACGTCATTAATTCCTAATAAGAATTTCATCTAAACTGATAAAGTGTTTGATTGAATTCCAAGCAACCCTAGCTTAAAATCAAAGCTACTTGGAGTCTTCAAAATCTATAAATAGGCAGACTCTTTGATAGGTGTCTAAAACACCTAATTTTATATTTAGTATTTATGCTTTCTTTGCTACTTTTCTTGTAAATTATGTATCTTATGTTTGCTTTTGAGTTTATCAGGTGCAACGAAGTCATTGAGAGCAAAAGAAAGAGAAATTAGCCATTCGGAGCGAAAATGACAAAAGATCAATTCACAGGCGAATGCTATTTGGAGCCAATGAAGATTATGTAACGAACGAAGTGAAGCGCGCAACTAGCAATTGAGCAGAAAACAGAATGAGCGGTCAGTTCTCCGAAACCGACAGGCCAAATATCACTTTGGTGGCCCTTATCCAATATGGGGTGTCTGGGTAAATCCTAAATCCACCCCTGAGTTATAACTCGAGTTTCTCTTCATTACCATTTACCTGAAATTCTGAGAAATAGAGATTGAGAACGGCTGCACATATTAATGTGTCTGATTATGCTGCTCTGTGAAGAAATGGAGGAAAGCAGTGAGAACAGAATTTGTGGAAGGATCGAGAAGAAGCTGTTGCTGCTGAGAGAATCAGATCAAAGGAGCAGAGTGGGTTGTCCATGAAAATCATTTGAGATGAATAATCGGACAAAGGTGATCTATGAGACTGTTCTTTGGTGCCATTGATTGAAGATGTACATTTACTGAACTTCAGGTGGAATTGAATCGAATTGAAGAGGTGGGTTTAGCTTGAATCTGAGTTTAATCTCAATTGTGAGTTGAATCAGAGGAGAATTGTTGATGCCATTAACAAATGAGGAATGTGATGGATGTCAAAGAAGAAGAAGCCATGAACTGATGGGTCTGTGGTGTATGATTCAGATGGAGGCGTTCTTGTTGTTTGAATGGTCTTAGGAGGTGAGCTGGAGTCTTAGGTTTGAGATGGTTGCAAGTGAATGATTGGAGGTGAACTTGAGCTGGAGAAGTTTTGAACTACAGATGTTGTAGAGGATTGAATGCACTGGCCTGGGGTGTGCTGAAGTTGCAACTAAGTTGGTGTGGGAAGCAATTGCTGGTGCTGGCCTGGGATTGTGATGTAGCAGGATGGCTTAAGACTCAGTTATGGTGGTGGTCTAAAAGATGCAGGTTAAAGATGACTCAGCCAGGGAAGTTAATTGTGTTGCTCTGAAGTTGCAGCTCCAGTTTGAATGATGGAATTGAATTGCAGTTTATCTGGATGGTATTGGAGCTGTTGAATTGGCATGTGTAGCTGAACTGAAGCAAGAGATGAATGGAGCAAGGGTTGTTTGGAATGTGAATGAGCTTCAGGGAATAGTTGAACCTGAGCTGAAGACATATGCTGGCAGAACAGGCAATTGAGGGGTGGAATGACCTTATGGTGGTTAGCCGAGTCTTAGGCAGAATTGGCAGTGGCAATGAAGAAATGGGAGTTATGATACGCTTTTGAGGTCGACTCAGTAGTGAGTTATTGATGCAGTCGAGCTTGGAGATGGCGGGAGAATTGAGAAGTGTATGCTCGAGTATGATAATAAGGATGATGGTTGTGACAGATTGGTGTTGCAACTGGTGTAGGTAATGGCATTTCAGGTGGTGCTTTGTTGTTTGGCAGGTATTGTGGTCCAGATTCTGGCTGGAGATGTGGGTACAAACCAATTGGTAGAAAAATGGTTGTTGCTGTGGCTAGGAGAAGAACTGAGATGTTGTTGCAGTTGGAGGTGCTGCTCTAGTGAAGATTACAGGAAGTGCAGAGTTTGAGCTGATGGTTGTGTGGGTATGAGTTGACACAGATGCAGGAAATGGTTCCGAGGGGTTGCGATTAAGGATGGTAATTGAATTATGAGTGGAAGCATTGCAGGAGAAGCCTGCAAGCGTACAAGGGAGTGTGTATGAAATACAGATGGGGTTATCTGTGGTTGAATAGGTGGTGCCAGAACTAGGAATGGTGTTGTGTGCTGCCATGGATGAGAAATTGCAGCTGTTGTTGCAGTGATTGAGGAATGGTCTGACTTAAGGTTGTGTTGTGCAGCTGCGACAATAAAGGAAGGAGCTGCAGCTGCAGTTGGCTGTTGGCGCAACCATGAACAGAATTGCAATGGAATTTGCAGCTGCTAGATGTATGTTTAGGTTTGCCAGGATGAAGTGCACTCATGGCTCATGATGAGGCTGAGCCTGTGCAAACTGAGTTAGCAGTGGCCTGAACTGGAAATGGACTGTCAGTTTCAGAGATCTGACAGTGGAGCTGATTCAACCCAGTTAGACACTGACTCATCTGACTGGTACCTACTGACTCCATCTAAATCGGTCTGACTCTGATTTGACTCGGCCAACTAGACCTTGACCGATTTGACCCGAGTTGACTGTGACCGGTTTGACTATGCCGGTCACCTGAGATGTTTGCCGGCGACTTTTCGGCCAATTTAAAACCATAATCCGATTCTCCATGACTTAATTTTGGACATAATTTTACATGGGTTTTTTCTCACACATGGGCTTGGTGGACCACTTGGAGATGGGTTTTGAGAAGATTTGACCTAAATTTGGAAAGAGTATCTTTTTGAATGGGAGAAGCATATATATAGAAAACTCTTTCTCTAAACCTAATATCTCCATTAGAGCTTTGGCCTCTACTTTTGGTTCTAGGGTTTAGAAACATGATAGGTTTTCTCTTTCTTCTTGTTATGAACTCCTATGCCATGAGTAACTAAGTTTTTAGTATTGGTTGAAGATGTAGTTGGATTTTGCAACCAAGTTATGATTTTTATGAATTAGTTTTCTCTCAATATTATCGTTTGATTTCTACGGGTTATAATAATTGCATGATTGATGTATTGCAATATGATTGAATGTTTGTTTAGTTAAGTCTAGAATTGATTGAACTCACATCCATATCTCTAGCTATTTTAGGGTTTTCATCGAGCGATAACCTTGAATACGAGTAGCATGATATGATTATGGTTTGTAGTGATACATCCTTGTAGTCATATGTAGAAATTGACCTTTGTTCGAATTGTTTGCGCAATGTATTTCAATTGCATTGATTAGCCTATTTTCAAACTTAATGCTCCTAGGAATTGAACTTGATTAGCGCAAGGCGTTAGGTTATTCTTTAGGTAGAATTCACATATGCAGCTCTAATGTGTGTGTGATGAATTAGGAAATTTCCGGAGTATTCTTGCAATAAGGTATTCTATGGCTTTTGATGATAGCGAGATTAAATACGAATTCTATTCATATATTCATAAACTTGTTTACAATTGAAGATGAAACCTTTATCCAATATTTCACATCCTTGATTTGCGTGTTTACTTTTTATTGTTTTGCTTTTTGTTTATTTTTATTTACACAACCAGAAAATCCCCCGTGTTACTATTAAGATACCGAAACAATTTGACAACCTAGTCCTCTCTGTGGGAACGATCCTTTCTTGCCCTTGCTTCATTATATATTTTGAGTAGTAAGAAAGTGTAATTTATTTTTGACGCCTACGACAACGATCACTCTTGCAATATGATTTCTTAATCATTAGTACTTTTGTGTTCTAGTTGTTAAGCTAGATTCGTCCTCTCAAACCTAGGTTTCCTTTGAGAAACATAATTAGGTTACAGATTTGAAGACTTCACTTAGGGATTCGTGAAGCCCGATCAAGCCATGTTTTACCTGATAGTCCTGTTAGAGCACTGCTCGGTCGAACTCCTATGCGTTGCTATCTCAAGCATGTTTGTCAATGTTAGTGATCAAAACTATAAGTCTTGATTTCTAGCCTATTTATAGATGTCTCAGACTATGACATAGATTGTGTAGTTGAGCTTAGACTTCACGGCGTTCATCATTTGAAGACGAAAAGCTACTAAGGGGAGCTTGTGGAACTTCATCAACAAAAGGTATGTGAAGACTGAAATTCATCTATCACTTGAAAAGTATATTTCTACTTTATCTCCTATATTGAGACATAAGTGGTATTACGATATATTTTCTATATACACATTTGAGATTTCGAGCTGAGTTTATCTCGCTTACATATTTCTCGAAATATGTGTTGGCAAGATTTCGCTTCGATCAAGTTCATCTTATATCATGTGAAAATTTCCGAGTAACATCTTACATGGTTTGTGTGATACAATCATTTGGTGTAGTCTTGGAATGTTTCGTTATGATTATTTCAATATCTTGAAAATTGCTTTGATGCTAATAGTGTGTGAAAACGGCTATTGTCATCTTCTAAGAAAGTTTCAATGATTGAAATAAAAAGCTTAGAATCATGTAACCATGTTTGGATATAAACATAGTGTGTTATCACATTTGTGTGTAAGTCCAAAACCGGGAACCTGAAATATGCGTACCCGTACGCGTACTGGCGGTTGTTGGATGTCTGGGCAAGTATGCGTACTGGCGGAAGTCTCACGTCCATGAATTTCAGCTGGAGTTTGGAGTGTAAATTGGTATGCGCACCCGCACGCGTACTGGCGTAACCAAACTCGGTCCGGCTACTTAAGTATGCGTACACGTTTGCATACTTGAGCTTGTTACTTTCTAAAATCGGTTATGTACATGAACTTAAACATTTATATAATAAGGAATGCAATCTTTGCAAACCGTGACTATAATGTTCATGAATTGATTCGAGTGAATCAAACCGATTTTGCTTCAATTGTGTTCTTGTATACATCTATGAGAATATAGCAATTGAACGACTCTTTAACTAGTTTCATTTGAGTCATTTGAACTAGTTATGGTAAAGATGAATAAGGTTGATATGAGAGTAATCATATGGCTAACTTCGGTTAACTGTTTGTGAGCCAATATGGTGTACACGTTTGGATACAGTTACATAAACCTAAATGAGGGTACATTTCATTTGTGTGTGACAAGCTAAGTTCGATCTAACGGCTGAAATATATTAGCTTGGTTGAATCAGGTTTTTCATCTAACGGTGAATATTGAATGCTTTTTTACCAAGGTAACTTGGATTGCAAACCATGATTTGAAAACTATATAAAGGAGAACTCTAGCAATTGGGAAACCTAATTCCCACACCTCTTGTGTGTTACTAGTTGCATAAACTAGAGTCGATTCTCCTTTAACCTTAGGTTTCTTCGAGACCTTGTAGGTTAACGACTTCAAAGACTTCACTGGGATTGTGAATCTATCATACGATTTAGATTATTGTGAGGTGATTGATAATACTAGGTTGTTCTTCGGGAATATAAGACCGGTTTATCAATTGGTTCCTGTTTCACCTTGATTTATCGAAAGACGGAACAAAAACTCTTGGGTATTTCCGTGGGAGACAGATTTATTCAATCTATACACCTTTCTGTGTGAGACATATTTGTTTATCAAGTCTTCGACTTTGGGTCGAAGCAACTCTTAGTTGTGGGTGAGATCAGCTAAGGGAATCAAGTGCGTAGTATCCTGCTGGGATCAGAGATGTAAGGAACACAACTGTACCTTGAATCAGTGTGAGATTGATTAGGGTTCAACTACACCAGTCCAAGTTCATTGGTAGTAGGCTAGTGTCCGTGAGTGGCTTAATACAGCGTGGTGTTCAAACTGGACTAGGTCCCGGGGTTTTTCTGTATTTACGGTTTTTCTCGTTAACAAAATTCTGGTGTTTGTGTTATTTCTTTTTCGCATTATATTTTGTTATATAATTGAAATATCACAGGTTGTGCGTTAAGATCAATCAATTAGATAATCCAACCTTTGGTTGTTGATTTAAATTGATTGACACTTGAACATTGGTCTTTGGTACCGTTCAAGTTGTTTCACATAATAATCAGGCTCACGGATTTCTATCTGTTTGATTTGCTGATTACATTGTGAAACAGAGATATATAAACTCTTTGATATACTTTTCTCTAGATTGAGTCTGACTGTCTATTTGATTCTCTAGAAAGTATATTGGAGTAAGTCCTCTCAGATTGCCAAACGAATTGTTGGGTGTGGTTGTTAGACCCCCACATTTTCATTTGGTATCAGTGTAGGCAAACACTATAAACCTAATAAGTTTGTGTTTGATTGATCCCTAAAGTTTATCCTCATGGGAAATTTCTTTGGGAAACTTGCTCTTGGCATCTGTAACGCACGCTAGAATTCCTTAAAGATTGTTCAGAGATTATTATCATCTAGACGTTTAGGTCCTTATGATAATCTCATTTCATCTAAGACTTTGGAAAACTTAGATGATGAGAAACAATCTAGAAGAAAAATTTCTTCTATGAAAGGGAGGATGAGAAAACGTTCGTTAAGCTCAAAGATATGGAATCTTACTAGATTAACTCTTAATCTTTTTGAGGAATACTATCATGATGGATCAATTGACAAAGATCTATTCAGAGCATTTGAAAACATTTTTAGATTCTCAGAAAAACTTAATTCGATTGAGAATAAGAATCTCTCTGATAAAAGTTCTGTACATGTCAAATCATGCAATCATGATGTACAAACTAAACATGTTTTCAACACAAGAAGGTCCAATAAAACGGGTTCGTGTGTGTTTGATACAGGTTCAAGTTATCATAAAAATCTCCTTTCTAGTCATATGAAAAGGAAGTTAGAAAGCTCTGTTAACCCTGATTATCATCATTACTATGATTATATCACTGATACTGTTCACAAATACCAACCGGAAATGTTGCATGAGGGTCTCTCTGCACATCCTGCCACTTGGTAACTTGTTTGGAATTACCCCACTTGTATATATCATGAGATGGGGAAAGAAACAGTTTGATTTGTTTGTACTTGGGTTAATGTTTTGTTTTGTCCTCCTCAGGATAATTGTAAAATAGCTTTTTACTGCACCGTCTTTTCGCACGACTGTGTGCTTTCACGTGTTGCATAACCTTGGTGTTTTGAACATCTAAGAAATCCTACATTCCTTTTGTGGGTCGCGGTTCAGAAACGGGTCCAAGCCGATCCTTTGGTATATAAAGGAGCGGTACGCGTACCTTCTTCCTTCCTCCATCTTGTCCGCGTACGTGAACGTTCTAGGGTTCATGTATTTCCTCCATTAAATCTTCTTTGGAGAAAAAAAAAAAAAAAAAAAAGGTGTTCAAGGTTCACTCAAGTAAGTGTTTTCTTCCTCTTTTCCTTTCAATTTCTAGATCTCATGATGAATTTCAAGGTTTCAAAAGGAGTTTTAAAAAACTTGAGCTTTTCATCTTCTAGCATGAATTTTCCTATAGACCAAAATTCTCTTAGGATTAGATTTGTCAATGATTCTTGTGCTAGAGTTTTTGAAAGGATTTCATCTAATGGATTTATTCTAGAAAAGAAATTGGACTTCATTAGTGGACATAAATAGGATCTAATTTGCTTTGAAAATTTCAAGCTTGGAAATATTTTTGATGGTCTTGGTGAAGGTTTTGACACTCTTACAAGAATATTCTATGCTAACATCTATGATGTTAATCATGACGACATAAAATTCAAGACCATGGTTATTAGACAAAGGATTCATGTATCTAGAGAGTTGATTTCAAAGATTACTAATATTCCCCTTGGGAATTTTCGCCTTCCAAGACCTAGTCATGAACGACCCTCTTATGAAGCCATCTCCATTGGTCTATGTGGTAAGAGTGTTGGATGGAATGAAGGAAAATTTCCTACTAATAATGTTTGTCTTGCCTGATGTCCTTTGGTAAACTTGGTATATCTAATCTTTGTCCCTCAACGATTGAGAATTCTCGTTGGAGTCGTGAGTTTGCGGAATTGGTCTATTATCTTGTGTTGGAAACTCAAGGTCTCAACATTTGTGGGTTCATCATATATCAAATGTTGTCGATGACGTCTTCCAACAAGAAGCTAGGATTTCCTTGCTTGATTGGGCGAATTTGTCGCACTTTCTCTATAGATCCGATTGGGAACTCTATTGGTACTCCCAAGATAGTTCGCCCTTGCACCTTCAATCGTATGAATTAAAATGCTTGCTAGAGACAAAGAAGCAACACACTTGATAACTCATGTGTTCCTCCTTCATGAATCTTCTTCATCAAATTCACAAAGATGTTTGCAAGATTAGTGCCAAAGTAAGGTGTGTTCAAGAAAAATTACTTGTAATTGCTACTAAGTTTTCGGATATCAAGGATGACATGGATAGGATTCAAGCAACTCTTATGGTTTCCGATGATGAAGATGACGACTAGTATTTCCATGTCTTATCGCTTGTGATCGCTCTTTGGTCTTTAGAGTTGTTTTAGTTCTTTGTTTGTCTAGGAAACTTCTTTTGAGAATTTATTTGTTAGAAGGATTACATGGTTTGGAATAGCCATTATTGTGAGTACACATAGCTATTTCCAACGCTTTCATCTTCAATATTTTTAGATTTATTTATTTAAATTCTAAGCTTTTGGAAGATGATTTTTGAAATTTTACTCTTTATGATTTTATATATTGCAAACTGTTATGGGATATGTTGTTTACGTCCGTGAACCTGTGACTGTCCCATACGTGTTCAAAAGTTATCTATATTGTGTCGGTATGAAAGTATTGTAAAAAGATATAATGAACTTTTGACAAACAAAAGTTAAAGCCTTTTATGTAATTATGCAAATATTGATGGAAGAAAGGATGAACTTTTGTTTACAAGGATTAAGTCTGTCATATGTCATTGTGCAAATAGTGATGAAAAATAGAATAAATCCTTGTTTATTTCGCAGTATTGGTCGAACTCCGATCTACATTTTTTTGTGCATATACGGTGTTGCTCCGTAAGTTTTCTTATGACGAGCATGGCCAATTGAATTGATTATTTTTGTGGTTGATTCAATTGAGATTTTTGGATTCAAATCCATGTTTTCAAGTGATTTGGTTATATCCAGAGAAATCCTTCTTTTCTTGTAAAAGCAAGGTCGCCTTTGTTGTTCTTTCGGGAATGACATTTTATGGGGGAGAGTTCTTTTTGAACTTGTGCTTTATTGCCAAATCTTTGTGGGGAGTGCGGCTGTGGAATATTATAGGGGTTATCTTGTATCTTTATAAACTCCTTGATGAATGCATTTAGCTTCGGCTTTATGATTGCATCTAAATAAGTTGGTATGTTATTCTCTTTTGGTCATGAAGTATCTCTATGAAAATTTCATGAGGACCCACTAGTTTTCGTACCTTTGCCAATTTATATTGACAAAAAGGGGGAGAATTAATGTGTAGTTTCATACTACAAATACATATGGTTTACGGATCATTATGTAAAGGGGAGTGGTTTTCATGTCGAGATGAAGTATTGACTAAGGGGGAGTGATACATATCACCATATTATTGTTTTCAAAGTTGTGATACAATTGAACTTTGATGTTGTATAATAATACTATGACATTGTATAACAATAATCGAGAGCATTTGTTTTGTCATTGTTATCGCTACGGATCTTCAACAACTAAGATGCTAAGTTGAACACGTTTAGAATCATGGAGTACTTGGAAGTGACGAAGATTTCGAGTCGTGTTGAAGATGCCAAGGAGATCAAGCATTTGGATGAAAAGCTACAAAGTTTTATTTATTTTGTAATCCATATGTATTGATAGTTTTGTCACTAAAATTGACAAAGGGGGAGATTGTTAGAGCACTGCTTGGTCGAACTCGCATGCATTGCTATCTCAAGCATGTTTGTCAATGTTAGTGATCAAAACTATAAGTCTTGATTTCTATCCTATTTATAGATGTCTCGGACTAGGACATAGATTATGTAGTTGAGCTTAGACTTCACGGCGTTCATCATTTGAAGACGAAGAGCTACTAAGGGGAGCTTGTGGAACTTCATCAACAAAGGAATGTGAAGACTGAAATTCATCTATCACTTGGAAAGTCTATTTCTACTTTATCTCCTATATTGAGACATAAGTCGTATTACGATATAGTTTTCTATATACACATTTGAGATTTCGAGCTGAGTTTATCTCGCTTACATATTTCTCGAAATATGTGTTGGCAAGCTTTCGCTTCGATCAAGTTCATCTTATATCATGTGAAAATTGCCGAGTAACATCTTACATGGTTTGTGTGATACAATCATTTGGTGTAGTCTTGGAATGTTTCGTTATGATTATTTCAATATATCTTGAAAATTGCTTTGATGCTAATAGTGTGTGAAAACGGCTATTGTCCTCCTCTAAGAAAGTTTCAATGATTGAAATAAAAAGCTTAGAATCATGTAACCATGTTTGGATATAAACATAGTGTGTTATCACATTTGTGTGTAAGTCCAAAACCGGGAACCTGAAATATGCGTACCCGTACGCGTACTGGCGGTTGTTGGATGTCTGGGCAAGTATGCTTACTGGCGGAAGTCTCACGTCCATGAATTTCAGCTGGAGTTTGGAGTGTAAATTGGTATGCGCACCCGCACGCGTACTGGCGTAACCAAACTCGGTTCGGCTACTTAAGTATGCGTACACGTTTGCATACTTGAGCTGGTTACTTTCTAAAATCGGTTATGTACATGAACTTAAACATTTATATAATAAGGAATGCAATCTTTGCAAACCGTGACTATAATGTTCATGAATTGATTCGAGTGAATCAAACCGATTTTGCTTCAATTGTGTTCTTGTATACATCTATGAGAATATAGCAATTGAACGACTCTTTAACTAGTTTCATTTGAGTCATTTGAACTAGTTATGGTAAAGATGAATAAGGTTGATATGAGAGTAATCATATGGCTAACTTCGGTTAACTGTTTGTGAGCCAATATGGTGTACACGTTTGGGTACAGTTACATAAACCTAAATGAGGGTACATTTCATTTGTGTGTGACAAGCTAAGTTCGATCTAACGGCTGAAATATATTAGCTTGGTTGAATCAGGTTTTTCATCTAACGGTGAATATTGAATGCTTTTTTACCAAGGTAACTTGGATTGCAAACCATGATTTGAAAACTATATAAAGGAGAACTCTAGCAATTGGGAAACCTAATTCCCACACCTCTTGTGTGTTACTAGTTGCATAAACTAGAGTCGATTCTCCTTTAACCTTAGGTTTCTTCGAGACCTTGTAGGTTAACGACTTCAAAGACTTCACTGGGATTGTGAAGCTATCATACGATTTAGATTATTGTGAGGTGATTGATAATACTAGGTTGTTCTTCGGGAATATAAGAACGGTTTATCAATTGGTTCCTGTTTCACCTTGATTTATCGAAAGACGGAACAAAAACTCTTGGGTATTTCCGTGGGAGACAGATTTATTCAATTTATACACCTTTCTGTGTGAGACATATTTGTTTATCAAGTCTTCGACTTTGGGTCGAAGCAACTCTTAGTTGTGGGTGAGATCAGCTAAGGGAATCAAGTGCGTAGTATCCTGCTGGGATCAGAGATGTAAGGAACACAACTGTACCTTGAATCAGTGTGAGATTGATTAGGGTTCAACTACAGTCCAGTCCGAAGTTCATTGGTAGTAGGCTAGTGTCTGTAGTGGCTTAATACAGCGTGGTGTTCAAACTGGACTAGGTCCCGGGGTTTTTCTGTATTTACGGTTTTTCTCGTTAACAAAATTCTGGTGTTTGTGTTATTTCTTTTTCGCATTATATTTTGTAATATAATTGAAATATCACAGGTTGTGCGTTAAGATCAATCAATTAGATAATCCAACCTTTGGTTGTTGATTTAAATTGATTGACACTTGAACATTGGTCTTTGGTACCGTTCAAGTTGTTTCACATAATAATCAGGCTCACGGATTTCTATCTGTTTGATTTGCTGATTACATTGTGAAACAGAGATATATAAACTCTTTGATATACTTGTCTCTAGATTGAGTCTGACTGTCTAGTTGATTCTCTAGAAAGTATATTGGAGTAAGTCCTCTCAGATTGCCAAACGAATTTTTGGGTGTGGTTGTTAGACCCCCGCATTTTCAAGTCCTTGAATCTGGATCATGTTCTTATTGATCTTTGAGATTTTCATAATCTTAGATCAGGAACTATATATATATATATATATATATATAAATCACAAAGTTCTCTTCGTTTTAGACTTTATGATTCCTCCAGATTATATATATATCTAAACTCTTCTTTAATTTATTTGATTGTTTTTAAGAGATGGCTAGTAATCCAGGCTTCTCAGCTAACTAAGTGTAAGTGTTCCGGATTCATGAGGTTTGCTGGACTTCGTTTACTGTAAACAAATTTTTAAACCTAGATTGAAACATATCAAAAGGGAAGTCAAATAGGCTTGTTTGTTAAAGGAAGATTGGTAGTAAGAATCTTCACTGATGTTGAAGCAACTCTTAGGTTGTAAAGGACGTCAGCTAAAGGAATCATGTACGTAGAACCTTGCGAGTTTCAAGGGACGTAAGGAACACGACTGAAGCTTGAAGGGTTAGTTCTGTCTCAACTACATTCTGATACGAAGTCTGATAGTAGGATAGTGTATTTAGCGGTTTAATATAGTATGGTGTTTAAATCTAGACGAGGTACCTGGGTTTTTCTGCATGTGCAGTTTTCCTCGTTAACAAAACTTCCGGTATCTTGTGTTTTTTTTATATTGTTTATCTTTATAATAGGAATATCACAAGTAGTACGTAATCAATCTAGATAGTTTAAGTTCTTATTATTTGAGATCAAAAACAAGACTTGTTCTTGTTAAATTTATATCTAAAAAGATAGATTACAAGTTTCATACTTGCTAGAATTCAGATCCTCTTAGTTCGGATACGACAAGATTGATCTTGGATATTGATTTTTGAGATCGTCCAAGAATTATTCTGCATGATCAAGTTCACGGACCTTTGGTCTATACATATTGATTGTGGAAGAGAAAAAACTAAAACTCTATTATACAATCTTCTTCAAGGGTCTTTGTATTGACCCTTGTGATTGTGTTAGGTCTTGTCCATAGTACATGTTGCCGAACGAAAAAGTTGGTGTTGTACTTGGTACCATATCCTTTTCAATTGATATTAGAGAAGGTAAACACAGTTAGATCTAATGAGTTATCTCTCAGGAAATTCAACCTTTTTAGGAACCCGACAGAGCATATCTCCAAACAATCCTAGAAGACAGTTGCACAACAAGTCATTAACTCTCATGATAAACTTGTTCCAAGAAATATGAATTCAATTGCTGATTCGTGTTAGGAAAAATAATCCTACCTATTCTGCTCTTCCAAACATAATTAGTCTTCTTGATGAATTGCTTTAATCGAAAGAACAAAGTGATGATATTCTCAATAACAGACTAGAGGAAAGTCAAGAAATATATTAACTCTTGAGAATGAAACTCAATGACTCAAGATAATATCTTATTCAAGCAGTTACAAAGATTAAAAAGATGGAGAAAAATATATGTTTACTAAAACCATTGTGTGGTCAAAAATATTCTTGCTCATGTTCTTCCACATGCCTCGTCGGGAATCCGAATCTTCAAAATACTTAGTTTACAAATAAGGAGAAAGATCCAAAACCTTTTAAAGCAGTCACTTCACCATTCAAGCAGGTTAAATATGATCTCGTTAGATCTCAGAAAACGTGTTTTCTATGTGGTAGGAAAGGTCATACTATGAAACAGAGCAACAAACAATTACAAAATACTCGTCCACATATGGAAAGTCCTTTCCATATTTTCCAGCAATGGTAAATTACTGCAAGATGAAGGGACATTCTTTCAAGAATTTTTGCTCAAAACTTGAAAATAAGAGAATTACTGATCTACATAAATACCTGCATCAGATTCTTAAGGGTGTTTTTATTCTCAAGTCTAATGAAACAAATAGGTATGCTTTTATAAAACAAGTCGGTTCTTTGAATAACACCTCTTCAGTGATTCATCATCACAACTGCATTGTCTCACACTGACAGAACCTCCAGAAGATTAAAAAGTGGGTAGATCACACACTTCAAGATTTTTTTTAATAAAACTATTAAAAATATAAAAAAAGAATTTTTGAATATAAATCTCTTATCAACCAGTTGAGACATGGCATCAAAAAGGTGAAGAAGATGACTATTTCAGGTAACTACTCTTACTCTCCTAACTATAGTAGTTCTACATAGTCAAATAGGATTAAGGTTGCTACTGTAAAATTCAAGCAAAACTCTAAAGCAAAAGATCTTGAAGTCTTTGGTGAGCTATTACATGCTCGTCACAACACAAACTGACTGGATTATC
The DNA here is from genome assembly GCA_023531295.1 of Papaver armeniacum. Lineage (NCBI taxonomy): Eukaryota > Viridiplantae > Streptophyta > Magnoliopsida > Ranunculales > Papaveraceae > Papaver > Papaver armeniacum. Next base: position 52,427 of record JAJJWW010005863.1, read on the forward strand.
ATGTGCATCCTCCTTCTTATATTGAATAGTAGGAACACTCATTAAATACATGGTAGAGTTTATCTTTCCTATAGTGATAGGATGTGATCATATTTGTACTTAAATTATTTTTCATAAGTATATATTTAGTCAATGCCATGATGTTTTACGATGACAAAAATTGTCATCTTCATTTGTTGAGCCTCTGCTCCAAGAGATGTACATCTCCATTTGTTGAGCCTCTGCTCCAAGAGATCTACCCATCTTCAACCGGTTATGTGATCAGCTGATTGGAATGTAAAAAGTAGGGGGTACCAAGTACACCACCAACTTTTTTGTTCGACAACCTATATGGACAAAACCTAATACAATCATTAGTAGGTCAAAACAAACCCCTTATAGAATATTTCATATAACGTTTTTCTCCTTGTCTTCCATTATCGATATCCAAGATCAATCCAGTCGTATCTTAATTCTAAGAAGTACGAAACTTGTAATCTATCTTTCAAGGTATGAATTCAACAAGAACAAGTCTTATTATTGATCTCTAATAAGAAGGAATTAAACTATCTAGATTGATTTAGGTACTATTTGTGTTATTATAAAGATAAATAATAGAATGCGAAAAAGAAAAAAATACAAGACACCAGAAATTTTGTTAACGAGGAAAACTGCAGTTGTAGAAAAACCCCGTGACACCATACTGTATTAAACCGCTAGAAAGACTAGCCTACTATCAGACTTCGAACTGGTGATGAAGATGCAGAGAAATGAATGAATGTAAGATGAAATATGAAATATGCAGAGAAGGAGTTGCGTAATGCCTAAGTTTGCTGCTGGAATTTGCACTGTTAGTTCCACAAAGCTGACAGGCTTGGGCCATTACAGACCAGTTAGACGAGTTAGACCAGCTGACTCGGTGCTGACTCTGTAGACCTAAACTACTTTGACTGGCGATATTTTTCTGGTCACCTGAAGCTAATTTCCGACGACATTTCATGCCAAATTCCAACAACTTTTCTGAATTCCGGAGAAACTTAGTGTTTGGATAACTATCGAAAATGCAGTTTGGTTAATATGGAAAATTCACAAGATGTCGACATAATATTTTGAGCATGTGTTGAACTCTTATTACTTAATGTTCAAGTATTTTCCTTGATACTCAAGGTGAGATCCTAAACCGAATGTTTTCATAAAATCTTATTTGATATTCGAAATTTATATGTCTTGAATTTCATAGTAATTAAAGCATATCTCTGGTAACTATATTAGTAAAGTATACTTGTACGCTAGCTAATATTGAGTTGTCATCCATGAGAGATTTTGGTATATTAGTTGGATTACAGTTGGAATTATACAAAACGGAAAACAGGTATCTATTGCAAATCTTTGAGTACTTTCGGATTTGGAAATTCCTTGGAGCCCAAACTACCTTGGTCATTATAAATAGTAAAATTTGTCTTTCTTGCAAACTTACCATGTGACACACGTACTTCATTTTGTAATTGGTGTGAGGTAAGGCCACTAGCAGTATTCTTGTAATATTCATTGGATAGGAGAGTATCATAACTAAATGAAATATCTTATATGTGCTTCGTTTAAAGACTTCTTTGGGATCAAGAAGCATCCAGCAGTACTGTTGGCGGAAAACTAGAATCATATTGTTATTTTAGTTTTCGATTATTGATTTGATTGAATAACGGTATAGTTCAACCTTGATGTTACCTAGTTTATTTATTTCGTGATCATTCTCTTTTGTTATAAGGTAACTCGAACTAGATCAAGGATCGACGATTTTAGACCTGCTTTATTGATTCAAGATCTGAAGATAAAACTTGTGATCATCCATTGTTAACATACTTCATTTTGTGCATGATCGATCATAAGGGAATTAAGTTGTTTGTGCAGGTATTTTGAAGACCATAAGATTTACTTTTTGGTATTATAATCTTTGTGATACTTTGTGCATATTTGATTGACCGGAATCGGACAAGCTCGTTTATCTTGATAAACCTTTTATAGCTTGTTGTATACATCACAATCTATCACTTGGTGTTTCTTTTTAGGAACCGAATTTGATAGATTTTGTCATTGTGAACTAAGTTGATTATCTTTGATAATCTTTATATCTTAGTTGATCTAACCCCATTGTTGATGCCTCAAGAATTGATTTGCCTTCAACCTCAATTATTAATCCTCCTCATCCTTCACCTGTAAAAGATTATTTAATTCCCCCGTCTTCAATCCTCGCTACTTCCTCATCTGAATCCTTCCCTGTTGATAAGGGATTCTTGGAAGGAGTAGACATTGCCTTTAAGATTTTTTCTGATGCTCTTGATGATGCTCGGAGGTCTTCCGCTGACCCCATCAAACTTAGTATCTGTGAGACTCTGAGAAAGTATTTTAGTTCTGAAAAAGCAGCTTCGCAAGCATCTTTAGAGAAAGAAGTTGAATCCTTAAAGGAGAGTCTCCAAGCCTTGACTTTAGAGTGTGGGAATCTTCGCCTCAAGAATCAGAAACTTGAGAATGTGTCGCTGGACTGCGATAACCTTCGCAAAAAGAATGATGAGTTAAAAGGTATGAACTTCTTGTCTTAACTTATTGCTGATCTTCTTTGGTAATTTTATCTCTTTCACGTTCACCTTTCTTAAAATACTTTGTTCGTACATTAAGTTTTAATTCAGAAACGAATAATGGAGAGATACGACTTTCAATATGCCGCTGAAGATGCTCGTGCTGATAAAGAGATTTTGTTAGATCAATATAATCAATTAGACAATCTTTACTCGTATTCTGTTGACCAAATTGACAATCTTTCCAATGAGAACGCTCAATTAGCTCAAGGGCAAGATACATTAAGTAGAGAAATATCTCATCTCTCTTATTCGTTAACTAAAGCTAACTTGGGGATTAAAACTTTGTCAGATGAGATGAAACTCTGTCCCAAGAGAAATGAATTCTTTTAAACAAAATAGCGATACTTTCGCAACAACTTAGTATACGCCAAAAAATATGTGATGATCAAGAGCGATCTCTTCTCTCGTTGAATAGTAAACTTAAAGAAGTAACCGAGTCATCTACTGCTGAGAAGAATAAACTTATCCAAGGTAGGATAGCTTTGAGTATAAAGGCAAATCAGCTTAAGGAACAACACACTCAATTAAAAGATTCCTATGCTTCCCTAGTGAAGGAAAATGCTTTACTTGTCTCTAACGAGAAGGATTTTCGATCTCGGCTGAAAGGTTTGGTTGGGGATAAATTTGACGATGCGATGAACCATATGAACAATAGTAACTTGGCTTTAACTCAATATCTTATTTCGCAAAAAGAAGGTAGTCATAAAAATCTGGCTGCCTCAACCACCTTTTCTTACTTAATTATTTTCGCAATATTCCTCTTACGAAAATCTCGCTATAACAACCCTTTGTGTCTTTGTTGTTTGCAGAGTCTGAGAGAAATCTTCATTCTTCTATTTCTTCTTTGAAATCCAAATTATCCAAGATTCGCAAGGAGAATGCGATGCTTACTACTGTCCTTGCATGTTCTCTCGATCATGCGGAAAGAAGATTTGACTATCTTCAACATCTCAAGGATATTGAAAGTAGAAATTGTCAAAGAGAACTTCTTCGCCAAGTTCACCTCAAAGCTGAAGTCCTTGTAAATAACATCTTACTGGATAAAGCACTACCTCCTACAACAATTTTGCCTCTTGAAGTAGATGCTTATGAAGTTCCTCGCGATCCTGACAGTGACTATGAACTCGAAAGTGATGATGAAGCTATTCTTGAGAATGATGAAGGAGATGAATCTGCTAAGGAAGCAAATGCTGGCAGTAATCAAGGTGGAGAAAAAGGACGGAACAAATCAGGAAAAGGAGAATACTTGCGAAAGTGGGAAAGATGGAGAAGATCTTCCATCAACCCCTCTTTGCGAAACTAATGCTGAAATCTGAAATTCCTTTAGCTACTTAGCTTTAGCTTCTTGAATTGTTTTATTTCCGCTTTACTACTCTTGCGAATGATGTAGTTCAATGAATCTTGAAACTCATTTTCTTATTGGCGAGAAAGATAATGCATCTTCTTTATTAATTCCCATACTTGCCTCTCATTATCTTTCTCGTGAGAAATGGATCTTTTACCTGCATAACATTTAATTTTAATTTTTTTGTTTCATGTGCGTCAAAATCGCAATCGTGTTTGCATGATTTCGTTATCTTATATGTTATCATATATATCTTGGTATTTTTCAAGATTTCATTCATTATTATTCTCTTATGTGGTCTTATTTTGCCTTCCTAAGTAAAGGTCTTATTTTGCCACCCCTTGTCTTTGCGACAAAATCGCAGGCAGTCTTTACACTTTCATGTAATGACCCATTGATCTTATCTTAACTTTTTCTTGTATTATTGCCTCAGCAGGATATTTTTCATGCGACAATATGGCATGCCTAAATATTCTTGCGAACATAAAGCCCCATGACATTGCCGTCTTGCGACGAAATCGCAGGACGTCTTTACACTTTCGTGTACCGACCCATTGACCTCGTCTTATCTTTTTCTAGTATTATTGCCTCTGCAGGATCATTGCACAAATATGACAAGCCTTAATACTCATGTGAGTGAAAAGCCTCATTGATAGACGCATTTATGTGTCTAATTTGTCCTCAATGTTTCGTATTGTTAGTACTCGTTTTTGTCCTTATTATGGTGTTTTGTGTGTTTGTAGGTATTTTTTGGAAATAAAGATTGTTGGAAAATTCGGCTCGAAAAGTTGCTCGGAACACCCCCGGAGGACATTTGCTATTCGGACTTCCACTTTGGATAAGGGGTAACCCAATTGATAAGGGGCACCCAGGGAGCCAACTGCTAATCGCACCCCATCACTGGTTAAGGGGCACCCATCTTCTTACTCGTGAAGAACAGTTTTGGCGGGAAATATTTTTTTGAAAATGTGAAAGTTCTGTGGAAGAATTTGGACATGTTTAAATGAGATTAAATAGCTGGATTTGGCTCAGAAGATCCTGTTTTGACGAAACAGGGATGGTAAGATCCTTAGAACCAATAAGATTTGGCCGAATAATCGTGTGGAAGCAAAACAGGGGAGGAATATTTCGAGTTTGATATACTCGGGATTCTGTGTGGTCTGTTGTGGAGATTACGTGTAAATATTCTCCCTGCACGAGCTTCACTCTATCTGTGATATGCTTGTAACAATTTGCAGTGTGCAGAGTGCATGCAAACACGTGAAGAAACAATGAAGGAAAATAATTCCGTAAATGGCAAAAAAATAATCTCGGATTAGTGAAAGATATTTGGAGTTATTACGCGTGATTTTATTGCTGCTGGGTGTATATATAGAGTCCCTGGAAGTCATAGAATGGATGGAGAGTTTGGGGCCAAAAGATAGAGTGGAGAGTGAAGAAAAATCAAAGCTGCAAAGCTCGTCTCTGCTGCTGCCATTGAAGACGAAGAACACGAAGAACAGACTGCCAAGGACAGTCGTTCTTCAACAATGTCAACAACGAGAGAGATGTGGGTCGTAGTTAAGAAGGCAGTCGTTTTTGAACAGTGCCGGCAGAACACATCATATGTATCGTTCTTCAGTAATGAGTTTGGTTTGTAACAAATATAATTGTTACAAAACCCGGTTTTCAATATTCATTCCATTTTCACCTCTTGTAAACACTTTTTGAGCAATGATAAATTATTCTGAGTGTGTTTCCAATATGCGGAGCTAGAACCCATCACTGGGACGACGGAGGAGGCAACTTTTCATGATTGTGGTAAATGAATTAATTCTTTATATGAATTTTTGCATAGATTTAATTGTTTTATGATTTCTATTAATTATCTGTTATTTTGTCTGATGTCGCATGCTTAGTTTAAATTACTTTTGATACGTCATGCTTACGATTTACAGATAATGTTTTATGAAATCTATTTTTGGCAAGGAATTAGAGTCACAACTTCTTTTGTTTGAGCTATATTGTCTCGAGTTAATGACTGAACCACAAGAATATGAAAAGTAGTGAAATCCTGCGCCCTAGTAACTCTTCATCCTGTGACAATATTTGTATATATTTTTCTTTTATTTTCTTTTATTAATTCTTAAAATCAATCTCGTCAAGTCCGAGTGAACGACAACCTTACTACCACTTTCTACAACATCATTGAAAATAAACCATCAATTTTTGGCGCCGCTGCCGGGGATTTATGTGTCTAATTTGTCCTCAATGTTTCGTATTGTTAGTACTCATTTTTGTCCTTATTATGGTGTTTTGTGTGTTTGTAGGTATTTTTTGGAAATAAAGATTGTTGGAAAATTCGGCTCGAAAAGTTGCTCGGAACACCCCCCGGAGGACATTTGCTATTCGGACTCCCACTTTGGATAAGGGGTAACCCAATTGATAAGGGGCACCCAGGGAGCCAACTGCTAATCGCACCCCATCACTGGTTAAGGGGCACCCATCTTCTTACTCGTGAAGAACAGTTTTGGCGGGAAATATTTTTTGAAAATGTGAAAGTTCTGTGGAAGAATTTGGACATGTTTAAATGAGATTAAATAGCTGGATTTGGCTCAGAAGATCCTGTTTTGACTAAACAGGGATGGTAAGATCCTTAGAACCAATAAGATTTGGCCGAATAATCGTGTGGAAGCAAAACAGGGGAGGAATATTTCGAGTTTGATATACTCGGGATTCTGTGGGGTCTGTTGTGGAGATTACGTGTAAATATTCTCCCTGCACAAGCTTTACTCTATCTGTGATATGCTTGTAACGATTTGCAGTGTGTAGAGTGCATGCAAACACGTGAAGAAACAATGAAGGAAAATAATTTCGTAAATGGCAGAAAAATAATCTCGGATTAGTGAAAGATATTTGGAGTTATTACGCGTGATTTTATTGCTGCTGGGTGTATATATAGAGTCCCTGAAAGTCATAGAAGGGGTGGAGAGTTTGGGGCCAAAAGATAGAGTGGAGAGTGAAGAAAAATCAGAGCTGCAGACGAAGAACACGAAGAACAGACTGCCAAGGACAGTCGTTCTTCAACAGTGTCAACGACAGAGAGATGTGGGTCGTAGTTAAGAAGGCGATCGTTTTTGAACAGTGCCGGCAACACATCATATGTATCGTTTCAGCATAATGATTTGGTTTGTAACAAATATAATTGTTACAAACCCGGTTTTCAATATTCATTCCATTTTCACCTCTTGTAAACACTTTTTGAGCAATGAAAAATTATTCTGAGTGTGTTTCCAATATGCGGAGCTAGAACCCATCACTGGGACGACGGAGGAGGCAACTTTTCATGATTGTGGTAAATGAATTAATTCTTTATATGACTTTTTGCATAGATTTAATTGTTTTATGATTTCTATTAATTATTTGTTATTTTGTCTGATGTCGCATGCTTAGTTTAAATTACTTTTGATGCGTCATGCTTACGATTTACAGATAATGTTTTATGAAATCTATTTTTGGCAAGGAATTAGAGTCACAACTTCTTTTGCTTGAGCTATATTGTCTCGAGTTAATGACTGAACCACAAGAATATGAAAAGTAGTGAAATCCTGCGTCCTAGTAACTCTTCATCCTGTGACAATATTTGTATATATTTTTCTTTTATTTTCTTTTATTAATTCTTAAAATCAATCTCGTCAAGTCCGAGTGAACGACAACCTTACTACCACTTTCTACAACATCATTGAAAATAAACCATCAATTTTTGGCGCCGCCGACGCGGACTTGTGTATAGATTTGTTTTTAGGTTTTATTTTTTTTATTGTTATTTTTGTTCTTTTTTACGCGTTTTGGTACTTCTGTTTGCTTTCAGATTTGGAGTGGAGCGAAAGAAAAAGAGAAAGTGCTGAAAAGAAAAGCAAAGCCAAAATAGGAAAGAAAAGAGAGATCTGAACTGAGTGAAGAAGAAAATTTTGTATATAGTGTAATTAATTTTATTTATTTATTTTTAGAAACTGTAATTAGGTAATTATCTTTGTAATTTTTATTTTTATTTTTTTTGGACTTTTGGACATTTTTTTTTTTAAAACCCTAAGGAAGGGTTATTTAAATATAAACTGCACAGGGAAGGAGGACGATTACGATATCGTCTCGGCCCCTCGGGTTCGTACATGACATAGGAGTCGTGGCCCGAGTCGACTTCAACGGTTCATCCCCCGTCTGGAACGGGAGGTAAGTTTGTCGAAACACCCGCGAATCCCCTGTCAGCGGGTTTACTGGATGATTTTGTATGCATATATGTTGAGGTCTTGAATACGGCTGCTTTAAATTCCTAGTAAAGGGCAAGGACTGGCCATACAAGATAAGGGTTCGGATTTCATCACCGTTCTCTTCTTGCCCGCCTTAGGAAAACGATACCAAACGCGAACCTAAGCTTAAAATACTGACTAGAACGAGACCGATAGGGTAACGAGCTTAATAGGAAAGTCATTCGAAAAATATTGGTTACTTTTTAAGCATACTTCGAAGTTCATGATGGTTTCTGTGAGTTGAATGCGTGACTGCGCCGCCTTGTAATGCGGTGAGGCCTTGGGTATCAAAGCTCCACGCAGCTTCCCTCGCCTCTATTCAACTTACTTAAACTCGGATTGATTCCAGAGGGGTTTGCTCAGATTGTAACGAATTCCCTTTCGAAGGATTAGAAGCTGGTCTAGAAACAATCTAAGTGGAGCCATCATGCTTTTTGTTTGCTATAAATCAGTAGGTTTGTTGTGGTCGAGTCAGCCTTGTTTGTGCTTGTGTAGAATTCCCTTGCAGTTAGGATGTCAAACTGGTATAGCCAATACAACGAATATCCAACTGAACAATATGGACATTATTACTATGACCATAGTGTGAATAGTGGTTGGGAACGCCAACCTTTTGAAGGTTATGGGTCATACCATGGTGAGCCCAATTACTATCCACACGTGCATCGGTCTTATGAGCAAAACAATTCATCTATTTCTCTAGAAGAGGCTTTCAAGAGTCATTCCTTATTTGTGAAGGAAACCTTAAATATTCCAGATGAGTCCCTAGAGCAGTCAACTAGGATGTCTTTAGAAGATACTCTTAAGCAATTTACTGAAAGTACAAATAGGATTGTCGAAAAACTTGCTCGAAATAATCTTAATTTCCAATACAGTGTTTCCAATAATACCCATGAAAATGAGGATATTTATAATCAAGATGACGAGGTTAGATTTGGTAACACTAATTTAGATGAGGTTCAACCATTTTCATGTTATGATTATGATGAGGACAGTGTTGATGAAGAATTTAAAATATGTAGGCATAGTGATCAGGAATTTGTTACTCCGATTGAACTTTATAATACTATTTCTGGTTCAAATCCCAATAATTTTAATAATTATTCACCTATTCAAAAGGATGAGGATTTGACTAGAAGTATCTCCGTTTTAGACGATGTAGAATTTCTTAGTTACAAAGCCGATAATGGTTTAGAGGAATGGGTTTATCCTGAGAATACTGTTTTAGAGTCCAAGGATTTAGAAACAATAGTCTTAGACGAAGAAGATGAACTCTTAGAGCTTTTAAATATGAGTGAGGATGCATCACCTGAGTATAACCTAGAAGAAGCAATTGACCATTTTCAGATTCCGATGATCTAGAAATTAGGAAATTGTAGCTAGTCTATCTAGAGACACCCAAAACTCTAAGTTTGGGGGTGATTATCATTCTCCTTGTGCCTTACCTTTAGCTCTTACAGAGATCCCTCACTTGGGACTTGATATATATGCCTCAACCATTGTGCCAGATTACCTTCATGCTAGCTCTCCCGAACCTAATAATGTCCAGAAAGAAGTTCAGTTGTTAGAAACCCATCCTCTCTGGTTGATGTGGTTAATCCAGGCTATGATACCAAAATTGACTTTGTTTTCCCACCAAAACTTTTCTTTCAATTGTGGGAACATATGAGTTACAAATGTGTCGATTATTAAGTTTTGAGACTAAACCTAATTACTTTAGGAGATTAGGGTCGACACACATTTGCTTAAGGAAGACCACCAATCTTATTGTGGTCAGTGTGTGTAAGTCAAAACCGATTGACTTAGAGGATCCTCAATTATTCAAAGTTATTATTATGTGCTTCTAAGTTTTTATTTGAGTTTTTCCAGACTCTAGAACCCGAACATTCGGATCTAACTTATGAGGAAACGCAACCTATGATAACTTTTTATCTAGACCCTTTTATAGAGCTCGAACTCGAGCCATGACTAGATGTAGTTGTCTTAAAAAAAAACTAGATAAGGGTATCTTCATGGTCTCATTGCAGTCTCCTCTTCTTCCGTGGTCGCACTTTTTGATCCAGATGACCCATGAGCTTATTCCGATTGTTGCTATATGATTCTTCGAGGTGACTAATCCTTTCCAATGTCCTGGGTCAAGACTTTAAACTTAGCACTTCTTGGGAGGTAACCCATGCTCATGCAACACGGTAATATCTTTCCTTAACTCTTTTGCTCCAAGTGGTAACAGTTTCTCATTGTTCATGCTTTTAATTTCATCTTTAGAACATTGAGGACAATGTTAGATTTAAGTTTGGGGGTATGGGAAAAACTTTTTAGTTGCAATAAATAAACTTCAGAGACTATAAATTTATGCTTATTAAGGTCGGCACTAACTAATCTAAGTGGATGGGAACATCTTGGTTGTAGGAGTTGAGGAACCAATCTGATTAGATGGAAACATCTAGAAGAGTCTATTCATAAAAGCACAGAGCTCAGGTGTTAGAAAAGAAAACATGGTAGTTTCGCCATATCCTCGTGATGGAAACATCGAAAGAATCCTGATCACTTATTTTTCTTTTTCTTTTTCTTTTTACCATTGCTAGGGTTAAATAGAGTGACTGAGATAAAAAAAAAAAAAAAAAAAAAAAAAAAAATTGAGACCAGACCATTAGACCAACCTAATAAATACAATAAAGTCGACCTTTGGTACCCTTGTATATGCCAAGTGAGTTGACCTAGAGTTAGGTTTATCGACCACTTTGGTTCCCTTGTATATGCCAAAGTGTGTTGATATTAGTCCGCACCAAGTATCTCAGTCCATTAGGATATGTTCACCTTAGTCAACATCATCTACGTTTTTCTACATCCATCTTCTTAATCTATCCATGTGATTGGTTGACTCGGTTTATGATGTCCATAAACTATCTGAGTAGAGCTCTGTCACTTTATATGAATTTTAGTATGCTTGAGTGCAAACTCGTGTACAACAATTGGAATTTCGCATCAGGGTACTTCCTCCTATAGTCAATGATTGTATGCCAACCAAGGAGATTCTTTAGTGCCTTCCAAGGTTCTGCGTAGATAGCTAGGGTCTGGAGTAAAGGTTTTGTGGGTACACCTCTGGTAAACCCTCCGGAGACATCACTCCGCCGTAAGGGCCACCTAGCGGTTTAACGGCTTGCTGCACGTGCTAAGTGTAGTCATTTTATTTTCTAGAATAAATTTGCTCGAGGACTAGCAAATAATAAGTTTGGGGGTATTTGATAGACGCATTTATGTGTCTAATTTGTCCTCAATGTTTCGTATTGTTAGTACTCGTTTTTGTCCTTATTATGGTGTTTTGTGTGTTTGTAGGTATTTTTTGGAAATAAAGATTGTTGGAAAATTCGGCTCGAAAAGTTGCTCGGAACACCCCCCGGAGGACATTTGCTATTCGGACTCCCACTTTGGATAAAGGGTAACCCAATTGATAAGGGGCACCCAGGGAGCCAACTGCTAATCGCACCCATCACTGGTTAAGGGGCACCCATCTTCTTACTCGTGAAGAAGAGTTTTGGCGGGAAATATTTTTTTGAAAATGTGAAAGTTCTGTGGAAGAATTTGGATATGTTTAAATGAGATTAAATAGCTGGATTTGGCTCAGAAGATCCTGTTTTGACTAAACAGGGATGGTAAGATCCTTAGAACCAATAAGATTTGGCCGAATAATCGTGTGGAAGCAAAACAGGGGAGGAATATTTCGAGTTTGATATACTCGGGATTCTGTGGGGTATGTTGTGGAGATTATGTGTAAATATTCTCCTTGCACGAGCTTTACTCTATCTGTGATATGCTTGTAACGATTTTCAGTGTGTAGAGTGCATGCAAACACGTGAAGAAACAATGAAGGAAAATAATTCCGTAAATGGCAGAAAAATAATCTCGGATTAGTGAAAGATATGTGGAGTTATTACGCGTGATTTTATTGCTGCTGGGTGTATATATAGAGTCCCTGGAAGTCATAGAAGGGATGGAGAGTTTGGGGCCAAAAGATAGAGTGGAGAGTGAAGAAAAATCAGAGTTGCATAGCTCGTCTCTTCTGCTGCCATTGAAGACGAAGAACACGAAGAACAGACTGCCAAGGACAGTCGTTCTTCAACAGTGTCAACGACAGAGAGCTGTGGGTCGTAGTTAAGAAGGCAGTCGTTTTTGAACAGTGCCAGCAACACATCATATGTATCGTTCTCTGTAACAGTTTGGTTTGTAACAAATATAATTGTTACAAACCCGGTTTTCAATATTCATTCCATTTTCACCTCTTGTAAACACTTTTTGAGCAATGAAAAATTATTCTGAGTGTGTTTCCAATATGCGGAGCTAGAACCCATCACTGGGACGACGGAGGAGGCAACTTTTCATGATTGTGGTAAATGAATTAATTATTTATATGACTTTTTGCATAGATTTAATTGTTTTATGATTTCTATTAATTATCCGTTATTTTGTCTGATGTCGCATGCTTAGTTTAAATTACTTTTGATGCGTCATGCTTACGATTTACAGATAATGTTTTATGAAATCTATTTTTGGCAAGGAATTAGAGTCACAACTTCTTTTGTTTGAGCTATATTGTCTCGAGTTAATGACTGAACCACGAGAATATGAAAAGTAGTGAAATCCTGCGTCCTAGTAACTCTTCATCCTGTGACAATATTTGTATATATTTTTCTTTTATTTTCTTTTATTAATTCTTAAAATCAATCTCGTCAAGTCCGAGTGAACGAAAAACTTACTACCACTTTCTACAACATCATTGAAAATAAACCATCACTCATGACATTTGCGTCTTTGACACTTATCATCTCCCTAATGGAGGGTGCCGTCTTTATCATCCCCTTGGTTGCCCCTTCAAGGAGGCGTACCTCTACCTTACAAGGTTGGATCCTCCCATCCGGTCTTAACAACAACCAGTTGTTTTCGCGGCCTCTTATCCCTTCGCCGATATGGCTCATGGTTACAGGACCGCACCCTAAGTGGGGTTTTCTTCGTACCGAGTGCATCATAGTCAAGACTTGCCAAGAATGGCCAGGTACGCTCCAGACGCCCCAGGCACTCTTGGCTCAACCGTGTATCTCGGCGCCTTGATCAAATTCTGCACTCCTTAGGAGAGACCTTAGTCGTCCAACCTAAGTCATAAGCTTAGGTTGAAAATCCAAGTCACCTCTCCTGGATGGGCTTTATTGACCCCACATCTCCATGACCCAGGTTCCGGTGGCGGTATAGCCTTTCCCTGAGCCATGTAATAGGTTCTCCCCTTCTATGACGTACTTTAGGTCTTATATTTGCCTCTTGCGAGATTTTCTCGCGAACTAGGGTGTACGCCATAGTTGGGTGCCTCTTTCTTTTGATTTTCTTTTGTAAAAATCATAATTTCTGCGAAATTATCGCATGTTTTCAATCTGTTTTAATAAATATAATTTCGCAATTTTTTTTTTTTTTACTTTGATCTTCATTTCATTTTTCTGTTTTCCAGCAACTTTTGCTAGACCTTTTATGGATAATATTTCTTTAGATATAATCTATTCCATGGTCGATCAAGCTTGCGACCAGTATCCTTTCCCTCAGGATCCATCAGTTTATATTCCCCTGTTCCAACTATTTATTTAATGATATATGGTCCGTCCCATTTCTTTTCTAATTTTCCATCATTTCCTCTCTGATACACTGGTATTTCTCGCAACACCAAATCTCCTGGCTGAAATTCTCTTATTTTAACACGCTTATTGTATTCTCTGGCTAATCTTCGTTGATAGTTCTTCATATGTTGTAGACCTATTTCTCTCTTTTCTTCTAATTCATCAAGCCTTGTTAAAATCATATCCGCACTTAAATTTTTCTCCCATGCTTCTCTCTTTGTTGTGGGAATAATGACCTCAGTTGGTAGTACCGCTTCAACCCCATACGTTAAACAGAAAGGTGACATTCCTGTAGCTTCTCGCCTAGTTGTGTTATAAGCCCAGACTGCATTATGCACTTGTTCGCACCATGCTTTATTATTATGCCCCTCCAGCTTCTTCTTCAATGTATTTGCAATTGTCTTATTTGTTGCTTCCGCTTGTCCATTGCTTTGCGGATATAAGGGAGTAGATTTCCCACATTTTATCTTAAATGCATTAAGTAACATTTTTATATTCTGCCCCTCGAACTGTTTTCCATTATCAGACACCAATTGTGCAGGAATTCCAAATCTACAAATGATATTTTCGAATATAAATGTGAAGAAATCTTTATCGCGAATATGTTGTACTGCCTTTACTTCAACCCACTTTGTGAAATAATCTGTTGCGACAATCAAATATCTTCTTTGTCCAGATCCTGGTAAAAATGGTCCCACAATGTCTAAACCCCACTTTCCAAAGGGCCACACACTTGTTGAAGATGATAAAAGTGCTCCAGGTGCATGTATCCTCCTACCATGCCGCTGACATTCTTCGCAACGCATTAAGACTTCTTTCGCGTCCTCATGCATGTACGACCAATAATAACCTTGCATTTTTGTTTTGTATGCCAAAGATCTTCCTCCACTATGGTTACCAACATCTCCATAATGTAATGCTTTCAGTATTTCTTCTCATTCTTTTCGCGTCAAGCATCTAAGTGATGGCTGATAAGCATGTAAATGCTACATTTTATACCCATATTTATATTAGCTAGGATACAATATTTTAGTTACTAATACTATTTTAGTGCTTTTGTAGAAAGTACAAGTGAATTCGATCATCCAGCGAATAAACAACAAAATGTGAGACTTAATGGTGTTTGCGACAAAAATGGCAAAATGTGGTTGGCCTGGTACTTCCATATATCAGCAACCATGATGGTGAAATGTGGTTGGCCTGGTATTTCCATGTATCAAAGAACCACAATGATCAAATATGTTGGCTTGGTATTTTTATATATCGTGACACTTATTATCTTCGGCTCGGTATTTCTATATATCAACAACACTTATTACGCTGGCCTGGTATTTCTATATATCAGCAGCACTTATTACGCTGGCCTGGTATTTCTATATATCAGCAGCCGGGTTGGCCTGGTATTTCCATATATCAGCAACCATGATGGTGAAAATGACAAAATGTAGCTGGCCTGGTATCTCCATATATATCAGCAGCATAGAATTGTTTCATAGGCGAGGCAAAAACGCAGCAAAGGAATTGAAATCAAAGTGGGGTTGGCACATGGAAACTGAAAATGGGAACTATTTTATCTTTCTTACTTTATTACAAATATATTCCACCGAGAAAGATAATTTATTTGTCATATGAAGAATTAATTGAGGAATATTTACACGTGACTATTTTGGAAATAAAATAACTCTTTCTTCATTTGGGAGATTTTGGAAATAAGAGGAGTTTATTATTTCATTGGAAGAACGAGGTGGCAATACTATTTGGGGAAAGATACTGATGACGACATCAACTTGCATGCAAGATATTTCATTGAATAATTTATTTTCATACTTTGATTAATGAAATAAAAGAAAAGGAAGGTGTATAATAAGGGGGGTGACTATTTGAGAGGGGGAGCCCCGGCCATAGTGCCGCAAGGAGAGAAGGATTTTGAAGTTTTTTTTTTTGATTTTTTGATTTTTCTTTAGCTAGAGTTTAATTTTAATATGTTTATGGCTTTTGAGAAAGCCATGTCTAGCTAGAGCAATGTTAGGGTTTAGGTAGAAACCAATTTTATTGTGTAAACTCTACATTAATATGCTTAATAATGATTTGATTGATTAATAGTTCTTCTTCATATAGCTTGGTATTTAATCGTTTATGTGATTTTCTTGATTATTTATGCTTTTGAATTGATATTTCTTGCTTCGGTTAAATCCCTATACGTGGTATGCAAGGATTGATAGGTAATGCTTTAGAATCACTACCCATGAAGCGAAGGAAACTATAGCGGAGAAATAATATTTGATAATGCATGGAATATATTTTTAAAGATTAGTAGAGTTTGCATTATTAATTGGTGGAAACCGAAGACCCTAGCAACCCATTCTCATTTTGTTTATTGTTAGAATTATTTTTATCTCGTTTTGCTTCAAATTTCTGAAAATCGTTCAAACATCATCTCATTGGTTACTTAATTTTTGATATTAGTTGGTAGAGTATTTCACACTTCTCGTGGGAACGACCCGCATTTGCTATCGATACTACAATTGACCCGTGCGCTTGCGGATATAACTAGGTTTTATTTAATCGTTAATTTGGTCATATAAAATCTACATCAAGTTTTTGGCGAAAACAGAGCAATACGTGCATGGGAGGAGTTATTCACGGGATTGCGTGAATTACAGGGAGTTCTACACGTGCTTGGAAGATTTGAGTCACCATTTGGAGCGTGCAGAAGATAAATAAGGAGATTTGTGACTTCATAGCGTGTGAAAATCAAAATCAGAGGTGAAAAAGGAAAAAAATATCACGTATCTTGCATGGAGAATAATCAAGAATATTTTGCAATTACTCAAGAGATTCGGGAGCTATTGCGTATATAAAGTGTTGTTTTGGGTCATAGAAGGCAGACGGGGAGATTGGGAGAGTTTAGAGCAATCACAGAGCAATAAAAATCAAGTTAGAGAATTCTGCTGCTGCTGCTGCCATTGAAGAACACGAAGAACATTCAACGCACGCGTGACAGTCGTTTATGCTACAGTGATACGACTCACAGCCGAGGGTCGTAATACGGAAGACAGTCTTAAAATTACAAAGAATAACAACACTTTACATGTATCGTTTCAGTAATGATCCGTTTGTAACAATTAAAACTGTTACAAATCAGGATTTTCATCTTTTCTCATTTGTTCATCATTAGTAAACCATTTTTGAGCATTAATAATGATTTTTGAGCGTGTTTCCAACATGATGAGCGGCTAATTCTCCCACAACCAAGGCAATGAGGAAGCTATTTACGCATGAATAATTGGTAACTATTTTATTTTCTCTAATTTATAATTAATAATTCACTCAATCACTCAATCAACGCTT
This sequence comes from Papaver armeniacum, assembly GCA_023531295.1. Taxonomy (NCBI): domain Eukaryota; kingdom Viridiplantae; phylum Streptophyta; class Magnoliopsida; order Ranunculales; family Papaveraceae; genus Papaver; species Papaver armeniacum. The sequence continues at coordinate 69,681 of JAJJWW010005863.1, forward strand.
TTTGCAGAGAGTTTTAATTGTTTGCAAAATTCTTTTCATTAGTTGTGATTCAATTAGATAGGTTATGCTTGTATTAAGATAATCTATGCTTAGGGGATACAATTAATTTTTGAGAATTTGCCTGATTATTTGTGAATTAAGAAACAAGGGATTTAAAAGATAATTAGAGTTTTGGGTTATTTACCGTTATTCATTCATGTGTAATAGTGGAATCAGTGTCTTGGTTATTTTCTCATATCTTGAATCAATTTTGTGTTAAGTTTTCTTTATTATTAATTTTTATAAGTCTAAAATCCATTGCTTTCACAAGTCTCAACGAACCTTTTTACTACAACATTATTGATCCACATCAATTTTTGGCGCCGCCGACGCGGACTTGTCTTTAGGCTAGAGTTTTTAGATTTTTTTTTAGGTTTTTATTTATTTGTTCTTCTTTACGTTTTTGGGTTTTTGTCTTTTCCTTTCAGATTTTGGGATTTGGAGCGAAAGAAAAATTTGCCAAAGCTTTTGGTAGATACTTAAAGATTTGGAGTTAAAGACAAAGCGAAAGGAGCGAAAGAAGAAGATTTTTTATATTTTATAAAAAGAGAAAAAAAAAAGAGAGATATTTTTTTTTTTTTAAGACTTTCCTTTTATTTTGTACTTTATTTTTGGACTTTGGACTTGGACATTTGGACATTCTTTGATTTTTTAAACCCTACGGAAGGGTAGTATTAAATATAAAGCGTGTGCGAGAGAAGGACGACGATTACGATATCGTCTCGGCCCCTCGGGTTCGTACATGACATAGGAGTCGTGGCCCGAGTCGACTACAACGGTTCATCCCCGTCCGGAACGGAGGTAAGTTTGTCGAAACACTCGCGAATCCCCGTCGGCGAGTTTTGTCTTCCTTTTGTGTGAATATATGCTGAGGACTTGAAAACGACTGTTTTAATTTCCTAGTAAAGGGCAAGGACTGGCCATACAAGATAAGGGTTCGGATTTCATCACCGTTCTCTTCTTTCCCGCCTTAGGAAAACAATACTTAACGCGAACCTAAGCCTTAAAATTTGAATAGAACGAGACCGATAGGTAACGAGCTTAGTAGGAAAGTCGCTCGAAAAATATTGGTTACTCTATTGGCATACTTCGAAGTTCATGATGGTTTCTGTGAAGTTGAATGCGTGACTGCGCCGCCTTGTAATAGCGGTGAGGCCTTGGGTATCAAAGCTCCACTGAGCTTCCCTCGCCTTGATTAAACTTACTTTGACTCGGATTGATCCAGAGGGGTTTGCTTAGATTGTAACGAATTCCCTTTCGAAGGATTAGAAGTCGGGTCTAGAAAACAATCTAAGTGGAGCCATCATGCTTTTTGTTTGCTAGATATCATTAGGTTTTTGTGGTGGAGTCACCTTGTTTGTGTTTGCATAGAACTTCCCTTCCTTTTAGGATTTTTCTTTTTCTTTTGTTTTGTTTTTCTAGTGTATGCCCGAGGTCATTAGAGAACGGGCTTGGAAAAGAAACACTCTAGGTCGTTTGATTAGTGACAAACCTAGTAGTTCTTCTTGTGAAAGCGGGAACTCGAAGACTCTTCTTTTGAGAGCCCCGTTTTTGGAAACTTCAGTTTTGAGAATCTGTCTCTTAGTGAGGAAAGTACCCCTAGTACTTCAGTTGTGCCAACGATGGCAACTTTGAAAGATTACATGTTCCCAACTGGGACCAACCGAGCTTCGTGCATTAAATTGCCATCCAATACGGCTAACTTCGAGATAAAAGCTAGTATTCTTCAGATGATCCCTATATTCTTAGGAAAAGATGATGAGAACCCTTATTTTCATATTAGGGACTTTGAGGAAATTTGTGGGACAGTTAGAATAAAAGACCTTACTGATGAAGTTTTGAAACTTAAGATGTTCCCATTTTCCTTAAAAGATAAAACCAAGACCTGGCTAAACAACCTACCATCTGAATCCATTGAAACATGGCAGGAACTTATTACTGCTTTCTATATGAAATTCTACCCTAAGCATAAAACTGCAGCTGTTAGGCAGAAAATTAGTGCTAGTGTGCAACAAGAGGGAGAGTCTCTTTATAGGTTTTTAGAGAGATTCAATGATCTCCTATCTCAGTGTCCTCACCATGGATTCGATAAGATGAAACTTGTAGGGATTACTTATGATGGTTTAGACTATTCGACCAAAGCCATGGTCGAGTCTATGTGTCTTGCCGGTGAGTTTACTAATAAAAGTCTTTGAGGATGCCTTTACCTTCTTAGGAGTTGTTCTTTGAGAAATCCCAACAGTGGGAGTCTTGTGTTGAACCCCTAAAAGACTCTTGGTTAATAGAAGTAGCACCAATATGGTAGATACAAGCTGCGAGTCAGATGCTAAGTTTGCTGCTTTGTCCAGACGGTTAGAAGCTTTGGAAATGGGTCAGTCTAAAAATAGGTCCCTTGGTGAACCTAATAGAACCTCTCAAGTATCTAGTTGTGGAATAGAGCCCGATAACTCATTTTGGGAAGGTCAGGTTAGTGAAGAGCAAGCTCATGCTGTCTATAACAATGCTAGGTTTGAGAACCGTCAGAAGTATGACCCATACTCAGAGACCTACAACCCTGGTTGGAGAAACCATCCTAATTTCTCTTGGTCCAAGGGACAAAATCAAGGTCAGTCTAGTAATTCTCAGCCTCCCCCAGGTTTTGGTTATAATAAGAATTCTTCAGGTCAACCCAGGTTTAACCCTTCCGAGAATAGAATGACTAGCTTAGAGGAATCTTTTAGTATACTAAAAAGAGCCGGGATATGTTAACACAAAGCCCAGGAAATGTTAGTAAAGAGCCGTGGTAATTTTCAAGAGGAAACCAAGCAGAATTTTAAGAATAATTCCCAGTCTCTTGCTAAATTAGAACTTCAAGTCGGCCAAATAGCTAAGTTCCTTAGTGAGAGAGAAGATGGAAGGTTACCTAGTCATACCGATCCTAACCCTAAAGGAGAGAAATCGTACAATCATGTGAATTCTATTACAACCCTTAGGAGTGGAAAGAAAGTTGACAATAAGGTCGTCATGCCTGAAAGTGAACATGATGTAGTTCACCCTTCTGAGCCAGAAAATGAGGAGACTGATAGAGTCTCTAATGAGACCAATGAGGGTCATATTGAGCCAAGCTTTGTTCCCAGAGCCCCGTTCCCCCAGCTGCTAGTTCCAACAAGGAGGGAGTCCAACTTTAATGATATATTGGAGGTTTTTAAGCAGATTACTATCAACCTCCCATTGTTGGATGCGATTAAGCAGATTCCCGCTTATGCCAAGTTTCTTAAGGACTTGTGTACACGAAAGCGTAAGCTTAGTGTTCAAAAGAAAGCCTTCCTAGCTAGTCACGTGAGTTCCATTATTCAGAATACCACTACTCCTAAGTATAAAAATCCAGGGTCCCCTACTATTTCTTGCACAATAGGTAAATACCGTGTTGAGAAAACTTTGCTTGACTTAGGAGCCAGTGTGAACTTACTCCCATACCATGTGTACCTTAAGCTAGGACTTGGTGAGATGAAACCTACCAAGATGACTCTTCAGTTAGCTGATAGGTCCGTTAAAATTCCTCGGGGTGTGATCAATGATGTGATTTAACTCAATAATGTTGTAGAAAGTGGTAAATAAGGTTGTCGTTCACTCGGACTTGACGAGATTGATTTTAAGAATTAATAAAAGAAAATAAAAGAAAAATATATACAAATATTGTCACAAGATGAAGAGATGGGCTGGGACTCGGATTCAGCCAAACTCATAACAAAAGGTTCAAATATTAATTCTTTTAACAATTATAGCTCAACAAATAAAAACATGGACTCTTATTTTTGCCAAGGTTGATTCTCAAAATATTAGTTATAAATCGTAAGCATGGGACATCAAACATTTAAGCAAGCATGACCCATCTAATAAAATAATAACTAATTTAATCAAATCATAATTCAATTTTTAATTAGTGCAAAAGTCATAAAAAGAATTAATTAAAATTACCCATGTATGAATTCGTCTTCCTCCGTCGTCCCAGTAATGGGGTCTAGCTCATCATGTTGGAAACACGCTCAAAAATCATTTTTATTGCTCAAAGGAGGTGTACAAATGATGAAATGGAGAAAATGATAAAAATCAAGTGTTTGCAACGATTATAAGTGTTGCAAACACTGTTACAAAGGACTGTTACTGTTGCTTTTAAGTCTGCCTTCCTTATTACGACCCACGCTTAAGTGTCGTTGTCACTGTTGAAAAACGACGGTTCCCTGTGCGTTGATGTTCTTCGTGTTCTTGGCAGCAGCAGCAATGGCAGTTTTTGCAACTCGATTTTTATTGCTCTTGTAGTGTTTTAAAACCTCCCAAACTCTCCATATTTCAGATTGAACTCTGACCAACAAATGTGGTGCACAAGCAGCCACGTCTCCCATTTCTCTTTAATCATCAGTGGGCCGGGCCAGTTTGGATAAGCAAAGACAATTCTTGATTTCCAACATGCACGAAATGGTTCGAGCCTTGAGTGCCGCTGATACAACGCAATACAGTGCCAGCCACATTCAAGGTTCTTTTGCAGTGACCAAACAATCTAGTCGCAAACATCATTTCGCTTCCATTTTAGCCGTTAATCCTCCAAGTGATAAGATTCGCTTGTACTTTCTATAAAAGCACTAAAATAGTGTCGTTAGCCAAAATATCGAGTCCTAGCTAATATAAATATGGGTATAAAATGTAGCACATATGTGCTTATCAGGATGTTCTCATAGAGGTCGACAAGTTTATTTATCCGGTGGATTTTGTTATCTTAGATACCCAACCTGTCCCTGACCCAGAGAACCAGATACCGGTAATTTTAGGTCGCCGTTTTTAGCTACATCCAATGCGATCATTAATCGTCGAACTGGTATTATGAATTTGTCTTTTGGTAATATGACTATTGAGTCGAACGTCTTTCATATTAGTAAGCTACCCTCGAACTAGATGACTCGAGCATAGAAGAGGTGAACATGATAGGAACATTAGTCGAGGAGTCATTACCAAACACTTTGTTAGAAGATCCATTAGAGAAATGCCTAGCTCACTTTGGGATTGATTTTGATGATGATGATGTGATTAATGAGGTGAATGCTTTGTTAGATTCAACCCCTTTGTTAGACACTAGTAATGGATGGAAACCTAAGTTCGAACCACTACCAGTTTCTAAGTATACCCTAGTTCCTTCGTTAGAAGAGCCTCCTAAGTTGGACCTAAAACCATTGCCAGATACCCTGAAGTATGTGTTTTTAGGCCCATCTGAAACTTTACATGTGATTGTTGCTTCCGACTTGGATAGTGATCAAGAAAGTAGGCTAGTGACCGTCCTTCAAAACAACAAGGAAGCTTTAGGGTGGACCATAGCAGACATTAAGGGTATAAGTCCTACTTGTTTGTATGCATCAGATTTATTTAGAGGAAGATACCAAACCTTCTAGGGAGATGCAACGAAGACTAAACCCTAATATGAAAGAAGTAGTTCGAACCGAGGTTCTTAAGTCGTTAGATGCGAGGCATTATCTACCCCATTTCAGACATGCAAGTGGGTCAGCCCCGTTCGGGTTGTTCCCAAGAAATGCATTACCGTAGTCCGAATGATAACAATAAGTTAATCCCTACTCGAGTGACCACGGGTTGGCGTGTTTGTATTGACTATAGGAAATTGAACAAGGTCACTAGGAAGGACCACTTTCCCCTTCCCTTCATCGACCGGATGCTAGAGAGATTATTTGGACATAGTCATTACTGCTTTTTAGATGGCTACTCGGCTATAATCAGATCGTCATTGCCCCAGGAAGACCGGGAGAAAACCACTTTTACTTGTCCCTTTGGTACCTTTGCGTATAGACGCATGCCTTTCGGGCTATGTAACGTCCCTGCGACTTTTCAGCGTTGCATGATGAGCATATTTTCAGATATGGTAGAACGGTTCTTGGAGGTCTTTATGGATAATTTTTCAGTGTTTGGTTCGTCTTTCGATGAGTGCTTGCATCATTTGTCATTAGTGTTGACTAGATGTAAGGAAAAGAATCTAGTGCTTAATTGGGAGAAATGTCATTTCATGGTTCAATCAGGAATTGTTTTAGGGCATATCGTATCTTCTAAGGGTATAGAGGTAGATAAAGATAAAGTTGACCTTATTAAGACTTTACAGGTCCCAAAAACCGTAAAATATATTAGGTCATTCTTAGGGCATGCAGGTTTTTATCGTCGATTCATTAAGGATTTTAGCTTGATTTCTAGACCTCTTTGCAATTTGCTTGCAAAAGATGTTAAGTTTGTCTTTGATGATGCTTGTTTAGAGGCTTTTGAGAACCTTAAGACTTTACTCACTACCGCCCCCATAGTCCAGGCACCTAACTGGAACCTACCCTTTGAGATCATGTGCGATGCTTCAGATTATGCTATTGGTGTTGTGCTAGGTCAGCGAGAAAACAAATTACTTCATGTGATTTACTATGCTAGAAAAACTCCGAATGATGCCCAGTTGAACTATACCACTACAGAGAAGGAACTGTTGGCCATTGTGTTTGCCTTAGACAAGTTTAGACCCTATCTCTTAGGTTCTAAGATCGTAATCTATACCGATCATGCCGCTTTGAAATACCTTTTGTCTAAGAAGGATACCAAACCTAGATTGATTAGATGGATCCTTTTATTACAAGAATTTTGTCCAGACATTAGGGACAAAAAGGGGCGAGAAAATGTAGTGGCAGACCACTTGTCTAGGCTGGTTGTTAGTTCGCCTAATGATTTCCTTCATATAAGGGATAGCTTTCCTGATGAACAATTGTTCTCTGTTTCCCAATCACCTTGGGTTGCAAATATAGTGAATTATCTTGTTACTGGTCGAATGCCCCAACATTTGGGTAAACAAGATCGTTCTAGGTTTTTAGCCGAGGTTAAGCACTTCTTTTGGGATGATCCTTATTTGTTTAAGTATTGTCCAGACCAGATTATTAGGAGATGTATACCTGAGAGTGACCAGTCCAGTATTATTTCCTTTTGTCATGATCATGCTTGTGGGGGTCACTTTAGTGCTAAGAAGACTATTTGCTAAGATATTGCAGTGTGGATTCTATTGGCCTTCATTGTTTAAAGACTCTCATAGTTACTGTGTTACATGTGAACGTTGCCAGAAATTAGGAACCATTTCCCGTAGGAACATGATGCCCTTGAACCCGATTTTAATTGTTGAGGTCTTTGATGTGTGGGGTATTGACTTTATGGGTCCATTTCCTAATTCTTTTGGTAACCTATACATCCTTGTCGCCGTAGACTATGTCTCTAAGTGGATTGAGGCGGTTGCGTGTAAAACCAATGACCATAGGGTTGTGATTGAGTTCTTGAAAAATAATATACTTACACGTTTTGGTACACCGCGAGCTATAATTAGTGATGGAGGGTCGCACTTTTGTAATGGACCTTTTAGGCTTCTGATGAAGAAATATGGTATTACACATAAGGTAGCTACCCCTTATCATCCGCAGACTAGTGGTCAGGTAGAGGTTTCTAATAGGGAGATAAAACATATATTAGAGAAAACAGTTAATCCTAATCGGAAAGACTGGTCGTCTAGGCTTACTGATGCCTTATGGGCTTACCGTACTGCGTTTAAAACCCCTATTGGAATGTCGCCTTATCGGCTTGTTTATGGCAAGGCATGTCATTTACCTGTTGACTTAGAACATAGAGCTTATTGGGCTGTTAAGCAGCTAAATTTTCACTTGACAAGGCAGGAGCCCATAGGAAACTCCAGCTCAATGAGTTGGACGAGATTCGTATAGATGCTTACGATATTGCGAAGGAGTATAAAAACAAAATGAAACTTGTGCATGATAAAAATATTTTACGGAAGTCATTTTCTCCAGGTCAAAAAGTTCTTCTGTATGATACCCGCTTGCATCTTTTCCCTGGGAAGTTACGTTCTCGGTGGACGGGTCCTTTTATTGTTCGTGACCGTATTTCCTCATGGAGTTTGTTGAGATCGAGACACCGGACGGTAGTAGTTCTTCGAAGGTTAACGTTCGAGAGATTGAAACCCTTTTTAGAACCCTTCCTACAGGTGATGTTGAGGAGGTCCCTCCGGAGGACCCTGTTTACCCTTGATTGACCATCGAGGCGATTGTATGTTGTATATTAGTTTTTGATTTCTCTCTTCACCCAGGTACTATCTTTCCGACTTCTCTCTTTACTGATTCCTCATGTTACTTTACTTTTTGGTATTGCTCTTTCATTAGAAACATTGAGGAAAATGTTAGAATTAAGTTTGGGGGTGGGGAAGAAACTTTTTGTTAGCTTTTAGTTGCAATAAATAAACTCCAGAGCCTAGAAATTTATGTTTATTAAGGATGACACTAATCAATCTAAGTGGATGGAAGCATTTTGGTTGTAGGAGTTGAGGAACCAATCTGATTAGATGGAAACATCTAAAGAGTCTATTCATAAAAGCACAGAGCTCAGGTGTTAGAAAAAGAAAACATGGTAGTTTCGCCATATCCTCGTGATGGAAACATCGAAAGAATCCTGATCACTTCTTTTATTTTTCTCTTTACCATTGCTAGGGTGAAATAGAGTGACTGAGATTAAAAAAATACAAAAAAATACAAAAAAATAATAATAAAAAATATACAAAAAAAAAAGGGATTTTGCGTTTCCCCCTCAAAAAAGATACCTATTTTGCATTACCCCTTTTTTAAATTTCTAATTGGTAAAACCCCCTTTAACCTGGATGTGCCGTGACTGCACAGTTAAGATAGCACGTGCAGTATGTGTGGTGTGTCACATCTTGCATTACCCTTTGTATAAAATCAGTCTTCTTCTTCTTCGTCTCCATCTGCATCTTCAACCAAATCTCTCTGTATCTGTGATTTTCACGAAGCGAGACTTGGTGAAAATGACCCAAAATATCTTCTTCATTCATAAATACCCAACTTTTCATTGGCAATTACATTAAGGGTTAACACATCAAGACGAATTGTTTCTTCATTCAATTGATCAAATAATTTAAGCTGACATCTCAATCTTACCTGCTATAGGAAACTCATCAATCAAATAGACCCATCTTCACTAGAAAACCCATCTTCATCTCCTAACAATTTTGTTGCAACAACTGTATTGAAATTTTGTGGAGGTCGAAAGGAAGGTATATTTCTGCTCTTTTATAGCTCCAACTTCCCTGCAAATTGGAATTTCACACAAACCCATCTTTCCCGATACTTCTAGGAACTGTATTGCACAATCCATTCTCCCTAAGAGTCTTTCCCCATCTTCATAAAAACACATCTCTCTGGTTCTTTACAATACAAACAGATCCATCCCTAACTCAAAATGGGTTTCATTCACATCTTGTTGATCTCAATGTTTATCACTTGCACCAATCTCAATCGTCTCACAAACTCCCCCAGCGACATTCCCAAAGGCGGCCATGGATTTTAGGTTTAATGGCGGAATTGAGAAAGAAATAAGTTTTGAGTGAGAGAGACTAAACTAGGTTCAAATGGGTTTCTCCCCGTCCATCACTACCAATTGTTGGTGACCGTGAGATGAAATCTGTAATCTAACAACGCATGTCCAGCTTCCAATTTCGGGAAAGTATTTTAGGTTTTTTCTATTTTTTTCAACTTTATTCTGACACACACGCGTGCTGCACGTGCTATCTTGACTGCACAACACATCCAGGTTAAAGGGGGTTTTACCAATTATAAATTTAAAAAGGGGGTAATGGAAAATAGGTATGTTTTTTGGGGGGGAAACACAAAATCCCCCAAAAAAAAAAAAAAAAAAAAAAAAAAATACAAAAAAAAAAAGGACCAGACCACTAGACCAACCGGAATAAATACAATAAAGTCGACCAATGGTACCCTTGTATATGCCAAATTGAGTTGACCTAGAGTTAGGATTATCGACCACTTTGGTTCCCTTGTATATGCCAGTGTGTTGATATTAGTCCGCATCAGTGTCTCGTCCATTAGGATAGGTTCACCTTAGTCAACATCATCCACGTTTTTCTACATCCATCTTCTTAATCTATCCATGTGATTGGTTGACTCCGGTTTATGATGTCCAGAAACTATCTGAGTAGAGCTCTGTCATTGTATATGAATTTTAGTATGCTTGAGTGCAAACTCGTGTACAACAATTAGAATTTCGCATCAGGGTACTTCCTCCTGTAGTCAATAAGTATGCCAACCAAGGAGATTCTTTAGTGCCTTCCAAGATTTTGCGTAGATAGCTAGGGTCTGGAGTAAAGGTTTTGTGGGTACACCTCTGGTAAACCCTCCCGAGATTAACTCGGTCACTGGGGCCACCTAGTGAGTTAGAATTTTATTTTTAATAGTTTTGCTCGAGGACTGGCAAATAATAAGTTTGGGGGTATTTGATAGACGCATTTATGTGTCTAATTTGTCCTCAATGTTTCGTATTGTTAGTACTCGTTTTTGTCCTTATTATGGTGTTTTGTGTGTTTGTAGGTATTTTTGGAAATAAAGATTGTTGGAAAATTCGGCTCGAAAAGTTGCTCGGAACACCCCCGGAGGACATTTGCTATTCGGACTCCCACTTTGGATAAGGGGTAACCCAATTACTAAGGGGCACCCAACTGATATTCGCACCCCTAGCTGTTGGATAAGGGCTGACCTTCTTCTTCATTTCAAATTTTCAAAATTGGCGGGAAAATAAAAGTTTATCACTGTAAAATTTCAATCAAGAATTCAGAGGTGTTATAGGGAGACTAAATGGCTGAAAATTTATGGTATTGTTCCTGGGACATATACAAAGCTATTACAAGTGTTTTGGTAGATCAAATTTGGCTGAAAAATCCGTGAGAAGAAAACAGAGCAATACGTGCATGGGAGGAGTTATTCACGGGATTGCGTGAATTACATGGAGTTCTACACGTGCTTGGAAGATTTGAGTCACCATTTGGAGCGTGCAGAAGATAAATAAGGAGATTTGTGACTTCATAGCGTGTGAAAATCAAAATCGAGGTGAAAAAGGAAAAAATATCACGTATCTTGCATGGAGAATAATCAAGAATATTTTGCAATTACTCAAGAGATTCGGGAGTCAAGTTTCAGTATATAAAGTGTTGTTTTAGGTCATAGAAGGCAGACGGGGAGATTGGGAGAGTTTAGAGCAATCACAGAGCAATAAAAATCAAGTTAGAGAATTCTGGCTGCTTTACGCCGCTGCCATCAAGAACACGAAGAACATTCAACGCACGCGTGAGTCGTTTATGCTACAAAGTGATACGACTCACGGCCGAGGGTCGTAATACGGAAGGAAGATCTTAAAATTACAAAGAACAACAACACTTTACATGTATCGATTTCTCATGTAACAGTCCGTTTGTAACAATTAAAACTGTTACAAATCAAGCTTTTCATCTTTTCTCCCTTGTTCATCATTTGTAAACCATTTTTGAGCATTAATAATGATTTTTGAGCGTGTTTCCAACATGATGAATGGCTAATTTTCCCACAACCAAGGCAATGAGGAAGCTATTTACGCATGAATAATTGGTAACTATTTTATTTTCTCTAATTTATAATTAATAATTCACTCAATCACTGCTTTTGCAGAGTTTTAATTGTTTGCAAAATTCTTTTCATTAGTTGTGATTCAATTAGATAGGTTATGCTTGTATTAAGATAATCTATGCTTAGGGGATACAATTAATTTTTGAGAATTTGCCTGATTATTTGTGAATTACGAAACAAGGGATTTAAAAGATAATTAGAGTTTTGGGTTATTTACCGTTATTCATTCATGTGTAATAGTGGAATCAGTGTCTTGGTTATTTTCTCATATCTTGAATCAATTTTGTGTTAAGTTTTCTTTATTATTAATTTTTATAAGTCTAAAATCCATTGCTTTCACAAGTCTCAACGAACCTTTTTACTACAACATTATTGATCCACATCAATGGCCCATTAAATGATCTTCTATACAACACCCCATCTCTAAGTTCGTAATTTGTCGCACGACTCTTCAATTTATGTGCCTCCAATCTATTCCTTGGTATTTTTCCTTTCTCTAGATATGCATGAAGTTCGATTCTCCAATCTGCGGCATTATTCACCTTCTCCTCTTCCCCATCTTATATTATCATCACAGCTGCCTCTTCCTCCTCTTCTTTGTTGATTGAAGGCGAAAGAAGTGTCTGTATCTTTATGCATCTCGCAGTTGGATCTACCATCATACTTGGGATAAAAGCAAAGGCGTCTGCTAATCTGTTATCTTTCCTTGATATGTGTCTCCATCTTATTTTTGGGATTTTCGCTGAAAATTCCTCAACAAGCTTCTTGTATTTCTTCAATGATGGTTCATTCGTAGTGTATTCTTCTTTTATTTGGTGAATGACTAGTTGCGAGTCACTGGTGATTCTTGTGTTTTCTAACTTCATTTCTATTGCGAGTTTTAAGGCATGTACCACTGCTTCATATTCTGTTTCATTATTAGTGGACGCGAACTCCAACCTAAAGGAAAAAGCCATTTTCGCTCCTTCTGGCGAAATTAAGACAATTTCATCTCCGTTACCTTCCCCATTTGATGATCCATCCACCAATATTTCCTATATATTGGGCTCTGTCAGCAAGTCTCTTCGATTCCTATGTTCTTCTTCTACATCCACCATCTCCTCCACAGCTTCATCGTCTTCTAATGGAAATTCTGCCAAGATATCTGCAACAAATTGTGATTTCGGTGAAGACAGTACTTCATACTTGATCTCAAATTGTCCCACTTGCGCGTTCCATCTCTCCACTCTGCCTGATCTTTTTTAATTTTTCATTACTGATTCAATGGGCATCTTTGTCAACACCTTTATTTTATGAGCCTGAAAGTATATGCGAAGCTTAAATGTTGCATAAACTAATGCCAGTATTAATTTTTTAATCTTCGAATAATTTTTCTCTGCCGCATTGAATGCTTGCTGATGTAGTATATCGGCTTTTCCACCCCTGCGTCTATTCGCAACAACACATCACTTAACGCATGCGAAGTTGTCGCAAGATAGATTAGCAATTCTTCCCCTGGCTCTGCTTTTTATAAGATAAATATATTCATCAAATGGTCTTTTATTCCTTGCAACGCTTTTTCGCATTTTTATGTCCATCTAAACTTCGCTCCCTTCTTAAGTATGTTGAAGAAATGTTTGCATTTGTCCGATGATCGTGAAATGAATTTTCCTAGCGAAGCCAAGAGTCCGTTTAATTTCTGTACATCTTTCACCGTCGCTGGCGTTGGCATGTCGCGAACTTCTTGTACTTTCTATGGTTCAACTTGTATTCCTTCTTTTGACACAATTTATCCTAAGAATTTTCTCGATGCAACGCCGAAAATGCACTAGGATTTACCTTGTTGTTAAATTGCCGCATCTGCTTGAAAATTTCCTTCAAATCTTGCACATGATCTTTAGCTTCCTTACTTTTCACCAACATGTCGTCCACATACACTTCTAATTTCTTATGTATCCATTTCGCAAACACCTTCTCTACCATCCTCTGATATGTCGCTCCAGCATTTCGCAAACCAAATGGCATTTTCGTGTAACAATATAATCCTCTGGGTGCGAAAAAGGCAGTGTGTTCTTGATCTTCTTCAGCGAGAGGGATTTGATTGTAACCTTTATATCCATCTAAAGAAGACATTCTATCATTCCCTGCCGCTGATTCGACCATTTGTGGGATATCTGGTAGAGGAAAACTGTCCTTTGGGCAAGCTTTGTTTAGATCACTAAAATCTATGCAAATTCTTATCCCATTGTTTTTCTTAGGCACCACGACCATGTTCGCTATCCACTCCGGGTATTTAGCTTGCCGTATAATTCCTGCGTCAAACATCTTCTGTAATTCTTCTTCTATTTGGGGATGATATGTTGTTGTTATTTTTCTTATTCTCTGCTTGAATGGTTTTACACTTTTGTTAATTTTCAAATGATGACACGCGATAGAAGGATCTATTCTAGGCATCTCTTCCATGCTCCACGCGAAGATGTCTTTATATTCTCGCAATAGATTTATTGTTCTTTCTTCCTCGTATGCGTCCATTTTGGTTCCAATTCTTAACATTTTTGGTTCTCCTTCAGTTCCAACATTTACTCTTTTTGTTGGTTCTGCTGCAGTGTAGATCGCCGTTGATTCTTCTATTGGGGTTGGCTCTTTTATTGTTTTTATCGGTTTGTCTCCTTCTTCCGAAATTTCGCTCGGTATTCCTTTTCCTTCCTCTACTTTTATCATGTAAATTCTAAATTCTTCTTATTTCCTTGCCTCCTTCGCCGTTTTCCAGCGAATTTTTCGCCTCTTTGCACGCCCTTCATAACTCTCACATTTTCGCATCGTTAACCTCCCCTCTGATTTCACCTACTCCACTTGTCACAGGAAATTTGATACACTGATGCAATGTTGATGCTACGGCTTTAATCGCATGTATCCATGGCCTTCCCAATAGCATGTTGTAAGGTGACTCTATATCCACCACGCATAATGTCACTTGTGTTTCAATTTCTCCTAGTAATATTCACACCACTATTTCTCCTTTAGGTTTTGTTGTTGATTTTCCAAAGCCATGGATATGATATGTTGAACAAGTCATCTCTTCATCTTTGTATCCCATTCCTCTGAATGCATGATAGAACATTATATCAACTGAACTCCCTGTATCTACTAAAGTTCTGTTCATCGCCCATTCTTCTACAGGACTTCATTTGAATCATCCATCTCTTTTCGCGCTTGCAGATTATTGTGACTACCAACTGAATTTGTGTGCTTTAAATTTTCTTCTGGTATTTCTGCTGCTGTGAATGTAATTTTATGCTTTTCCCAATCCTTCAATGGTGACACCTTTTCCACTGTCATAATTTTTTTTCCTTCAAAATCTCGTTTATGTATTCTTCCTTTGATATTTTCATGGAACTCATTAATCATTGTCTTTGTTATTAAACTATACTCCAATCTCCTAATGCCTTCTTTGGTTTTAATAATCTTTTTCTTGATCGATTTTCCGACATGTTTCATCATCTTTTGATTTCAATAATCCACTAAAAACTACACAAATTCTTCACCAATTATTCCAGATTCTTTCAAATCACAATAACAATCTTCACACAAGTTTAACAAATTTTTCAAATCCTTGTCATGATCGTCCCTGTTTCTAGCGCCAATATGTGATTGCAGGTTTCCCAGCAATCACACCCTAATGAATTTACACAATTATTTGCCCAAATAATAAGAACAATCGTCAAATCTTTATTAACTTCTTTTATGAATCTTACAAGAATGATAAGAATACAAGGAAATAAGAATTATTCTGGACTTTCTCTCTCATATTTGCTTTCTCCTTTTTCTCAAAAGATCTCTCTTTCTCAAGTCTACTTGGTCCTTTATATAGGCTATTACATAGTGGATGACAGCTAAGCCAACCTTTATTTTCGGACTGGCCTGCGTCATTCTCGCAAGCTTACAAGGGTTTTCTTCGTACATGTTCTTCAATCTCGCAAAGTCTTCACACTTTCCTCGTGATTAGGCTGACGTCACCTGCTACGTCAATCCTCAAATAATCTGTAACGGTCTTCGCAAACATTTGTTGGTTAAATCTTCGCAAGGACACTGCTGTTGCGAGATTCTACTCCTACAATACCCTCACTAGAAAAATTCAACTCATTGGCCCTACCGTTATACAAAACCGTTAGGATGAGACAAGAATCTTATTTTATCCTAACGACGTTAGAAACACGCCGTTCAAAGCTACCCCTGTTTAATCAAGAAGATAAATTTGAAAATTTCATTTACCTCATAAATCAGGTGGGAAACAAACCCTCCACTTTCTCTCAATCTCTCTATCTCTCTCTGTGTTTACCATTAAACACCCAGAGCTTAGAGGGAGCGAGAGAAAGAGGTAAGTCGTAAGCAAAAACCCGAATCCAATACCAAATCTACCATTTTCCAATCTCATATTTAATATTTTTATTTTTCGAATATTTAAATTATAGAAGAATCTTTCTTCTCCATATATATTTAGGGTTTTGTTTAATTTTTCAAAATTTTGAATATCCATTTAGGGTTTGAAATTTGAGCACTACCTATTATCAATCTCGTTTTTGTTTTGTATTCGATTTCCATAAACCCTAAAATGAGTAGTCAAGTTATTAATCCACCAAGAAGAAGTCATTTGTCTACAAAACGCGGCGGTCCTGGTCCATCCACGGTGAAAAAAGCTGTTTTGACTGACAACGGAAGCAGCAACGGCAACGGCATCAATGGAAACTCTGCGAAACCAACTTCTCCACCTCATCAATCGTAAGTTTGTTTATTCAATCCCTAAAACCCTATTGATGATGATTGATTTCTTTTGTTTTGATTGGATTTATGTTTTGTTGAATAAGGTCTATTGGTGGAGAAAGGACGGTGAAGAAGTTGAGATTATCAAAAGCGTTAACTATACCTGAAGGAACTACTGTATCTGATGCTTGTAGAAGGATGGCTGCTCGTAGAGTTGATGCAGTTCTTCTTACTGATGCAAATGCTTTACTCTCTGGAATTGTTACTGACAAGGTGGAGAAATGTTTCGGTTTTTTGCTTCATTTTTGCCATTGGTTATTTGTTTTTTAATAAGTTTTTATTTGGGGTTTAGGATATTGCAACTAGAGTCATTGCTGAAGGGTTAAGGCCAGAACAGACGATAGTTTCCAAAGTAATGACAAGGAGTCCAGTATTTGTGGCATCTGATTCATTAGCTATCGAGGCCTTGCAAAAGATGGTTCAGGGTTAGTATTTCTTTTTGTGAGCTTAAGTTTATGTATATTCTTGTTGGGTGGATTAGTTGTATCAACATGAAAAAATATGTTTTTTGATGGCCTTGGTTCTGAAGGTACTAATATTGTCATGACTTGTGATGAGCTTATCGAGTGATTGGGTGGCACTTGCTTCATAGCTAGCAGTATATATATCCTGTTGCGTAGCAAGTACTGAAGTGCTTCAACTATAGGTCTATGGTCTATGTTATGTTATATGATTTAAACCCTGTGTGGCCTTAAGTCTTCACTGCATCAGTGTCTACTATCTCACAAGGATATATCTGCACTGTTGTCTGTATAATAATCCAGTTCTAACTACACATTCTGGATTTTTAACAATTCTAGCCTCTACCATCTCTCTGCTAAGCTGGGGAGCCTGTCTTATTTGTTATGGTTGAGGACCTCTATATTTCAAATCTTGTTTATTGATTCGGGTTTGGTATCAAATCTTAGTATCAGTGTAGCACTACTCAGAAAACATCTTCTTTGTTCTGCATTTAAGCTTGCTTTCTTTTCTTTCACTTGCTTTTTTCAGGAAAATTCAGGCATCTTCCTGTTGTTGAAAATGGTGAAGTTATTGCATTGTTAGATATTACAAAGTGTCTATATGATGCTATATCCAGGATGGAGAAGGCTGCAGAACAAGGTAGTGCAATTGCAGCTGCTGTGGGAGGGGTGGAACGTCAGTGGGGAAAGGATTTATCGGGTTGGTTTTTCTTTGCCAACAATCTAGTTTATGTTTTTGCTGCTGCGTGCTGCTTGATTATTTGCCTAAACCACTTTAATAGTACATGTTTTATGTTTTCAATTTCGGACTCTGTAGTCATATGGATTTCTGATGTGCATTCAACTTTGTAATTATGGACAACCCTACAAAAAATGTAGGGTTAAGTCTTAGTTTGATTATGTACACAATTTAGACGTGATTACGAAATGTCAAACACATTCACCTCGCGAACCTTATAGTCAGATCATACTGTATTGTTTATTTCAAATGCATTGAAAGTGCGTCAATGCTGGGCAAAAAGTGCTCCACAGATAATGCCTGATCATGGCAGCTAGGTGATATAATTCTAAACTTAGTGATGCTGGTCAAGCTAAAATTGTTAAAAGCACACCGCGATGCAGTGTTTGAGAACGGATGAACCAGTACAATTCAGTTGAAACATGTGGAACTTATACACATGTCTTTACCAAGTCTTTAGCTTTAAACATAAATTATCTTATTTAACCTAAGGGGCTCGGTACCATTCTTTATTATATTCACATAATAAATAGCTACATATATGAAATTGCTAGCTTTATACACATCCCTTTACCAAGTCTTATGTTTTCTTCACTTGGGTTGCAGGGCCATATGCTTTTATAGAAACTCTCAGGGAGCGGATGTTTAAGCCTTCATTATCTACCATTATCACTGAAAACACCAAGTAATGCTACTCTTTGTTCTGCAGCAGTTTCTTTCTGTATTGTCTAAGCAGTATTATTATTATTCTTTTTTAATGTATTGCTATTTTGTTTCACCTGGTTTCATCATCCATCTTTTTTGTTTTCCAGGGTTGCAATTGTCTCACCCTCGGATCCTGTTTATGTGGCTGCAAAAAAGATGCGGGATCTTAGAGTCAATTCAGTGATAATCACAACAGGAAACAAGCCACAGGGAATACTTACGTACTGTCCTTGTCTCAATCCACTAATTTTTCATTTTTTTTAATCGTGTTACTTAAGCAGTTTTTGCTTTATTACTTTGTATTACTTGCAAATCTTATGGTTGGTTTGTTACACTGTTGCAGTTCGAAGGATGTGCTTATGCGAGTCGTGGCTCAGAATCTTTCCCCTGAATTGACTCTAGTGGAAAAGGTACTAATGCTTCTACTACTTGGTATTGCCTAGATTGGAATATAAACTTACAGCTTAATGATTTT
The DNA here is from genome assembly GCA_023531295.1 of Papaver armeniacum. Taxonomy (NCBI): domain Eukaryota; kingdom Viridiplantae; phylum Streptophyta; class Magnoliopsida; order Ranunculales; family Papaveraceae; genus Papaver; species Papaver armeniacum. The sequence continues at coordinate 88,422 of JAJJWW010005863.1, forward strand.
AGCGAGTCAACAATTTTGGCCAGGTTGTATCTCATTTGGCCAGTTTATAAATTCTGAGATGTTCCAAGTGTTGCATTTTGATCTGCATAACCTCATTGTTATGTATTCCTTTGGAAGGTTATGACATCTGACCCTGAATGCGCAACGTTAGAGACAACAATTCTTGATGCATTGCATATAATGCATGATGGCAAGTTTTTACATCTTCCTGTTATAGATAAAGGTAAGAATTAGTTTCTTAAATTATAGCTATCTTCTTATTTTTGTCTATCTTTTGCATTTTTCAAAATTGAATTATGAATTTATGAATAACAGCTCCTTGTGACACTTTGCAGATGGGTGTGTTGTTGCGTGCATCGATGTTCTGCAGATAACTCATGCCGCAATTTCTATGGTATCGGTTTAGTCTTTTTGTTCGTTTCTGCCTTTGTAACGAAACCATCTAAATTCTTGTGACCATCCATCACAATTCTCATGGCTATTTCCCTTTCAAAATGAAACCTGACTGAAGAGCCCATGTGTCTTAAGGTTCATCTGCCCTGAGCTTTTTAAGTTTAGCTTGTAATTAGTTAGCAAATGATATCGAAAGGCTAAAAAAACATAGATTGCATAAGTTATTTTCTTATATACTTGAACTCCAAGCTACATATGGATCTTTTAACAGTTGGAAATCTTTCTAAAATGGTAATCCCCATAGCAATTAATCATGTACTCCTGTAACCGATCAAAATCAAATACAATGTCCATATGTTGCAATTGTCATGATACTAGCAGGATGAGGCAATGAAAAGTATGCAATGTATAGGTGACAATACTCAAATATCTTAAAGGTTGTGTAGTCTACCTTTCTTAATTAAGCTGTATTTCTCTCTTGAAGGTTGAGGGTAGCTCTGGAGCTGTCAATGACATGGCAACCACAATGATGCAGAAGTTCTGGGATTCTGCCCTCGCTTTAGACCCACCTGAAGATGATTATGACACGCAAAGGTAATAACATTTACTTATATAGTGGCTGTCCTACCTGGTTATTTCCGGTGCTAATGCTGCTGCAATCTCCTGCAGTGAAATGTCCGCATTTATGGCGTCAGATAGTGTAGAACAAGGGAAGTCTTATCCCTCTCTTGGTTTAGGAAATTCATTTGCCTTCAAATTTGAGGATCGTAAGGGTCGTGTACATCGGCTCAATTGCGGTATGTTTTCTCCCGGGCTGTATACATGTGGGAACCTTAGCTTGCTCAGTAATAGAATAACAAATTCTTGTTTTTGAGTTTTCACAGGCACTGAGAATTTGGAGGAGCTTGTATCTACCGTTATGCAGAGAATAGGAACTGACAGTGATCAAGATCGTCCACAGTTTTTGGTATGTTCGGTGTTTTATGTTTCCCTTCTTTCTCAACTTTGTTTGGTGTATATTATTCAGTTATTTATGTAACTCATTTTTCTTATTTTCAGTATGAAGATGATGAAGGCGATAAAGTGCTACTTACAACTGATAGTGACCTTGCTGCAGCTATTAGCCACGCTCGAACAACGGGTTTGAAGGTAATCATTTATTTTTTCAGGTTGTTGCTTTTGGAATTTCTCGCCTCTAAATACCAAGCATGCACATTCAGGAAAAAAAATTGCTCGCGCGCCGCTCAAGCATTTTTATCTAGCAATACCAATCATTTAACATATGGTTGGTTGTGACGATACTTGCAATAACATTCATTAAATGAAGAAAATTGCCCAAATTAACTCGATTGATTAAATATTGTTCAGATCTTCAAATGGTTGGTTTGTGAATCTGCTAGATAAAAAATGATCGAGCAGCGCGCGAGCAAAAATTTTCATTCTACTATTTCGTAGTTATCTCATGGAGTTCTCATCATGATTCTCTGATAGCAAATCAGATGCTCCTTTCTTTTTATTTCTTTTGTTTATTTTTTTCTTTTATTTTGTTTTTATATTATTTTTTGCCATAGATTCTAAAAGGGAGTGGCATTTTATGAGAAGCTTGATTCCCTAGTGATGAGTTTTGCTAATGTCCTATAATACTCAATTGACCGATCCAGAGATGAGTTCTGAACGTAGTTTCCTGTCTTAGTCTATCCAACATCCCGTTTGAGTCAAGTTTGAAACTAACTGCATTTGATGCTCGAGAGTAATGAATTTTGAAGTGTTGAAGTGCAGCACTTAATAGTTCTTTTCCCCTAAAATGTTCTTATATTCTGTATGATAGCTGAATTATTAGCATCAGTGTTTCTTCGATAAAAATTATTCATTGAAAAAGTTGTCCAGGTGTTTAGGGATTCTTAATGTTTATTGCTTCTATGAGTGGGTAGTATTCATTTAAATGCAAGAATGTCTTTTAAATCGTAACATTTACAAAATTTTCAGGTCCTAAGGTTGCACCTTGAGTATTCTGAATCACCTAAATCCAGAAAGAAGCAATTACAAGAAAAAGCATTGGACACTACAGCAAGTGGTACAAAGACTGGGTTTGGGACTCTTCAAACTGGAATTTTGGCAGGTACAATTGTGTTGACAGGACTAGCTGTAGTGGTATACTTGAAGCGATCCAAGGGTTAATGTTGCCTTGGTGGATGCATCGAACCAGAAATATCAATTGGCAGGACAAACCCAACCCTGGGAATTTGCTTAGGGCTTCATTTTGGGAGGACCGACATCTAGCCCAACACGAAATGATTATATACAATAATATAAATGTAAATTTGCTTCTCTATTTTTCATTTCTGTCCAAAAAAAAAAAAAAAAAAAAAAAAATTCTTTCAAAACAAAAAATCACAAAGAATATGCCTGTTTGGGAAGCTTAATCTTGTCATGACAAATTCAAGGGTAAAACCCCAGTTTTTCACTCAACACTTGTCAAAATGAATTTTCTACATGAAATGCCTTTCAAGTTCAAAATCATAATGCATAAAAGGTTCCCAAAAAAGTGGGTGCGAAAAGAATTTTCCACACAGAACACGTCTCTTACAAGACCTTGTAAATACAAAATAAAGGGTGCCATTGAACATGAGACTATTGAACATATTCTCCTGCATTGCAGTTTCTCTAAGTCTGTGTGGTTGGCTGTTCCTCATGGGAGTTTAATGCTCGAAGATTCTGGCAGGAACATCCCTATAGCTTAACTGGATTAATAAATGGCTCAACAACAGCAGTAGTGAAGCTCAAATGAGCTTTGTTTTCACTGTAGCATGGTGCATCTGGAAGCAGAGATGCTGTAATGTTTTCCAAGACAAGCAAGTGAAGTAACCATTTGAATGTGGCTAGATATGCAATTAAGCTCCACTCAGAATTCATCAATGTCATGTCCTAAATTCTGAACATTATTGGTCACACCACAAGTAACCAACTTCACAGGAACATTAGGTGACTTGCCTCATGATTGTACTATTGTGATGCGTCTTTTGACACAAAACACTCACAAATCTGGCAGGGTTGTCATGATTGATATTGCAGGAAACAATAGGTAGTGACATTTTTGCCCAAATAGTTATCCATATAGATGTGGGTTCGGCTCCCACAAAACGCACATTTTAAGTGTAACTGAATTTACATACAAGTTAAAGGTGTAAAACGATGCCCAAACAGATTTCACGTTTGCGTTAGTCTCTCATCATCCTCAAAAGTTAGAATATAGTCTCAATTCTCAATGGCATCTAATTCACCTTTTGGTCACTTTGTGTAACATACTTAAATACCAGAATATCCTAGTATAATGGGTTCAATCTACGGCATTCCAAGAGTATTCAGACGCATAGAAACTAAGAAGCTTATTCGGCGGAGTGCATTGTTTTCTGTCATGCTATGATTAATGGTACAGCACGAAAAACGAAAGCAAATAATGATACAAAAGAGAAGATAAGAAATTTACCTTAAACAAAGCAGTTGATGATATATATAGCCTTGAGGTGCTCAAAATTTGTTCTTCTTCTTGAAAGATCAATCTCAAATTACTATACGCCAATTACTGCACCAACCATAGAGCGGACTTTTTGGACATTATTGAATTTTATGATAATATACTACTCTAGGAATCTGATAGCAAGAGCAAAATGGTTTTAAAGACGATTAAGAGAGATTACGAGGAGATGTTAAAAAAAGGAGAGAATCGTGGTTACTGAAGAGGGAGCGCGTGAACTCACTCAAATGCGTAGATTTGTTAATTATTGGATTGGATGTATTATTAAGTGGATATATGTGACAGGTTTACACATGACTGTCTGGGCACGTGGATTCAAGTTTTTTTTTCCCTTTATGTGAAGTCATTCTTTTTGTTAGCAAGTAGGAGCTAAGTAAGGGCGAACAACTGACGAATGGTTGCATATTCGACCGATTTGAGATTTTTATATACGTCCAGTCCATTAGAGCAATTCCTATGGTAACGTTCAAACTCAAAATTTTGTTGAGCCACGTGGATGGCCAAATGAATTTCTCCACTATGGTAAAGCAGGGCAAAATAAATAGATTTGGTTTTCTAGACCCCACTAGTATTTCTTTTTAATATAAAATATTTTGTAGGATAAAGATGAAAAATAAAATATAATATTTAGGTGAGATAAAATAGGATTAAAGTGAGATAAAATAGGATGAAGTGAGATAAAATAGGATAAAATGAGATAAAATAAGATTAAAAAGTAGTAAAATAATGAGGATTGTACTTGGAGTCAATCCAAGAGTCGCGGGCGTCAATGAAAATGTCGCTGGCGTTTTTAGTATTGTCGCGCGTTGGTTCTTCCAATGCCAGCGTTTTTGGCAACGTCGCGCGACCTTACAGCAGACGCGCGCCGGATGTTCCGACTCACTGTTCAAATGTTGATTTGAACATCCTTTTTTCATGTTTGTTCATTCCATAGTGGGAGCAAAATGAACAAACTCTGAGTTTGTTCATTCCATAGGAATTGCTCTTACCTGTTGGATTTAATACATACGGGGTGAACAGATTGGATATGGGTGGGTTGACGGTTTTTAAAAATTAATGATATAGATAAGTATTTAACAAGGGTAATGTAATTTAGTTTTAAGAATAACATAAAGTATTTAAGGACTTCCAACAATTAAAAGTAAAATAATCCATGATACAAAGACGAAGCTGTAATTAGTAAATACAAAAGTAATATATATATATATATATATATAACTCAAAGAGATCAAGCTAGGGAGGGAATTGTTGGATGGAGGTAATGACGAACAAAGCCTCTGAAGAGGAAACACTAAGCTTTAATCAACATAAAACTATATATATTACTGTAGTTATCTAAAATCGGTGAGAGGCTAAAATGAGATTCCGGGGTTACGGGAGGTTGAACACGAACAGTCTTCGCCTAAACCACGCATCGTGGACGTTCAAAGGCTGCTTCAGTCACAAAAAATTTTAGGGATGATTTTACTGAGGAAAGCAAAGATGGAGATAGAGATCAGAGGACAAGTTATTGCTCTGAGAGTTTATCAAAAAGTTGTGTGTTAGCTTGGAGAAATAGAGGACCTATTTATAGTTAAATTCTCTAATATCAGGTCGGTGAAGATAGGGATTACTTGCCATGCGGAGCAATATTTTCGTTTATTCAGGAAGGGATAGAGATAAACTAGGTTGAGTTTATCTCTTTATTCCATCGCCTTTACTCTCTTATACAATGAGGAATAGCCGAGTATTCCTCACACGTGTCGTAGGCTACCAGATCAAAATCCTAGTTGATATACCCCCAACTATGTGTAGCTAAGTCAGCCTTTGTTATGACGTGTTGAGAGAGAGAAATATTCTTGATAGTTGGTGTTGACCAAGATATAGAGATATTCAGTGATTTCTGATAATGACTAGGATGAGTCACATGAAAAGGCATGGAATGCCTCAGAAATCGTGTGTAGAGTGTGAGAGGAGCCGAGATTAGGTTTTATCTCTTTGTGGACGGTCACACATGTCTTGTGGAGGTTAAATTCTTGCATTTGGGTCCCCTTGTTGAGCATGAGGAGCTCAAGGGAGTTTATTCACGTTTTTTGATAGACACATGTATTTTAGGTCTAATTTACTAGTCGTGAGTGCGTTTAAGACGGTGATGAAGAGGCCCGAGCCCTAGGTGAGGCTTGTTCCTGAATCTTACGATCTTGTAAGACTCTTCAGACGAGCTGGTTCTGCTCGGATTAGCACGAGGTTGATTGATGCTTGGCTCATGTGATTGAGTCTTTCCGTAGTCAGATGGTACATGTTTGAGAGAAAAGGAAGGCTTGCATGCCTAATAACGTCTATGAGAGACCTTGTCTCTCTTGTATTTGACCAGCATATTTTGCGGAGATGTTCAAGGAGTCAATTATGTCCGTAGAGTTTGGTGGACATGACCAGCGCATCTCGCAAGGATGTTCTAGGAATCTATCGAAAGGGCCCGGAGGCAGAATAACCGGTGTATCTCACGATGATGTATTAAGAATTATCCTGAAACCCCAGTAAGTCGAGTCGGGGCCTAAAGTAGAGTAACCAGTGCATCTTGCAATGATGTACTGAGAATCAGTCCTTGAACTAAAATAAGGGTGAGCCGGGCTTAGGGAGACATGAATGTCTATTCTCTGGGTCATAAGTCAGTCAGGGACATTTTTACGCATCTACAGAGCCTCCATGACCAGAAGTATCTCGTCGAGGATGTATACTAGGGATCATAGAATCACAACCAGTTGCATCTCACGAAGGCATGCTGAAAACAATTGTTTTCTTATTGTTATGGTTACGGATCTTCAACAACAATGATGCTGAGTTGAACACGTTCAGAATCACTGGAGTACTTGGAGTGATGAAGAATTCAAGGAATGTTGAAGAACCAAGGAAATCAAGCATGTTGGATGAGAAGCTATTAAGTTTGTTTATTTTGTAATCCGTATGTATTGATAGTTTTGTCACTAAAATTGACAAAGGGGGAGATTGTTAGAGCACTGCTCGATCGAACTTGCAAGCGTTGCTATCTCAATCTTGTTTGTCAAGTTTAGATGATCAAAACTATAAGTCTTGATTTCTACTCTACTTATAGCTATGTCTCGGATTAGTAAAGAATGTGTAGTTGAGATTTAGACTTAACTTCATCGATTGAAGACGAAGATCTACTGAGGAGAGCTTGGAGGAACTTCATCAACAAAAGGTATGTAGAGACTAAAACTTGTCTATCACTCAGAAGTCTATTCTATTCTATCTCCTAATGATACTAAGTCGTATAGCTATATAGACTTTTTCGAGATGAGTTTAACTCGTTTATATCTTTCTCGAAATATGTGTTGGAAGCTTTTTTCTTTAGCTACGTTCATCATTATTCTTGACGAGTTTAGTTGGAAACAATTTATTTGTTGGAAACTAAATAATAAGTCGAAAGATGATCATGTGAAAATTGCCTTGAAACATCTTACATGATTTGTATGAGACAGTCATTTGATGTCGAATCAGAATGTTTCGTATTGATCATTCGATCACTTGAAAATTACTTATAAGCTAATAGTTTATGTGAGATAGGTATTGTCATCTTCTAAGGATGTTTCAATGATTGAAATGAAAGTTTAGAACAATTAACCATTATCTCGATATTATCACAGTATGCATACCAGTAAGCAAACTGTTGTGGTATGATTCAGGTCCGGGAACCAAGTCTGCATACCATTATGCGAATGGTTTTAACAGTTAAAGTCTGGGAACCAAGTTTGCATACCAGTATGCGAAAGGCTTCACCTAAGTTAGGTCCGGGACGATAGTATGCACACCGGTTTGCAAACTGTCGGACAAGACCATAGTCCGGAACTTAAGTTTGCGTACCCGTTTGCAACCTTAGTTGGTTAAGTTCTAAAATCTGGTAAGTATGATTCCATACTCATGAAAAAATACATTTATAAATTAAAGAATTCAATCTTTGCAAACCGTGGCTTAATGTTCATGAATTGATTCTTGAATAAGTACTTTATATAATCATGAATCAAACCCGATTTTGCTTCAATTGTGTCTTGTATACTTCTATGAGAATATAAACAATTGAACAACTCTATGAGTAACACAATTAGATTCATTTGATCTAGAAGTGTTAGATGAATGTGGTTAATACAAAAGTGTTCATATGGCTAACTTCGATTGACTGTTATTGAGCCAACTCAATATACACGTTTAGGTACGGTTACCCATATCTAAATGAAGGTATATTTTATTTGTGTGTAACAAGTTAAGACCATCTAACGGTGGAGAGATATTGCTTTGGTTTTAAGCAAACTTAGCTTGAATCTTAAATCAGGAGTTCATCTAACGGTGAATATTGATTGCTTTGTTTCTGAAATATCAAACCCTGATTTGAAGACTATATAAGGGAGAACTCTAGCAACTGGAAAATCTAATCCCCACACCTTTTGTGTGATACTAGTTGCGTACTAGAGTTGATTTTCCTTTAACCTAGGTTTTTCCTAAAACCATTGTAGGTTAACGACTTGAAGACTTCATTGGGATTCTGAAGCCAGACCCAACTATTTTCTCCGTGGTTGCGTGTTATGATCTTACTTGTTCTATCGTATTGAGTACTATCTTCTCTAAGATTTTCTCGAGATTTATCTCCGATATATAGGTAAGATATAAAAAGTAATCACAAAGCTCTTCGTCTCATTCTTTGTGATTCCACAATAACTTCTTCTACTACCATACAGTTAAGTTATTGTAAGGTGATTGATATTCCCAGGCTGTTCTTCGGGAATATAAGACTAAATTATCAATTGGTTCATATTCACCTTGATTTATCAAAAGACAGAACAAAACTTCATATGTAGTTCTGTGGGAGACAGATTTATCTATCAGAATAGACTTTTCTGTGGGATACAGATTTGTTTATAAAGTCTTCGACTTTGGGTCGTAGCAACTCTTAGTTGTGGGTGAGATCAGCTAAGGGATTCAAGTGCATAGAATCCTGCTGGGATTCAGAGGCGTAAGGAAGGCGACTATACCTTAATATGTGTGAGACTTGGTTAGGGATCAACTACATTCCAGTACGAAGTTAACTTGTAGTAGGCTAGTGTCTGTAGCGGCTTAATACAATGTGGTGTTCAAATCTGGACTAGGTCCCAAGGTTTTTCTGCATTTGCGGTTTCCTCGTTAACAAAACTTTTGGTGTCTTTGTTATTTCTTTTCAACATTATATTTGTTTATATAATTGAAATATCACAGGTTATGCGTAGTTCAATCAATTGGTAAATCCGACCTTTGGTTGTTGATTGACAATTGAATATTGGTCTTTGGTACCATTCAAGTTATTTCTCATATCAATCTGGCTCACAGATTTCAATCCGTTCGATTGCAGATTGTATTGATAAATTGAGATATAACTCTTGGATATTTTTCCTTGATTGAGTCCGACTGTCTAGTTGATTCTCTTGGAATTATATTGGAGTTAGTCCATACAGATTGCCGAATGAAATATTGGGTGTGGTTCTTAGACCCCCGTTTTTTCACTAGTATTCGAGAAGACGTGGAGGAAATGATGAAGCCTTAAGGAGGAATAGAGAGTTGTTCTCCAAGAGGTAGAGGTTGTTGCTACTACTAGATGATTTCCTTAAATGTTGGTAGTTATTTTTTTTTTTGTATCTTGCTTGTACGCATCTAGGGAAGTAAGGGCACCCTCATGATCTCGAACTTGATACAAACCCTAGCTTGATTTGTTATGTATGCGAGTAGGAGAAAACCCAAAGTTTAATTCGTAATAGGAGGTCCTCCCTTGCGTGATCTTCTATGGAGGTTGTAGAAACTTCGTTTGACGTTCGATTTCAGTGGTTGACCCCAACTATTGAACATAAAAGATTGAACTTTCATATATTAGTGAAAAATACAGATTTTGAGCTTCTTTGGTTAATAGTAAGCACATGTGAAGTCGAACTCAGAAATCTATGAGTTTTCAGTCGCGTTTTGATCAAATATCTTAGATCGAATATTATGCCCTTTTAACACGTAGTAGCGGGACATAAACGAATATTTTTTTGTCAAGGGAGCATCGTATAATTCTCTACTCATTTTTCCTAATTTGTCGAGTTGCCTGGCTGAAGTGTTAGCCGTGTCTGATTAGAGTAGAAACAATACACTCGTCTTTTTCCCGATTGTAAAACCTAGTCTATCTCATGCATATGTATAAAGTTAAGGGAAGCTTTGAATGTTTCTTCTGTTTGATATGTGTTTTGGTGCATGCTCACAAAACCCTAAACATCTTGTAGTGGCGAAACTATTCAGATTTAATCTTCATATCTTTAGTTAGGATCCTGGACATAGTTGCAATTACTGAATGCATAAAAGATATGACAACAAAAAAATCGACGAGACTAAAGAGATGAGACTCTGATCTCTCAAGTCAAATATAAGTGCCCTTCAACACTTTGAAGGCCGATCTCTTGTCCCTCAGTCTCCTAGTAATAACATTTTGGTATATTGTGATGAGGGTGTGAAGAATGAAATGTGCAACAATAATAAAAGAGTTATGTTGAATATGTTTCGTTGTCTCCAGTGATAAAGATTTAACTTTGAATATTCTTGATGTGTCCCACTCTCTAGAGGCCCTTGTGTTGATTTCAAATCAACTATCTAGAATTGGATGTCTGGGTCGCCTTCTGTTGGACATGTAGATCTATCTCCATTAAGTTGGATTGAATCTTCGGAGAAGGTAAATGACACTGTGTGGGTGGAACGGTTTGTAGAGAGCCATGTTGAGGCCTTGGCTGCATGTGTTTTCGTGGAAAAGATGAAGTTTTTATCACGCCTTTGTTAGGTGTCTTGACGGGGACTCATATGAATTCCTGAAACAAAATTATCTATTGAGATCTATCAGTCTTCTGGGAGATGGTAGAACGAAAGTAAGAGTATTAGACACTTCAAAGAATGGATGCACTTAAAGGTTAGCGGGACAATCGATTTCTGTGAAACTTATTAATAAAAGAGAGTTCTCTAGAAATATGCTAGTTATGTCCTTATGTAAGGAGTCTTCTTGTGACCCGAGGAAGTTGTAAGTGGTTGTCGTATATTGCCTTTTGGTCATAATGTCTGACTCTGATACATGGGACAACATGCCGATCTGGTCTTTTTGAGAGAAGAAGCTTTGATTGCGGGAACTACTAGCAGCCGTCTGGATGAGTAACTTATGGCCCGAGTAATGTAGAGTTACAATCTTGGATCCTTTCCTATTTACATCAGTGACATTAGCTGGTTGTGGTTGTATGTCGAGTAGTGGTTTTTTATCTGAATAGTTTGACCTGACGAGTATTACTATGGATTTCTTTTCCCTTGATAGGTTGGGATGCAAAGATATTCTCCTTATCCGTCTTGGGTGAACTGAGGTCTCATCGGAAAATGAAACTAGATAATTGTTGGCGCAGCTGAGCTGGAGGCTCATCGAGACTTGGTCGTAAAATTTCTAGAGCTAGTTCCTCTTCATTTTGACAAAATGAGATGATTTATTTGCAGTTGAAAGTTTACAAATTCGACCTTTGAGTCATTCTGATGATGAATTAAATCCTTGAAAGATTCAACAATCCAAGAGTTGTACTCTTTCATTGCCATCATCTTGTTCAAAACAAGTTCTTGAACCGAACTGCATCCTTTGATATCTTCTTCCATGTCAAGATTTACCACTTCTTGAGATCTTGAAAAGTCCTCCATGTTTTTTTTTTTGTTGAGATGGGGATGAAGATGAAAAAATACTAGGTATGCATACCGTGTTGTGTCCAGACATGGGTAATTGTTCTAAACTCTCATTTCAATCATTGAAACATCCTTAGAAGACGACAACGGTAATCTCACACATACCATTACCTTCAAGTAATTTTCAAGTGATCGAATGATCAACACAAAACTTCCCAAGCTAACATCAAATGACTGTCTCACACAAATCATATAAGATGTTCGAGGTAATTTTCACATGATCATCTTTTGACTTAATATTTAGTTTCCAACAAATAACTTGTCTCCAACTAAACTCGTCAAAAATATGATGAACATAGCCAAAGCAAAAACCTTCCAACACATATTTCGAGAAATAGATAACCGAGATAAATTCATCTCGAAATATCAAATGTGTATAATGTAAAAGTCTATATATATATACGATTTACTCTCATTAGAATATAGAATAGAATACATTTCTGAGTGATAGAAAAGTTTTAGTATCCACATACCTTTTGTTGATGAAGTTCCTCCAAGATCCTCAGTAGATCTTCGTCTTTAATTGGTGAACGCTGTGAAGTCTAAAGCTCAACTACACATTCTATCCTAATTCGAGACATAACTATAAGTAGACTAGAAATCAAGTATTCTTGATCAACTAAACCATACAAACAAGATTGAGATAGCAACGCTTGCGAGTTCGACCGAGCAGTGCTTAACATATAACATTCTTCATACGAGCTGGTTCAGCTCAGATAAACATGAGGCTGGTTGAGGCTTGGTGTTATAGAACTTCTCGGTCGAACTCGCCAGTGTTAGTTAACAAAACTTTCTCTTGATTCTAGTCTACTAAGTCAAATCTCGGACTAGGTATAAAAGATGGCAGTTGAGTATCATACATCACCCTCGAAGACTGGAGATCGATGAAAATATTTGGAGAACTTCATCAACAAGGTATGTGAAGACTGAACCATTATATTTACTCACAAGCTTTACCATTCTATCTTTACAAGACTATGTCATATGACTTCTAGTAGATTTATTGCAAAGAAGAAATTTCGAGTCAAGCTTGTCTTGTTAAACATCTCGAAATATGATTCAAGCAATGGATATTCATTAGTCTTAACAATATTGGTTCGAAGCAATTTATTTTTCAAAAATTAATTTTGTGGATCATTTGAAAATTGGTCAAAAAATGATTTTATCATTTGGGAAGGTTTCCAATAAAGAGAGAAATACAAAAATTTTGTAGTTTCCTCTCAGGTTAGGTTAGAGAACCATCTCGCAAACCATAGATATCTGAGTTTCTGGAATACATGAAGGTTGGGGAACCAATTCGCAAACCTTAAGGTTCAGAATGGCACAGTACACGAACCATGGTGATCCGAAATTGGTAAAAGGATAATGGTTTGCGAACCCAATTCACGAATCCTAGCGCCCTGAGTTCATGAGTCATTAACGGTTGGTGAACCAGGTTCACGAACCATAGCACCCGGACTCTTAAACTGTTTAACGTTCATGGATCGTTTCACCAACGGTCCCAGTGGATTTTTAGCAGATGCTCAAAGACTTATATCTTTAGATATGTTTAATATTAGTATGATTCCCATAAACACCTCTAAGACATCTATGATCACTAAAACACTTTGTGTATGCATCGAGATTAAATTCTTAACTGTTTAAATGAACACGATATTTCGTATTCGTTCAAAAGGCATACTATCCAAGAATTATCATTAAACACGGTTCATGTACCCGGACCACTATGTATACTTTTCTATGTGATTTCAAGACAAACTTGTCACATACTTACTTGAAATCCTGATTAGAGTTTCATCTAAATTGAGACCATTTTCTTGAATCTCAAGTTATCTTAACTTGAATTCTAAGCAACCCTTAGTCTGGAACATCTATAAATAGAGAGACTCATTCAATTGGGAAATCCAATCCATGAAACTTTGTGTCCTATTTGACTTCAAGATTCGTCCTCTATTGACATAGGTTTCCTATGAGAAACATAATTAGTTCTGCGACTCAAAGACTTCAACTGGGAATTCGTGAAGCCAGGTCCGACTATATTTGCCTTGATATTTCATGTATCCTGATATTTTTTTCTGTTATTTAGGTTTTCGTAATCTCTTTCAGGAAAGATAGATAGAAATCACAAAGTTCTCTTCGTCTCAGACTTTATGATTCCTCAAGATAGATATTTGAAAACTATTCTTCATCGACTATTTCACGATTGTTCTTGAGAGGTGGTTAAGAATCTAGGATTCTCATCTAACTAAGTGTAAGTGTTCCGGATTTGTAAGGTTTGCTAGCTTTGTCTATTGCAAACATATTTTCACGCCCTTATCTTCGACTTAAAGGGAATTAAGTAGGATTATCTGTTAGAGGCAGATATGTATCAAAAATATTCACTTAGGTTGAAACAACTCTTAGGTTGTAATGGACTTCAGCTAAGGGAATCAATTGCGTAGAGCCTTGAGAGGTTCAAGAGACGTAAGGACATGACTGTAACTGAATAGCTAGGAGGGTGGATTTGGTCTCAATTACATTCCAGTCCGAAGTCTGATAATAGGCTAGTGTCTGTAGCGGCATAATACAGTTTGGTGTTCAAATTTGGACGAGGTCCCTGGTTTTTTCGGCTATTGCGGTTTCTTCGTTAACAAAACTTTTGGTGTTTGTGTTTTTCATTTTTTGTATTATATTGTTTTAGAATAGGATTTACACAAGTAGTACATATTTAATTCTAATAGATTAGACTGTATAATTAAGATCAATTATGATACTCGTTTCTTGTAGAATTTGTATATTGAAAGATAGATAACAAGTTTCATACTTGGCAGAATTCGGATTTGAATATATTGGATAGGACTAGATTGATCTTGGATATTGAATTTTAAGATCGTCCAAAACTCCTCTTAACAATCAAGTTCACGGACTCCATTGTCTAAACTTTCTGATTGAGAAGAAATAGAGATATTAACTCTATACGTATTGTCAAGGATCATTAAGTTTACTTGAAATTAAATTAGGTTTTTTCCATAAAGGTTGTCGAACGAAAAAGTTAGTGGTGTACTTTGTACCCTCTCCTTTTCACTTGTCTCATGTGATTGAGTCTCTCAGTAGTCATCTAGGACATGTTTGAGATAAAATGGAGGCTTGCATTCCTAATAACGCCTCTGTCAGACCTTGGCTCACTTGTCTTTGACCAGGTATCTTGCAAAGATGTGCTAGGAGTCAATTGTATCCGTGTAGTGGGGATGACATGACCATTGTATCTCGAAAGGTTGTTCGAGGAATCTGTCGAAAGGGATCGAGGCAGAATAACCAGTGTATCTTGCGGTGATGTACTAGTAGATCTACGTTCAATTTATCGCGTCCAACCCGTGAAAACTTCAAAAATTCACCTGCGTTTAATTAATCTAGAGACGGATCAGGTAACCTCCCGCTAAAATACAGATTGGATTGGATAAAATCCAATTTGGGTGTTCTGCTCACCCCTGGAGTTAAACATTATGGATTGGTCCATCTTTTATTGTGTGTACATAAGATTGGTACCAGAAGGCAAGAAGTCGACAAATCTTTGGCTAAGATACGCGGTGGTAATGGATATTTACTTACATTGGTTATTGTTTTCTTAAAAATCGTCGAAAAGTACTATCTCACCTACTTTTCCCAATCGTTTCTGGTATATCACCACTGGTAATCCGTTACCTCCTGCGAAAGAGTCCTTCTTATAACTCATTAACCGAAAGTTGTCACATATTTACCCATTTTTTTCCCACATCTCTACACCCCCCCATGTGTCATGGATCCAAGCCCTTGACTGGGAAGCGGTGAACTTGTTGGGTCCTGTTGTGGGTTCTGGGTTGAATATCATGAATCAGTTGGTGTCAACGCATACAATAAAACCTTCTTAAAATAATACTCGTTAAAATAATAATCTCTCTAAAATAATAAAATTATTTAGTCCCAACTAGGCTTGCACATGTTAAATTTCTTTTCGCTAAAATAATAATCTCTCTAAAATAATAATTTTTCTTGGTCCCAAAGCTATTATTTTAAAGAAGTTTTACTGTAAGCTGAATATTTTTTGGGGTAAAAAACGGTAAAGATAAAGCATTTTCGCTCGTTAACAATGGGAACAACGTACAACTTGGTCATACAAATCTTCTTGTTGAGCTAATGGACCAACCGCTTACACAATTCAATAATGTAACAAAGATAAACCAAAACAGATAAATGAAGATCCACTAAAATCTCCAATTCAATAACAATTTCAAATAGAAAATAACCAAACAAATAGCAAATGTCTCATTTCTCTCCAAACACCATCTAGTGCATTTGTAAACAACCGACTCGAAAATAGTCATATTTTATTAACCAGGCGAGATATTAATTAACCGATAAATTACTAATCATTAGTTTATATACTAATTGATAATCATTAATTTATTACCCCAAGAAATTACTTTTTACGTAAAATATTTAATTATCAAGCACCCTTCAACCTCCCGCAACTTTGAGGTACCCGATTCATGAAGCCCTTAAATCTCCTACTTTATTATGCTTCTTGTGTTGTATTGAACTTCAATGTACTGCTTTACTGATATTAAAAATATTTCCTATTTAAAAATAATATCAAATCATACTACTAACACGAACAATCTAAAGACAATTGAATCATTTTTCAAAAAATCTTCATAAATCACCAATGTATTTATGTGGATTATTAATTTATTTTCACATGGATCTGTATGGTGTAGTATACTAAGTATAACTACAAGATGATGAAGATGATAGTAGCAGCAAGCTGCCTTCTCTCTGAAGAATCAGAGCCTAACTTTCAGTTTTGAAAGCAAAATTGGTTTTTTCATTGATTAAGATAAGATACAGGGATTGGTCTTTAATACCCCGCAACAACAATTAGCAGCCAACGGCTCTTACATCATCAATTGAATAACACAAAACTCGAGGAAGGACTAAACTATAATTCAGACAACATAAATGTTGACTCGACTCATCAGATCGGTAGACTGACTAGGACTCGGTGGTGACTCAGATCGTGGGTATATGACAATGCCTCCCCCTTTAAACATCCTTGTCCTCAAGGATGAAATATGGAAATTGTGCTTGAATATGAGACAAATCCTCCCAAGTAGCATCTTCTGCATCTGAGTTGGACCAATGAACCAAAATTTGAGGAATAAAGGTGTCATCTCTAAGAGTCCGGCGAGTGTCTAGAACAGCAATCGGTTCAACCACAAATTGTCCTTTATCATCCACCACTGGCAATTGGGACGCAGTTGAAGCTTTAAGTCTAATATGTATTTTAAGCTGCGACACATGGAATATGGGATGGATTCTGAAACCAACTGGAAGCTTCAATTTGTAAGCAACAGTGCCAATCCTCTGCAACACTTCAAATGGTCCAAAGTATTTAGAAGATAACTTAAAAAAATTTCTGATGGTGACTGAGGATTGCCTATAAGGTTGCAACTTCAGATAGACCATATCTCCCACTGAAAATTCTCTTTCAGTACGCTTTTGATCTGCAAAGAATTTCATTCGAGGTTGAGCTTTAGTCAAATCATCCCTCAAGAGTTGAAGCATCACATCTCTAGCCTTTAGATAAGTTTTCACTGAAGCAACTGAAGGTGTGGTTGCAATGGGGAAGATCAGGTGAGGAGGCTGGTATCCATATAGTGCTTGAAAGGGTGACATCTTCAAACTTGTATGATAGTTGGTATTGAACCACCATTCTGCTAGTGCCAGCCATTGAGTCCATTGCTTTGGGTGAGAGCTTGTCATGCATCTGAGGTACTGCTCTACACAAGCATTTGTTCTCTCAGTCTGACCATCTGTTTGTGGATGGTAGGTAGTACTGAGTTTAAGAGTTGTACCCAATGACTTGAACAGAGCCTGCCACAATTGACTGATAAATGTTTTGTCTCTGTCACTGACAATGGAGCTTGGGATGCCATGCAGCTTGAAGATGTTATTGAGGAATTCATGTGCCACTATAGCAGCTGTGAAGGGGTGGCTCAAAGGAATAAAATGACTGTATTTGGTGAGTCTGTCAACAACCACTAAAATAACACTTTTTCTGTTGGAGAGAGGAAGTCCTTCAATAAAATCCATAGAAATATCTTGCCAAGCAGCCTCAGGTATTGACAAGGCTTGAAGTACGCCACCAGGAAAATTAGAATTCCCTTTATTGCATTGACAGACTTCACATGAAGCCACAAATTGAAGGATATTTGTCTTCATATGAGGCCAAAAGAAATAGGTCTTTGCCCTCTGGTAGGTACCTAGCATTCCAGAATATCCCCCAATAGCAGAAGAATGTAATGAGTGGATGATAGAGTGTTTAATATTGTTACCTGAGCCAATGTAAAGTCTCCCCTTAAATCTCAAGATACCCTCCTTGTAAGTAAATTGAGAATGTGATGGAGAAATAATCAGTTGAGAAATGTGTTGTTGTGCCACTGCATCATCTTCATAACTAGACATAATATCTTTCCTCCATTGAGGAGTACTTAAGGAGAGGGCAGTACAACTTGCAGATTGTTCTGGTAGTTTAGACAAGGCATCTGCAACTGTGTTGTCCACACCTTTTTTGTATCTGATAATGTAGTCAAAACCCATCAATTTACTGAGCCATTTTTGTTGAAGAGCAGTGGAGAGTCTCTGATCCATAAGGTATTTGAGGCTCCGGTGATCAGAGTGAATAATAAACTGGCTATGAGAGAGGTAATATTTCCATTTATGCACAGCCATAACAATGGCCAAAAACTCCTTCTCATAAGTGGATAGTGCTGAAGCTTTAGGTCCCAAAGCTTTGCTATAAAAGGAAATTGGTCTGCCCTCCTGCATGAGGACTGCTCCTACACCTCTGTCACAATCATCAGTTTCCAAAATAAATGGTTTGGAGAAGTCAGGTAAGGCTAAGACTGGAGCTCTTGTCATTGCAGCTTTAAGATCAAGGAAGGCCTGTTGAGCAGCTGGATTCCACAGAAATGCATCTTTCTTGAGTAAGTCAGTGAGAGGTTTAGCAATAGTGCCATAGCCTTGTATAAATCTTCTGTAATAGCCTGTCAATCCAAGAAAGCCTCTCAAGTGTTTCAAATAAGTAGGTAAGGGCCAAGTTTGCATGGCAACAATCTTGTCAGGATCATCAGCTACACCATTAGCAGTGATCAAGTGGCCCAAGTACTCCAATTGTGGCTGAGCAAACACACACTTTGATAATTTGGCAGATAAAGAGTGATGTCTAAGAATGGAGAAAACATGCTGCAAATGGAGAATGTGCTCTGCCAAAGAAGAACTATAGACAAGTATGTCATCAAAGAATACCAAGACAAATTTCCTTAAATATGGTTGAAATATGTCATTCATAAGAGCCTGGAAAGTAGCAGGTGCATTAGTCAGGCCAAAGGGCATGACTCTAAACTCATAATGACCATGATGGGTCTTGAAAGCTGTCTTAGGAATGTCTGGTATATACACTCTTATCTGATGATACCCAGACCTTAAGTCAATCTTAGAAAAAATGATAGCTCCTTTCAATTCATCTAAAAATTCATCAATCAATGGTATAGGGAATTTGTCTTTAACAGTGATATCATTTAGTTGTTTATAATCCACACAAAATCTCCATGTACCATCTTTCTTTTTAACAAGGAGGATGGGAGAAGCAAATGGGATATGACTGGTTTGGATTAGGCCTGCAGAAAACATGTCTTGAACCATTTGTTCAACTACAGCCTTATGGATGTAAGGGCATCTATATGGCCTTTGAGAAGGGGGGGTAGAATTGGGTTTAAGAGGGATTTTGTGGTCTAAGGCTCGGGGAGGGGGTAAAGTAGTTGGTTCAGCAAAGACATCAGGAAAAGAATCCAAAACTTCTGATATTTGGGAAGGAATAAGAGTTACGGGTGTTGAAGAAATGGCAAAAAACTGGCCAATTAATGTAGGGGTGTTACTTTTGAGAAATTTCCTAAACGAAGAACCATTAATAAGACTGAGAGAGGGTTTAGAAGAACTCCCCTGTAAGGTAATGTCGATGCCTTGATGTAGAAATGAAATCTTGAGTTGAGAAAAATTGAATGTAACATCTCCCAATTGCTGTAACCAGTCAGCTCCCAGTACCATGTCATACCCTCCTAGTGGTAGAACTCTTAAGTCAGAGGAAAACTGGTAGCCTTGCATTTCCCAATGAAGATTGTGACACAGTCTTTTACTGGTAATGCTGTCCCCATTGGCTACTGTGACCAACATGTGACCTGTAGGAGAGGCATGTATGTGCAGTTTGTCCACCAATGTTGAGTCAATGAAATTATGGGTACTGCCAGTATCCACCAAAACCATAATAAGTTGTTTGTTCAAATGACCTGAGATTATTATTGTGTCATGAACAACATGACCAGTTAAGGCATGTAAAGATATCTCAATGGTGGAATCACTAGTGGTAGGGGAAACAACAGCAGGTTCTTCAGTGGTGAGTTGGTCCTGTTCCTCTATGTCCTCATCAGCAATCAGCATGAAGAGTTGTTGAGTTTTGCACATGTGGCCTTGTCTATAAAATTTATCACAATTATAACATAACCCTTTATCTTTCCTTGCCTCCATTTGAGCATGAGTAAGTCTTTTAATGGGTGGGATTGAGTTGTCTGGTGATGTTTTAGTAGGAGTGGTGGGGTGAGTCACAATGAGAGTGGTGACTGGAGTATTTTGTTTGTTGTAATTAGGTGATGAAGAGAAGAATGGTTTAATAGTTGAAGATGGATGAGCTACAGATAATGGTTGAGGAACAAAAGGTCTAGAGAAGGTTTTGAGGTATTTTGGTTGATGACACATTGAAGCTTGTTGCATTCTTGCTAAGAAGAAGGCCTCAGAGGTAGTGTTAGGTTTGAACATCTTCACAGTGGTGCGAATATCTTCTTTCAACCCACTAATAAAGCTGAGGGTATAAAAACTCTCTGGTAATGAGGGGTTGTTAGCAACCATAAAACCTTTGTAATGTTCCCACTTGTCATAGTAATCCTCCACAGTAGTGGTTTGAGATAACTTATTAAAACTACCAACATAATCATCCTGTGTAATATCCTCAAATCGTAAACATGGATCACGAATAAATTCATCCCAATGGATAGACTCCTTACCTTGCTGATAGTTTAAGAACCATGAATCGACCTGAGAATCAAAGTGAATGGCAGCCATATCCACTCTACCTTCATCAGGAAATTTATGAAAAGCAAAATATCGTTCACACTTAAGAGCCCAACTGCGAGGGTTAGAGCCGTTGAATCGCGGAAAATCAACCTTGGGTGTTCGAGAGAACTTACTAGGTGAAGCAGATAAATGCTTGATAACTTGTTGAAATCCATTGAAGGATTGATTTGAAGCTTCAGTATCATTACCCAGATTTGGATCTGGTGGTAGATCGGATTGCGGTGGAGTATGTTTTTCTAGTAGATTTCGAATAACAGCAAGGTGTGATTCCACATTAGCAACTGATGATTTTAAATAAGTGATATCAGATTCGATATTGGAGATGGATTGGGTGTGTTGATTCACTGTAACAGTGAGATCTGCAACAGATTGTTTGGTGGCCATGGTTCCAGGTTCCAGGAAGGAAGTCTGATACCAATTGTAGTATACTAAGTATAACTACAAGATGATGAAGATGATAGTAGCAGCAACCTAACCTAAGCTGGGTTGTGCCTTTTCACTGGGCTGTGCACTGTCACCCAACCTAAGCTGAGCTGCTGGGCTGCATACCCATAACAACTGAAGCCCACATAAACCAATCTGAAGCCCAGTTCCACTGGGCTGTGCATTTGCACACAACCTGGGCTTTACATAATCTGAGCTGAAGCCCACTGTGCAACAAACCAAAGCCCACATAAACCAAAGCCCACATAAACCAAAACCCACATAAACCAAACTGAAGCCCACATAACTGGGCCGTACAACAACTGGGCTTTGCATCACTTGGGTTTAGCTTCCCAGTTTTGAGACATCATTGGTTATACATGCTTGATGTGTGCTAGGCTATGGTTGTTTCTTTTTGAGTTCACATTGAATTGCTAGATCATGTCAGGATTTTGGTCTGCAAGTGGGGATGAAAACAAATCCATCAGAGAGCTTGCTTACGGGCATGCTCCACAATATGAATCCCCCACAGAACATAGTGATTTTAGGGAATACTATGAACCTTCTCAGGGCCCTGACCTTGAATACTCATACCCTAATCATTATGACCACATGTATCATCAACCACCATGGGAGGATGAGCAATTCTATCCTCCAATGAACCCTTGTATGCAGTCAATAATGGAAAACCTCATGCTCATAGAACAAAACAATGCTAGGTTTGAATTGAATGCAATGCATGATCATCCATATAGCAACATGTCTGAATTTCCCTTCTCTAGTGAACCTCATGCACAACCATGCAGTGAATATCCATATAAGGCATGCATACCCACTAGTGAAGACTCCCCTTCAATTAAACAGCTCACTATGATGATTCAAATGAATCTGACTCAGTTACAAAATGAAGAATGGAAGGAAGTTCATGATAGGATGTGTGTTTCTATTCCTACTCATGCAAATGACACTGAATATGAACCTAATCTAGAGGAAGATGAGTGCACTAACAATGCTACAATTTTGAATAGGGAAATGCATTTTTGTTATGAGGATGATGATGATGAATATGATATGTTAGAAGAGCATGTGTATGCTGAAAATATGATGGAATCTTTGGGTTCAGAGACATTAAACTTCTCTTCTGTGAACCTTATGAATGATACCTCTTCTAACATTCATACATGTGATGTTAACCCTGAGTGTGGGCCTGTGCAATTGTCCTGTGAAAGTGAGCATGATATATCACCTGTTTCTTCTGATTATCTTATGCATGAGATTGAAATTTTGGATAATGATGATTATGACATAGAGATTGATGAATTGTTCTATGCAGGTGAACATGATTTACCTTCTTTTTCTGACCTTAGGAAAGTGTGTGATGGTGCAAATGATCTTATACATGAAAACAACTTAGATGTACCTAATCTCTCTCCTAAGGCACAGATTGAAACTCTTCCACCAAACCTAGGTGTAGTTTGTAACAAAATTGCAAAACCAACTTTTCTGAGAATGCCTAATCTAGGCCTAGAGCTTTGTGCTTCCCAAGTCCTCTTGGACTATTTTGCCTCAAAGTATAACACTTTTAAGGAGCCACAGTTGGAATGTGTATATCTGCCTGTTCTTAGCAAAACTCATTTTGAGTTAGACCTTTTGCATGATATACCTTTAAAATTGCAAGATTTTGTGCTCAAGAACACATATGTTGACAAGTTTAGGTTTGGGGGTAACTTGTTCACGTATGCAATCTTTCCCGCACTCTCATGTTATATTTGTGTAAGGCTGTTGATGTTTGTACATATTGTCTTTTGGGTTGATCCTCAACTCTTTAGATTGTTGGTGTATGGTGAATTTTCATTGTATATAATCCAGTAGGACTTGTTAAATTTTCTTTTCTTGAATCGGTTGAGTCTTCTTGTGCATATATTGTGTTAATCCAATATGATCTCCACTGAGAATGTTGGATTCTAGCCTTGACTAATGAAGCTCTAACCTTGCTCCCGCCGACATCCGGTAATCTCTTCCCTTTTCTCTTATCAGCATAGTTCTCATGGTATGTGATTGTTTATTATCTGTTGAAACATTGAGGACAATGTTTGATTTAGGTTTGGGGGTACATTTGCATTTGCATATAGAGTTTTTAGTCTTTTATTTCAAAAAAAAAAAAAAAAAAAAAAAAAAAACTCTTTGTACATACTTGCATAAAAACCTCCAACTTTTAGAGATTTTAGAGTCACTAGCATGCTTCTAGCTATGTTTACATAGAGAGTCTGACCGACATAACATAACTTGGAAGTACTGGAGAACACAATCGGGTTTCTTAGTTGATTAGAGCGTTAAAGTTGGATTTAACCATACCGGAGGGCGAATTAGGTGATGTTTAGATATTCGGTAGTAGAATTGTGATCACCCATAGTGGAGACTACCCATTTTACATCAAGCGAGGTACCGACCTTCACTCTTTGTGACTTTCTAGAAAAGCTATTAGAGTATGTGTCACCGTACGTCAATTCCGGGTAGGAATGGTGAGCTACCCAACTTCGCACCACTTTCAGCACTACTTTTGATCTCTTGAGTGCTAATTCCGTCAATCATGAGGGTGACGTTTAAAGATGAAAACTTCTTCTAAATACCGATTTCAGTTAGCATCACTCTCTCCCTCTCAACAACATCAACAGATTCATAGAAACACATCATCGTCAGCAAGCGGAGCACCATCAGAATATTTGAAGAAAAGTTGATATAGTCCAAGGTTCACGTGCAACAAAGAAAAGAAAAGAAAAGAAAATAGGATGAGAATTAATGAAGTTTGTGAAAAATTGAGTTTTATTGTTATTTTCATTTCACACATAAAAAAAAAAAAAAAAAAAAAAAAATGTTTGTCAAGTTTTTGTGAAGTTCAGAAGTTCGTCATCAACATTTGAAGACCGAAAACCGAAGATTGAAGACATTTCTATGAATGCTGAGAGAGTGATATTAATTGCCGATCGGGTGAGAAGGTAAGTGAGTACTCCCATCCTTGCTAATGGTTGATTTCCTTTCTTAGAGATCATCAGAAAAGATTCTTTTTGTCCACACTTCTGTGGAGTCTCCAGAAATTATTTCGGAAGGTTATCCTTCTTACCTACAACGTGTGCAGGATTTCTCTCTTTATCCCTGCCTGCACACATGAGAGACTAAAAAGCGATCTTTTTGAGTGCAATTATCATAAAACCCTAATGGTGAGGCAGAAGTCGAGGCTTATGATCACAATCGAATCCGAATTCTTTCATATGGTATGGTTACTTCTCGCTCAAAGACTTAAGGATGAGAATGCGTTCTTTGGTAGTTCTAACTTCTTGTTACTAGCATGCGTAAACTCTATGTCCTCATAGCTCCTTGGATGCTTGAGACTCTTTTACACTCGAAGTTGGAGAAGGTTTTGTGGGTACACCTCTGGTAAACCCTCACGAGACTACAACTCGTCCACTAGGGACACCTAGGGGTTTAAAGGCTTAGTGCATATGCTAAATGCATTCGAGAGACCCGCGACAGTGGTATAGTTAGGATTTCCTAATTTCTGTTTCACTTGAGGACAAGTAAAATTCAGGTTTGGGGGTATTTGATGAGTGCCAAATATTGCATATTTCTACATCTATTTATTGGCATTTATCTCACCTTTTGTGCTCGTAAATCGATATTATCCCGCATTCTCGTGTTTTCTTTGTTTTCAAGAATAAATATTTGTACTAATTAATTTTGTGTTTTTAGGTAGTAAATAAAGCTCAGAGAAATTAAGGAGCCAAAAGAGCAAAGAATTGGAGACGAGCGTCTATGGAGCAGAAAGCCAAAGCCCGCGCGCGCATCAGTGCAACTCAACAAGAAGCAATCCATCTACAAGACATGGGCTTGAGCTAGCCACGACCCGGATCCGAGCCCGTCTCCTCGGAGCCGTTAGATTTGCTTCATCTCCATCTGACGGTCGCATCAGCCACGCATCGGTGCTCCCCCACATCCAACGCTCGATCCACCCTTCGCATCGTCTTCTCGCTGCACCTGCTCAACACCGAATTGCCCTACACCTTCAACCATCGAGCCAAACAACCCATTTCCCCATTTCTTTTCTCTTTCTTCTCCGACACAAATCAGAGAAAACCCATCTCCTTCACCTTCTTCTCCATACTTGTTGAGAACCATCACTGCCATTTCCATCTCCTGACAGCATCAACAGCTCCATCAGCCACCTTCTCCGCCACCCTAGGTTCACCCATCTCCATCTTTAGCTTCTCCCATAACCTAGAAGCTAAGGTTGAGATGGTTGAAATTAGGGTTTTCTCGAACAACCCCTGCATGGTCAATTCAGAGATGAAGTAAGGCAGGAAAGAGGTTTGGGTTTGCGTCTTTGGTGAGTTTGAGTGTTTGTGAGAGGTATACATTGATGTTCTGGATGTGAGAGAAAACAGTCAATGTTTTAGGGTTTAATTTTGGGAATTTAATTTCAGTTTTGTTTTATTTTCTTTACATAATGTTCTAATCACCTCTGCTAGGGTGTAGAACAAACCCTTAAGCCTATGTTAAGTTAATTCATGATTCATCTTATGTTCTTAATGTGTTTATTGTATTAGGTTATTTGCTAATTGTTGAGCAAATTAGCTTGTGATAGAGTGTACTGTAAGAAGACACTCTATACTAGGGGTTAATTAGTGAATGCAATTAACATAATCTCCACCTGAAACCTTCAAGGGAAGGATAAGAGCATAAGTAGAATTTGTTTACCTTAGTATAGGATTAAGTGGTGAGTTTAATCACCCTAGTGTCACAAAATCATCAGTTACAACACTTTGTGCTTATCATTACCTTAGTTTAGAGTCACAAATCACCATTCCAACCTAGTCGTTTCGACAACAAACCATTACTCTGTCACTCTCTTGAAATCAGTTTAAGTAAAGCCTTGAGATCAACTCACATACACACCACTTCTCTGTGGGATCGACCTGTGCTTGCCCTTGCCTCCAATAGGCATGTGCACTTGCAGTAGACATAGTCGTAGGCATCTTTTTAAGCCTACCAAAAGTGAAGCAACATCTTTGTGTGACGCCCTTAATCTATATCTATCTGTATATATAGTTAAAGTTGGAATATTGAAACAACATACAGAAAAGAGAAACAAGAAAGATGATGGCATTGGATCAGTTCAAAGTAGTTTTCATTATGTGCACTAGTAAGGATACATGTGTGATGCACATGCTTGAATTTTTACTCATCCAACAATACTAAATTTGAAAGCCATGAAATTTTTTTCCTAAACAAAAATTTACTATTCTTATTTGTACTCATTACGTAGATAATTGAAAGAGCTTTTCAAATATATAAATTTTAAAAAAATCCAATGTACATTTTGAAAGATATTAAGTTTTTAAATTTTTTGATCTATTTTTAAAATAATGGTATTTACGTAAATATGTAAAAAATGGGGACAACAAAGTAATTTAAGGGATCTCCTACCAAAAAGAGCTTTTTCCCTTATATTAGTAAGATAAGATGATACTTGCAACAAACGCTGTGGCGGAAAAAGGCATGGTGTTACGAAAAAGAAAAGAAAAGCAGGACTTGGTTCCTCGTGCTAGATTAGCATTCCTTCGGCTAATTTCCTCACTTAGCGGGGCCTCCATTTTCTTCAGGCATTGCCATCAATAGAGTCCTGCTTTTCCTTGCCTGCGGTTCCTATCACCATGGCTTGGGACTGATTCTATCATTGAACCATACAGATGCATTGTTAATTGGTAAAAACTCATTTAATGTAAGATGAGTTTTTAGTTTTTTACCCCTTCCATTCTTCAAAATTGACAGTGCCTGTGGGGATGAACATTATTTTTAATGTTACTTCCTCTTTCCTTTTTGGTAAAAGGAGGAAGTCCATTATTGAGTTTAAACATAGCTCAGAGATTCCTAAAAATTTGAGCTTTTCTCTGGTAGTTGAAAATGGACTTGATTTATTGAGCCAACATAGTGAGAAACCGAGGAAAGAACTGGTTTGTCATTCATAAGAAATTTGATTAGTTTTGCTGCTAGCCTCTTATAAGAATTTCTCTATCACCTAACTTAATTTTATTTTTCTTACTATTCTCTGAACTAATTAATATCGGCCTTCATAAAACACTTTATAAGAGAATAATCTATAACTTTAATTTCAAATATTTTGGTAATCATTCATCCAATGTCTGTAATGTCTGGTAACAATGTACAGTCATCAAGACCCGAAATGAAAGAAGGGTCATAAGTATAAGGAAGAGTAGCATCCACTTCATAAAAACCGTAACCATCCATCCCCATGATATCTTCTTTGTCTTCGGCACCAACATCAGCACCACCTGTGCAGCTTCTTATAATATCACTATCACCAGAAAGGAAACCAACAGACGCAGCCAATGCTGCTTTGGGGGCTAAAATATGGGTTGTTTGTTTACTTGTTGAAGGGGTGTGATGCTCCTCTTCCCTGGGCTGCTCTGTTGAAGCTCCTCTCAGAAGCTGCTTTGATTTTGAAGGTTTGCCCGCAGACTGTGGTTTTGAAGGGGTAGATCGAGATTTAACAAAATCAAATGCCGGAAAAGATGATGATGCCCAACCCTGAGTCACACCATCAAAGCAAGCTTTTGATGCCCCCCTGCATCCAGCATAAGAAAAAACAATCACTTATGATGCACATTAACAAATGATAAACAAATCAGGGTAGTGCCATCACTCTGCTGAACACCAAGTGCCAGTTCAAGTACCAACCAAACCAAAGATTCACCATCAACTAGGAATTGAATCTATATTACGCATAAAATGAGATTGAAGAAGGAAGTCAAAAATATCTAAGAAAACAGCTGCATGAGCAACTGATGGTTTGCATACCTGAAGCGGTGTTCGGCCATGTTGCTTCTCAAATCTGGATGTGAATCACCTTCTGATTCATTTTTGGTATTTGGTGAATCTGAGCCACGTATCAATACATTAACATGTGATGGTAACGGTATCTCACAATCTTCATGATCAGTTTGTACTTCCAGTATTATCTCTAATGGTTCTTCCATCATGGAAGCGGCTTCCCTTCGTTCAGATTGAGAGACATCTTCCTGCTGTTTATTGTATGTATCCTGGAGAGCAGCTGCTACTAACTTACTGCTCTCACCTACAGCTCCTAGATTTCTTAGTGGTTCCCTTGTGCATCTCCTCAGATTGAAAACCCGTTTTGCAGAATCAAAACCCTCTCGGTATGTTGATGACAAGCTAGACCAGTGATTAAAGCATGATCTTGCCCTCCATACAGATGTAAGTATGGCGGTGAAGTGCTTCTGGAGGATGCATTCATTGTCTGCCAGATCACTAGCAACGTTCAATAATGTTCGAGTACCATCCTGCGAGGAGACAGGAATCATCAGCGACCAGTTTCTTGCATTTTCTATAAAATTCGATGAAACCAATTCCTAGAAACTTATACTTTGCAGATGGAGAATTAAGGTCAGCAAATGCACAGTTCTTACAAGAAAAAGAAAAGCTAAAAAACCAGAAAACATCTCATTCATGATACAAGAACTTCTAAGGTTTTCATGAGGCAAAAGTTGAGCTTAGTCAAAATATATCACATACATAACCGTATAGAATTCATTCATTTAAATTCATATAAAGGTCCTTATTATTCACGGTTTTCATGAGACAAAAGTTGCATGTATGCACTCTAAATTCATACAACGGGTCCTTATTATTCACGCTGCCAATGCGCCAACTTAAGGTTCATGGCTAATTTCTATGAGTTTTAGATGGTATTGAAAACTATCAGCCTGCAATAAACATAATATAGTGTGGTTCGCTGAGGGATGATGTGTTGCAGTTCCAGACTCATTTTCACAATTAGCTTTGCAGCATCACTATACATACTGGGGAAAACAGACTGTTATGAAACAAATCTGCACTCCCTCCAAAGAAAACAAAGAGACCAAGCCAAATAAAGGACAAATAAAGCTGGAAACCTAATGGCTGAAGGTGTAAAACGAGACATTTATTTCCTCCTCCTTACTTGTTAAGAAATAATATGACATTCTTGGAAACGCTTGCCCAGTTTAATATCAGTGACAACACAATCATTGCCTTTTGTACTTTTAATATAATTTATATCATTTAGCTATGAAATAACTACCCCATCTCAATGAAATGCCTACCAACCTAGTAGAGACATCAGACGTCTAATGCAACACATGCAATCTTATATGTTGTTTGGTAGGGTATTAGCATAAGTCAAGGTATTACCTCTGTTACTTTGAGGATGGACTTTCCGGAGCACGTGTTGGTGACCTTCTCATTATTGGGAATTTCCACAATGGACAATACATTTTTATGGAAAAGGTCCCTAAATCTCTCACAGCATTGAAAAGGGTGGCGAAACCTTCCCCTATAAAATCCACCAGCAGGCATCCCATAGATAACATCACTCACCAAGCTCCAATGTGTCCCATACTCATGTACGATAGCACATAGTATCGCATCCTCAGATGACGACCATGAATCAGACATGGAAATACAACCTCTCAACCAAACACTGCCCTTCTTGTTTAATTTCTCCGGTTTAATCAACA
The DNA here is from genome assembly GCA_023531295.1 of Papaver armeniacum. Lineage (NCBI taxonomy): Eukaryota > Viridiplantae > Streptophyta > Magnoliopsida > Ranunculales > Papaveraceae > Papaver > Papaver armeniacum. The sequence goes on from JAJJWW010005863.1 coordinate 118,323, forward strand.
AAACCCGTTTTACAGGCATGGTCGTAATGGATATCTTTCCCCCCATTCTGCTCCTGCATGGTGGCCTGTGATCAAGGTCCAAAACCATCAACTCACCTGCATGTTGCTTATCCAAAGAATCATACTCCAAAGCTGAACGACTACTTTCAGGACCCTTCTTTTGCTTTTTGGTGCTTTTCCTTCTAGTTTTCTCTTCATCTGCATTTTGGGTGGAGTGAGCCTTCTTACGTTTCTTCTGAACAGGTGAATGTGATGGAATAAAGTCTGAATAAGAATCCAGATCATCAGTGTACATAGACTCGTCATCGATGGACATATACTCAGGTGGTTCCTCCAGTGTTGTTTCCACTTCAGATGCTAGAGCTCCTTTCTTGAGAGACTTAAACTTCTTTTTCTTTGTTTTCTTTTTTGGTTTGGATTTAATTTCAGCTGCCGCCGCCTCATTCCTGCTAAAAATAAAAAGAACATTAAAATTATACTTTGATGTTCAGATGGCATTCATATATTAGGATGAATGATAGGGAATTGTAGTTCTTTTAAATTATATTAAGTGCATGCCCGACATAATATCTCGCATTGACAGGTAAGATCCTAGAGCGGGTAGTATTACCAACTAAATGACCATAAACAACAACGCTTTATATAACGAGAAACATAATGAAAATAATGGCACCATCCACATTAAAAAATGTTGCCAAAAAGTAGTCAGAAGATGCATTTGCAAAATGCTTATGCTTTTACCTAAATTTGAGGGCCCTCAGTCATCATCATCTTAAAAACATCAAAAGACCGTAAAGGAATTTGGAAATGCCTAGGGCATTCCTGCCAGATACATGTTGAACAAGAAGTCCCGAAGGAAGAGATACTTCAAGTGAATGCCCAATGTTTTTAAAATTGACATACACATCCAAAGTTATGATCCTAGCTTACTAAAGTATTATGTTTCATTCTTCAGAGAAATACCAACAATGTAGACAGCAGAGTGTAGACACTTGAGGTTCAATCGGGAATGCGACAGCAAATGAACTATTGATATGCTGATTATGTCGTGAGCAGAGAAGGGCATTGGCTATGTGTTTATTTAGCTGATCGTGTTTTTACGGTTTTTGTTAATTGTGGCACCAATAACAGTTGCAGTCCTTCACACATGATATCTATACAGTCTATTATCAACAATAACACCAATGACCAAAGAGTAGTAAAAACAGTAGTTATATTTTAGTTTAACTATAGTTCATATCCTTGGCTACGCCCGAGGCAAGCCAATGAAACTAGGAAATCCCACAGTGCCATAATATTCTAATTGAAGTCTTACCTCAGTGATTCAAGTTTTTCTTTCTCTGCTTCTTCTGCCTCTTTTGCTTCACATTCAAGGTCTTCCAACAGCTGCAAAGCAAAAAAAAAACTAGCTCAAATTCAGAAATTAGTGGGCACGTAATTTCTGCATACCATGTGATGGACCCTTATTTTTATTTCAAAACCAAGCTATTTGCAGAAATATCAAAGCAAAATGTTAAAGCACAAACCTGACGCTGAGCCAAGACCTCCACTTGTTGCCTATACGCCTCGGTTGCATAATCAGCATCCCACTCTGAAAAAATAATGTCATCGCAATAAAAAATAAATCATAACGATAGAAAAAGTCAATCTCACTTAAGTGCAGTGACATTGGATGATTACAGCATATCAAGTTACAAGAGAAATAATATTCCGAATCAGACAACATCGTTCTTACCCTCATATACGAAAGGTTCCTCGTCATCATCAATCTCAGCCTCCAGATCCTCCTTGAACTTCTCAATGCGGTCTAGCTCCCATTCTTTCTCCTCAAAGTTAACTTGAGAAACCAGTGCTGATTTGTCAATAATCGGATCCCACATATCCATAAATCGCATTGCGTACCGATCAATTGGCCGAAGTTGATTCTCAAACGATGAACTCGCATGCCCTGCTGCTGCTGCAGCTGCTGCCAATTGTTTCACATCAGCTAGCATATCATCTTCCTCAGTACCAGTCAAAGTGAGAACCCTGTCATCATTTGGATCACTTCCATTTAAGATGGCATCGACATCGTTATCCAAAGCTGCAATCGAGGTGCACTGATCCTCAGGCTCAGGGGCCTTTTCATCAAACTTCGCATCATCCTCATTTGCGAGTTCATCATCTTCTACTCTTCCAATGGCGTCATCCAAGAACTCCTGATTCTCTACAGCTTCTTCCTGCTCAACTTTCTTCAAAGCCATATAATCTGCCTCATCTTCTGCTTGCTTTAAAGCAGCTTCCACATCAGCATTTGACAAGGAAACCTCCACTCCATTGTTAGAACTTTTCTCCTTATGAATATTGTTGGCTGGAAGTTCTCTATGGCCAGAAAATAACTCCAGTGGATCAAGTTTCTTAAAAAATTCAGTATTGTAACTACCACTCTGTATGACCAGATCATCAAGAACGCGCTTTTGATTTGCTTTTTTTAAAATGTTCTCCTCGATAGTGCTTTCACTGATCAAACGATAGATATGTACCTCACGTGTCTGACCTATCCTGTGGCATCGATCTTGAGCTTGTTGATCCATAGCAGGATTCCAGTCACTATCATAAAATATAACTGTATCTGCTCCAACTAAGTTAATACCAACACCTCCACTTCTGGTAGATAAAATAAACAGAAAAATCTTGGGATTTGTGTTGAATCGCTGCATCAACGTTTGCCTCTCTTCCGGCGGGGTTGAACCATCCAAACGCATATAGGTGTAACCATATAAGTTTATGAAGGGCTCCAAGACATCAAGCATCTTAGTCATCTGAGTGAATATTAACGCTCGGTGACCTTCTGATTTCAATCGCCTGAGCAACACCGCAAGCTGCTGCAACTTACCACAGTCAAATTGTATGAGCCGCCTATCAGGGAAGTATACTTGTCGGCGGACTATGGCAGGTCTAATGGGTGAGAGAAGGGGTGCCAAAACATCTGTGCACTTATCCTTAAAAGATGGATCAGAAAATACTGTTGCCCCACTTTTACTGCACCAGCAAACAGGTGATGAGGCTCGTGCTGCAGGTATAGCAAACATGAAAGATTCGATAAGCTTAATTAACCTCTGGAAGCGCTCAACTGGTGACAGCACAATATTAGCCAGCTTTGAGGAGAAGTCCAAGTAGCATGAAGGGTTACTTTTCTGTTGGTGTATATCAGAAACAGGATGCCTTACTGTAACAAGATCCCTTAGGCTTGTTCCATACATGGGCTTTTTCTGGCATTGCAAGGAATTCCACCATGCAATAGATTTTGCCCTTTCTTTTGCCTCCTCCAATCTTTCCTCCCAAAGAGCCTTTTGAATCTCGTCAAAAATATTGGTTCCATAACCTTTTTTCATGTAACTGCACGGCCTGTGTCTGGAGCCAGTTTTTCCTACATTTACTGAGGTGACACGGTCTTCGATCATACGCGAGGGAGTAGCAATTGCTTCAATTTCATCACTTTCCCAAGAGGTCATGCTGAAATCGAGATCAGTAAAAAGTAGACCAAAACCCTTCAAATTAACTTCAGAAAATGGGCTGGAAGAAAGCATTGTACAGATTGAAGAACTCAACTGCATATCAATGCCACTCATGTCAAACGAGCTTATGATTGGACGGCCTTCAAATAAATCTGGATGATTGCAAACCTTACGCAATTGCATTATAACGCTTATCATGCCAAAAAAGTTTGAACTTGCCAGTGTCGCTTGTGTTTCAGAGCTAGCAATAAAATCTTCATACAAATTCCTCTGCCGCTTTGAGAGTCTACAGTAAATGACATGTTCATGTTTACCAGGGAGTTGCTTCTCCACATCCCTCTTTAACCTTCTTAGTAAGAATGGGCGAAGAACGTTGTGCAAACGATCAACTACCTCTTTGTTAACTTTTTCTTGTCCCTCTACCATTCCTGATATAGGATTACTGAACCAATCTTTGAACTCCTGATGAGACTGAAAAATGTGGGGCATCAAAAAATGCATCAGAGACCAGAGTTCCATTAGGTCGTTCTGTAAAGGTGTCCCCGTCAGTAAAATACGCCGTTTTGAGTTGAAGTTCAAAAGAGTTTGCCACCTCTGGGATTTCCAATTTTTTATCAGATGAGCTTCATCAAGTATCAGGTATTTCCATTTCTTCCTCTTGAAAGCTTTCGAGTCCTGTATTACGAGTCTATAAGTTGTAATGCACACATGAAAGGAGTTAGGCTTCATCCACCCTTGCCTCTTGAACTTGCGCTCTTTTGCACTTCCAAAGTAAGTAAGAATTTTAAAAGCAGGACACCACTTAAGAAACTCGGTCTCCCAGTTGAGCATGACACTAGTAGGAACAACTATCAGATGTGGACCCCATATTCCCTTTTCACAAGCAAGGTGTGCTAGGAGAGAGATAGTCATGATAGTCTTCCCGAGGCCCATCTCGTCAGCTAATATCCCATTAAGTCTTTTCTCATACATTGTGACAAGCCAATCCAAACCAATATGCTGATACTCACGAAGAGGATATTTCAGAAGAAAAGGGAACTTCGTACGTACTTTTGTAGTCAAGAAAGTGTTGCCTGTTGGTTGGGCTGATCTTGCTGCAGCAGCAGCATCAGCAATTATATCATCACTATCCTTTTCATTATCAGACTTTATATGCAATTCATCTTCCTCTTGTTCTGCAATAATTAGCTTGGATTCAGAAGGTTGAGCCTCCAGAGGTGCATCTTTGTTCACTGGAGAAGGAGCCCCTTTCATTTCAACATCTTGACAAGCTTGAAGGTCCGCAAAATCTTCAGAACTGTCAGATGTATATCCATGTGCATCATCTTCATCATCCTCCATATTGTAATCCTGACAGAGAGAGATGATATGAAACAAACGCGGATCAAATGAACTGAGCACCAAAAAATTTACTCACACTAACACCTACCTTTTTATACCTTGCAAGCAATTCTTCGACGGGTATTTCACTCTCTTTCTGCAGTAGTTCGATCTAGAAAGGTAAAAGTGAAGTGAAGTTAAGTAGAACAGGCGGAAAACTCTAACGCACGAGAACTAGGATCTTGCCAATAAATTAGTCGAAAACCACAAATATATGTTACCGAATGGTCCTGAAGAACCAGAGAGACTCAGAAGAAAAAAGAGGGAGAAAATCTATACTGCACACTGCTTACCTCATTTACAGCATCACCTGCTTCATCTTTTGCAAGCTCCTCCTCCTCCACCAAGGTTGTCTCATCATCCTTCATATTATATCCAACAAAGACATCCTTTGTGCATTAGAATATACATGATTCAAACAAAATATTGTAAAAAATAAAAAATGTACATTCATAAATAGTAACCTATAGTACTGTAGTGAAGAAAGTACTTCCCCATATTATTAAGTCAATTGTGTAACTTTGCTGACTTACTTACATAAATAAATGTTAAATTAAAAGACAAAAATTGCTTAATGAAAGTGCATATATAGCACTAAGCCACTAACTAATTCTCTCAGTCTCACTCTTCAAGAACAATAATTAGAACCTAGAGCACAATACTATTGCTCCTAGAACTTTTGCCATGTACTTCAATTATTGACAACACCTAGACCCCGAAACAAGATATCATGCAAGGATGAATGGCAAGGTAGTATATACATAAAACGAAACAAGATTAAGTAACTGTTTAGTACCTTTTCTTCACTGGCAACATGAATGTAGTCTCCATCCTCCTACAAAGCAACATTGAATTATAACAACAAACCACAAGGAGCTCTACGTCACATAACAATGCAAATACACCATATCAAGATCAAATGCTGAGAATATCAGTTCATAATTGATCCTGATATTCAACATGCGCAATTACTGATGCTTGGGCTAACTAGATCAGTGATTGTAAGTATAAATCTGGTTATACATGTTAGCTAAAATATACTCAGCAATTAACTAGTGATTTTTAAAACCAAACTTACGACCTCAAAAATGCAAATGTTGAATTAGAGCTTGTTACAAGTTGCTCAGAATCTTGTAGACAACAGTGGCAATACTGTACGGGATCAATAACATGTGATTATTTTGTTTGATCTGAATTTGTTTTAGTGATGTGTGAGAGGGTATGAATGACTCTTACTTAATTGTCATCACTGGGGTCCCGTTATCTCCTCTTGACTTATTTGCTGATGGCTTTTAAATTTTCAGCGGAATGAAGTTCTATCATCAAATTCATACAACTGGACTCATGCTTTAAGTTGGTGAAACTAAGATTGGTTACTTGGTCCTTTGTATTTGCTTATTATAAATTTTTCTGGTCTCGCAGATAATTGCTTAATTTTACGAAGTTTTCTCTTTTTATTAGGGGCTCAATACCCAGCCGAAGTGAATGTTGTCACAAACACTCATGTTCCTGGGTTTGACGGTTCCAAGGATACAAAACAATGAGTTATCCATGTAATTATTTCTCTGACAAGTAAAAGTAACACAATGATTCATATCATACACTGGAACCTAATAGGATTTCAGTACATATTACTGACTAAGTGCAGACGATCAAACAAAATCAAAGAACAAACTTTCCTCACCTCCTGATTATCACTACAATCGGAAAATGTAGATTGCATTTCAGATTTATTGGCGTCCTGGTTTCCTCCTATACCAATATCAGAATCTGATCTGTGCTCGTCCTTAATCGATGATATATCACCGTTTGTTACACCCTGTTGTAAAGCAGAAATTCTCCATGTGATACCCTAAAATACTCCAAAATTCACTACCAGCTTCAAAAAATAAATTAACTTACAAGATGATGGCTGATTGCACAAGAGCTACCGCCATCCGTCGTACTAGAAGTATGAGCATCCTTGCCTGCTAAATTTTATTCGCTCTTTTATTTAAGAAACTTAAAGAGCAATGAATTCACAGGATCTCAGAATATAACAGAGAGACCCTCTATCCTGGTTCTTACCTTCACCCAGATTCACTTTCTGTTTGAATGGTTCGGCAGAATCTTCCTCTCCTGGAGACTCTTCCCTGCTAACTGATGATGATTACATTAATTACAATTAAGAACATAATTAAGGCTAAACTGAATAGATGTGTTTCAAATATAGTAAAGGTGTTTTACAAACTATGCAAGATACCTGTACTGATCTTGTAACGCTTTAGTAGCTCCTCAAGTGGCAAATCCATTTCATCTTGCAAACCTTCCAGTTCCTCTTTCCTTTCTTCCCTAGTAATCAGAGCTTCATCTTCTTCGATAGTATGCTCGTCATCTTCCTGTAGCAGCACCATGAAAATAAAAAATTAGTTCCTCGCAGAGATGGGGATGAACGGAAAGACCGGAGAAGATTGCAACCATCATACATACACTGATAGACCACTATACCATAAGATAAAAATGAAATTTAAACTGATACGAGGGAAAAAGTGTACAGTATGTGCAAATGTAACATGCTACTTTTAATCAGTAAAGACACCAAGTAGTAAGATGCCAGAAAGTAACTTTTAGAAACATCAGTTACACCATGTTCCTATCAGAATGGCTATTAGTATCTAGAAAAGGCTATTATAATCTAAATGTAGCTTATATGAGTTCAAAGGCTATTAGTATCTAGAAAAGAAAGAAGAAAAAACGGGAAAGAACAAAGCATTGTTTTTGTACGAAATTTTTTTACTTAAACTGATTGACAGGTACGAAATCACAAATCAAATTATTATTACTTAAACTGATTGGGTTTCTGTCCATATTCTTATCTGAAGCATAAGTTTCTTATTGCCTGATAGGCTGATACTAAACTACATGTGATTAAGTGTATTTGCTTTTCAGGTTTTTCAAAAGCATCCCGTCACCTCATAATCTCTTTTCTTCCTGGTAACTGAGAATGCTGTTGGCCATCTAATACTCATGTTACCCAACCAGAAATCTTAAAGACTTAGCTAAATAGGTATTTCTGTTTGATATGTAGCTCTCCTAGAAACTATTTACAGCAAACATCACCTCAGAGGGAGAGAAAGAGACAAACTCACAGATTCATCTTCTGATTGTACATCATAATCACCATCGACATCCATATGATCTGATGAAGATTCGTACAAACTATGTTAGCCATTCAAGGAGGTTAAAGAACTTAGTGAATGCATAAACAGGATTCTGCCTACCACCAGGGCCATCTAGTGATCCCACAAGATCATTTGGTTCCCCTTCATCTGCTACTTGAGTAGTCTGCCGATCTCCTTCTTCATCGCCATGGCTAACTATTTGATCTCCTTCTTCATTTTCATGTTTAGTCTGATCATCATCTTTTACATATTCATCTTCATTGATCTGTTGATCCTCTTTTTCACCTTCGTCGTGATTAATATGTTGTTCAGTTGCAGAATCTAGACACATATGCTTAGGAGGATATGGCATGTCAACAAGATTTTCTGCTAGCATTGTCGAGTACCTAACAGATAGAGAATCCTATTAGAAAGTCATTTAGCTGGAATGTTTTCCCCGCGTCAATCAGGCAAATGAAACATAAACAAAAAATTGAAAAAGCAAGACTCCACCTTTCTGTCTGCCCTAGAAGAAAATCAAGCTGTCTATCCAGTGCCTTTTTCTTTTTCTCCTCTAACTCCAGCTGATGTTTGTATAACACCTATAATCATGTGTGAAGAACGCAAAATTCAGAACATTGTAAAGAATCAAAAGGATATGGGTAAACTTGAAACTTCAAATTTGTATGTACAACAACTTGCCAGCTTCTCAATTTTCGTCCAAAACTTCTTCACATCCTTTGAGATATTAAGTGCAACTTTTCTCAACTTCTGCTCTTCTTCCTGAGTCAGAAACGGAACAATAAACATGATCAGATCATGTTCCAGTGTAAGCACTTTAAAAATAAGCGTCAAAATGTTCTAAGTGCACCGTTCACTGCCTGTCATCAACATCAAAAGTGTGTTTCACAGTATAGTTCTCTTGTTACTTGGTACTTCTCAAGATAATCTACGATTTAAAAGGGCGAAAAAGGCAAACCTTCACTTTCTTTTCTCCTCTAGTAGCTTGGTCCAGCATGCCCTTGCTGGCTCTTATAGCAACCTTCTTCGCTTGAGCTAGTTTCCATTTTCTCTCCGATTCAAAGTCCTGCCATTTACAAGATTATTGAGTTAGGTTGCCCTGCAACTAGCATCACATAGATCGCAAAGTCGCCTAAGCAATTCACGTACGCAATAAGTACAGAGCTGACATAGAGAACTAATTTATTGGAAGCGGAAAGGCACCAGAATATATATAGATGTCTGAGCTGGTAAAACATACCTTGGACAACCAAACCATCTCATCTAAAACATGATCCCAGTGCGTTTTGGGTCGACGAGGTTCTCTAGAAACTTCAAGTGCCTACAAAAGCCAATTTAAGCTTCAAAAATAATCATATCACAAGTTTCTAACCAGAGAGAAGCCAGGTTCCATATTAGTAAGTGAAAGAAGCACCATTTTGACTGAATCATATCTTGCGCAGCGCAAACTATATCACCCTTTATTTTATCAAAAAAAAAAATTCTTCAGCCCCTCTAACAATGTGATATGGAAGCGTCGAAATGGTTCAATGTTAACACCACAAAGTTAAGACACAAAGACTCACTTTTGATTGTAACCATAATGTTTATTAAAAGATGTCTAACTGCATCCAAGAATTTACATCAAAGAATTATGACTTTTGTATGAACCACACAGGGTTAAGAGTCTTAAGACCCAAATGCCCAGTTATTTTGCGGAGCTGTAGAGCCCCATCAAAACTAAAGTAAGGGCTGATTTTGCAGAGATAGCCTATATATCAGGTGAGTAGATAAAGAACAATAACTTGTTTCAGGTGGGATGATACACCAGTGACTAAAATAGTTTCTGAAAAGACCAACCCTGAAGGCCACAAAAATCATTTAAAAAAAAAATGGGGCTGACTCTACAGAATCACACATATCAACATGCCATCACATTCATTTCAAAGAAAGTCATCAAATGTGGAAAAATGAAGTCTAAATGTACTAAGATAAAACAAATCTCATGGTAGGATACTAGTGCATACATAAATGTGGCTAATGCATGAAATAAAATAATGTCCTGTGCAGGAAACAAGAGCCAACAACAGATGCGGCCAGATAAACTCCAAATGCTTCCATTTTCCCAATGCTCATTAATCATTGATAAGCGAATGTCTTAAAAAAAATGATTCTGCCAGATCTATTCCCATCCTAAGAGCAGTTTTTAATCATGCAAATGATACATCAAACAGCACCAAAATACACTCACTATGACAGCAAAGATGTACACACACAATAAATCACCAAACTGTACAAGTCAGCTTACCTTTTGGCGCTTAGGTCGTGCTTCATGCTCAACCTTAGGCCTTGGACCTCTGGAGGCCATAATAACCTTTCAGCTATCTATTTCATCAAGTACCTGCTCATTGAAAGAAAAAAAAAAAAAAAAACAGTTACATTAACATCAAACTGTAATCGATTTTACAACAAGTATTGCTCCCCCATGAATTCTCACATAAATGATTACATGGTCCATGCATAGGCATAATTAAGTGTCGCTAAGTAAGCATGCAAAACATAATACCAGTAAGGAAGGTTTTGAAATTATAAAGTTGCAAAAACAAAATAACGACACATAGTTTTCTCCGTGTATGCTAACTCTTAGTTAAATTGTTCAGCAAACAGCTCATACAGACTAGCTAGGACTAGGGAGGACAGAGTTCTTTGGAGCGCCGAGGCAGGACGCCGGTCACAAGAGACGCAGAGAGACCAAAAGTGATTAAAAAAAATGTAAAGAAAAAAATATATCTAAAAATGCACTGGTAGGTAAAAGCTAGGGTTTCTAAGAAACTAGAGTTAAACTCCATAAATCCTGCAATAAGACCAACAAGCAGCAGCTGAATCAGAAAACTAGGGTTTTAGGAACAAACTGGTAAACTCACTCACCAGATCAAAGATTCAGAAAGATACAAAGCCACTTCATAAGCACACACATTAACTCATAATTTCAGTTGGTTTTCTCTTCTTCTACTCTGAGATATCTGCAAATGAACAGTATACGTAGATTTGAATGGATTTCCGAGGAATTGGAAGAAATCGAAGTGATTGGGGCGCTTGTTAGATTTCTAGGGTTATTTTGCTGTGAAGTTGGAAGAGAGAATGATCTGAAAACTTTGAAAGTGAAAAAGTTTCGGGTTTTGTTGTAATTCGTTGCGAAAGCTGAGGAGGAAATAGATTGCTTTCGAAGAGAGAAGACGAAGAAGAATAGGTTCTTGTTTATGTGTATTCTTTTTGTTGTTACGAGCTCAATCCCGTTCCGTGTGGTTAAAACTCTGGACGCCTTGAGGGGTGTTCGGCAAATGGGAGCCCAGCTTAGATTTAGTACGAGTACTCGAGCAAGTCTCATATCCAAAGTTTTTTTTTTTTTTTTCCAAGAAAAATTATGGGAATTTTGATAAACTGCCCCACTCTAAATTTCCAGTTCAATAAGATGACCCCGTTTTTTTCAACTTTTCAAAACTGCCCCAAAGTTACTTTTTTCGTCAAAAAATAATTGTCAAACTGGTCAACACGTGGTCAACACACCCAGAGATATTACATGTTTATCCCTTGGTTCAAGGTTAACATGTCGAGAGAGATTCATTTTTCATTTTTTCCCTTAGGATTTGAGTGTTCAGGGTTAGAGGAGCAACATCGGCAATTGAGAGATTTTGAGTGGTGGATGTGTTGACTGCTACCGAAAATTGCAGATCAGTCAGGGAAGATAAAGAAGAAGACATGGTGAAGCTGGATTTCTGAGATTTAGAAGATGTTGTTGCTGGGAGAAATAGATCGAAATTGAGATGATTCAGAGAGTTGAAATACTATTTGAGCTCATGGAAGAGATGGGTTATGATGAAGAAATGAGATCAGTAATGGTGATTCCGTTGTTGATGGTGAAATTGATGCAAAAAGAGATTTTAGGGTTTTGGATTTGCTGTTAATTTCAGAAAGAAGTGGAGATGGATTTGGTGGTTGAGTTCATTGTAAATTCTAGGGTTAGATGCTTGTTAGGACAGGGTTGCAATTCAGGTGGTATGACTGAATTGCTAATGGATTTGTTTCTGAATCTGAGATGGGTTTGATGTGGAATGGGTCTTTGCAGTTATGAAGTTTCAGGTGCACTGGTTGATTTGTTGGTGGTGATACCAGACTTTGTGTTGTGCTGGATTTGGTGTTGTTGATTGATGATTGAATGGGTTTTTGTTATGATTGGAACTTGAGATGAAATTGGGTTTAATTTGAAGCTGAGACAGGGATAAGATATGGGTTTGTGGTAGTTTTGAGTTTGAAATCAAGCAGTGGAGAGAAGATGGCGTTGGAGTGAAGAAGCTGAAATTGAGTTGTGCTGGTGGTTTGAGAAGTGCAGTAGAGAAATGTATGGCAGGAGCTTGAATCTGAGATGCAAGGAGGGAGTCTGGTACTGAGACTGCAATGGAATGATGGTGTTGGTATGGACTGACAAAGGTGGCTATGAATCTGAGATGAGGGTATGGTGTTGAATTGAAGAGAATAGAAGGGCAAGTGTTGATTACTGCAAGCAAGAGTTGTTACTATGCAGTTGGCTCAGTTTATGAGTTGCTGATGAATGCGAGTGCAGATAATGGTGGTATTGAACTGCAAATGGAGTTCAAGATGAGATGGAATTGAATATGTCATTTGTTGTGTGTGTGTGTGTGTGAGATACACGAGCGAGGAGTATAAATGTCATTTGATGGGTGTCATATGGGACTTAACTCCCCTAACCAGCGTTAGCCGTTTTTTGAATAAAACGGGGCACTTCTGAAAAGTGCAAAAAAAAAAACGGGAGCATTTTACTTACCATAATTCAAAAGTGGGGTACTTTATCAAAATTCCCAAAAATTAACTTCATTAAAACTGAAAATAATTACAATTGTTCAGTGAGAAAGTTTGGCTTGATACCAAACCATTCACCATTGATCCTAGAAGTTCTACAGTATTTGGCCTGAGGTTAAAATCGCAATATTTCAAAGGGGGTGGAGCCACATCACCAAACTATTTTAGGGTTTTCATCGAGCGATAACCTTGAATACGTAGCATGATATGACCCTAGGTTGTAGTGATACATCCTCGTAATCATATGTAGAAATTGACCTTTGTTCGAATTGTGTGAAAACTTCTATTTAAAAATTCAAATCTGATAAAACCAATGGGGTAATGGTGGTGGCAGGCTAAGATTGAGTGGATTTCAGGTAAAGTTCCCAATGGAACCGGGTGTTGAAAATAAAGAGAGGAGCCGAAATTGATCGCGCTCGATCTAGCAAGCACGAATGGGTTCCATGGAGTGGTACTGCAATGGAATTGAAGGTGGTTTGTGCTTGATTAAGTGGTTCACCGAAACTGGCCGGGCCGTGTCCTCCAGTGTTGAAAACGCTTGTTGGTGTGATGGGTGTTGAGGAAGTCTGAGTCGGAGGTTATGGTTTCATGGCGAGTATGAAATTCAAGAAGGAGTTTGTATGTGACCGATTCAGCGGGTGCCGCCCGCACTTACATTAATGACCAACGAATAGATGCCACAACCGTTGTGTTTGGATTCATGTGAGTTCGAGCAAAGTCCGCTGTGGTTCGTGCCAAGTTAAAACCGCAGCGCTGCGGTAGTGATATCTTGAACTTGATTGATCGCAATATTTCAAAGGAATCGCGAGGGGGTGAGTCTACGCAAGAATTAATGACCTGGACATATGAGCTACGGACCACGCTAAGAACAAGAAATTGGTTTAGGTATTTGTGAATGTTTGACCGGGCAGAGAAGCAAAGCGAGGCTACGGGAAGCGTAGAATTGCTCGGTGATAGTACCCATGACAAAAGGTGGCTCCGAGATATTTTTCCAGCGACGGATCCTAGCGATGATGTAGAATTCGCGAATTCGCTTTGAACCCAAAATTCCAGAGACATTTTTCACTCCCGGGCTTGGTGGACCAACTTGAGACGTGGTTTGGGAGAAGACTTGACCTAATTTTGGGAAAGTATCCTCATGGAGAAAAGCATATAAATAAAACTCTTTCAAAACCTGTAGACATTCCATGAGGGAGACTCTACTTGTTTTCTAGGGTTTCACATGATAGGTTCTTCTAAACTCCTTTATGATGATTTCCAAAACACAAGTAACTAAGTTTTTATTATTGGTCACATTTAGTTGATTTTGCAACCAAGCTAGTGATTTTATGAATTAGTTTTCTCTCAATATTATCGTTTGATTTCTACGGTTACAATAATTGCATGATTGATGGATTGCAATATGATTGAATGTTTGTTTCAGTTGAGTCTAGAATTGATTGAACTCACATCCATAAAACCGTAATCATATGTAGAAATCGACTTTTGTTCGAATTGTTTGCAATGTATTACAATTGCATTGATTGCCTATTTCCTAAACTTAATGCTCCTAGGAATTGAACTTGGATTAGCAAGGCGTTAGGTTATTCTTTAGGTAGAAACCCTCTAATGTGTGTGTCATTAATTTAGAAATTACTATTCTGCACATAGGAATCCATAAGTGACTTATAATCATCCAAAATATAATTGTTAAACCAACTTAATTGGTTAAATTATTATTTAAATTCAGACAATCCAATACTACTTTATTAATAGAAGATTAGGTTACAATTTCACGTGGTTATGTGGTACCCACATAGTCATGGAAAATAATTTGACTAATAAAAACTGGGGCCTAGTTCCAAATTTTGGTTGATAAATTTCCCATTTGACTTCCATCTGTCGCGTGATTGGCCAAGCCATCTGCTGCTTGATTTCCTTTTCTGTAGTTGTGTTGGATAGCATCATGTGGAATCTGTCATATCATTTTCTTTATTTCCTCAATCATTCCTGAGATGTGCCAAGGTGGGGATGTGGGAGGTGATGAAGTGCAAGAGGTTCTCTGAATCCGTCTCAAAGAGGACTTTTGGCCATTGCCTTTTTGTTTGATTGTTTTTTGTTATTTTTTTTTTTTTTTTTTGATGCAAATAAAACTTGTATTAATTAAGCACTGTCGTGCTTGATAAAGTTTAACAAGAATGATAGAGGATCTCTGAGCCATGTACTGGAGATACCTTCCTTACGGGCATATTTTGCCAATTCATCAGCACACTTATTAGCTAATCTATCCGTGTGCGTACAAGACCAACTTTCAAAAGAAGCTAAAAGAAATGAAATGTCTTCGACTATTCCCCTGTGCTCCCATGGTACTTCTACATCTTTCCCTTGGATTACTTGAACTAATGGAAGATAATTTGTCTCGATGACAATCTTGTGATAATTTAACTCCAAAGCCATCTTGATAGACTCTAATACAGCCAAGCATTCCAGATGTTCTGATCCAGTAGCTTCATTGAAGACAACGCACCTCGAGGCTACATGTGTACCTGCATTGTTTCTAAATATTAGTCCATATCCTCCATCAAAAGTTAAATTGCAGAATAAAGCATCAGAATTAACTTTTAATGCATCTAATTCAGGTGGCAGCCATTTAGGAATGGCTACAAGTCCAGCTGAGATGCATCTAGGTTTTGTAATTAGAGACATATCACTAAGAAAAGAATTTATGTTGTGCAGAGTTTGTTGAGGAGAGCAAATTTTGTTGCTGAAGATTGCAGTGCATCTATCTTTCCACAAATGCCAGCAGATGGATGCCATTTTTGCTACCAGATTTTTATCAGGTCCATTAATCCATGACGATATCCAATCTTTAGGATTATTCCATTGTTGATTAGGTATAATGTAACCTGTTCCAAACCACACTGCTTTTGCGAACGGACATTCTAGAAGTATATGCATTGTAGTTTCAGTCTAGACCTTGCATCTGCAGCACATGACAGTTTCTTGTGGGATTCTTCTACTCATTCTTTCCTTGGAGCAGATAATATCCTTAGCGCATTTCCAAATAAACAGCTTAATTCTTGGAATAACATCAATACCCCAAATTTGTTTCCACAAATTATTGCTTGTTGTAGCTGACAAAGACTCTCCGTTATGGTATTTATTATTGTAGAGAACTTGATAGGTAGACTTTACAGTAAATTTTCCTCTCTTTGTTTCTGTCCAGATTAACTTATCTTCACTTATTAATGGAATTCTCATGCTTAGAATTTTAATAGTTGTTTCCTAATCAAAGAGTTGAGTAATAATATCTTGTTTCCAGAACTTATTATCTTGATTAATAAGTTCAGAAACAAAAGTGTAGCTGTCACGATTGACTGCATCATTAGCTGGAGAAGGAAATTACAGCAAAAGAAAATATAACGGTCAAATAGATGGGTGACAATAGGTTTGAACCGCCAAAAAAATTATACGAAAAATGCTTGGGGTATGCATTACATATAACTAGCTGGACAAATGCTTGGGGTACGGAATAACCTTGATGCTCTCTCCAGAAATACGCTGGTTGGGAAGTTAAAGATCTTTGATCATGAGCATACATCCAAATCTGGAAAAGATGTTGCTTTCAAAGCGCAGAAGAACACTATATTACTCGACAAAAGTAAAAGTGTTTGCATCTCTAAAGATGATATTTATGAGGCTGATTCATCAGACGAAGATTTAAAGTATGGTCTAAACATTTTAAATTGTTTTTTTTCTCTTCTTAGCTTTGTTGTGTTTTGCAATTTTGGGATTCTTCCATATCTAATTGATATTGGAAAGGACTTCCCTGGTTAATCAATGAAAGAGGGTTATTCTCGACAATTCTACACTTCTTAGGGTTGTGAGTTGTGGGTGCACGAACCTGTGTTTAAAGGTTTCGTAACCCTACATTCCTTTTTTTCCTTCTCTGAAACTCTTTTTATCTTAAGACTGCTTGTTGAGTTTAAATTGTGAATTCCTCTTACAAACCCATACGCATATGGATACTCCAAGCATCATGTCTTCTGATGGAAAAGATGTTAATATGATTGTTAAGCCATCAATCATGAAGGAAAAAGAAAGAAAGATCTTCGTTACCTCCAACCTTGAAAAAAAAAAAAAGGAATGTGAGGAATCCAAGAGTTGTTCCTTCGAACTCTCAGAAGTTTTATGGTGTTCTTGAAGAGTTGAAGGAAACAAGGAAGGAGATTCAACAAATAAAGGCTTTTGTTATGAGAACTCTTGAAATTCAGAAGGCCCTGGTTCGACATCATCAGCCTAGAAGGTTTGTTGAAATTGACTCCTTTATTCATGAACCGTATGTTCCCATGGCTGTTGACGATAAGGAGTTCGGGGATGATAAAGAATTTATCAGAGGTCTCAATGTCTAGAAAAAAAAACTTCTTATGAGAATTTTATTCTTGTGTTTTTTAAGAAGGATAACTAGGGGTTGGAATAGCCATTATTGTGAGTACACATAGCTATTTCCAACGTTTTCATTTTCAACGTTTTTAGATTTATTTATTTAAATTCTAAGTTATTTGGAAGATGATTTTTGCAGTATTAATCTTTATGGTTTCATATATTGCAAATTGTTATGGGATATGTTGTTTACATCTGTGAACCTTGATTGTCCCATAATTTTTCAAAAGTTATCTCTATTATGTCGGTATGAAAGTATTGATAAAAGATAGAATGAACTTTTGAATACAAAAGTTAAGCCTTTTATGTCATTATTTTGATGGAAGAAAGGATGAACTTTTGTTTACAAAGATTAAGTCTATTATATGTCATTGTGCAAATAGTGATGAAAAATATAATGAATCTTTGTTTATTATGAAGTATTGGTCCTTCCCTGATCCACATATTTGTGCATATACTGTGTTGCTCCGTAAGTTCTCTTATGTTGAGCATGGCCAATTGAATTGATCATTTTTGTGGCTAATTCAATGGTGAGATTTGGATACAAATTCATGATTCTCATGTGATTTGATTATGTCCAAAGAAATCCTTCTTTTATCGTAAAAGTAAGGTCGCTTTTGTTGTTCTTTCGGGAATGACATTTTATGGGGGAGAGTTCTTTTTTGAACTTGTGCTTAATTGCCAAATCTTTGTGGGGAGTGCGGCTGTGGAATATTGTAGGAGTTATCTTGTATCTTTATAAACTCCTTGATGAATGCATTTAGCTTCGGCTATATGATTGCATCTAAATAAGTTGGTATGTTATTCTCTTTTGGTCATGAAGTATATCTATGAAAATTTCATGAGGATCCCACTAGTTTCCGTACCTTTGCCAATTTATATTGGCAAAAAAGGGGGAGAATTAATGTGTAGTTTCATACTACAAATACATATGGTTTACGGATCATTATGTAAGGGGGAGTGGTTTTCATGTCGAGATAGTATTGACTAAGGGGGAGTGATACATATCACCATAGTATTGTTGTCAAAGTTGTGATACAATTAAACTTTGATGATGTGTAATGATACTATGACACTGTATAACAATGATTGGGAGCATTTGTTTTCTCATTGCTATCGCTACGGATCTTCAAAAACTATGATGTTGGGTTGAACACGTTTAGAATCATGGAGTACTTGGAAGTGACGAAGATTTCGAGTCGTGTTGAAGATGCCAAGGAGATCAAGCATTTGGATGAGAAGCTACAAAGTTTTATTTATTTTGTAATCCATATGTATTGATAGTTTTGTCACTAAAATTGACAAAGGGGGAGATTGTTAGAGCACTGCTCGGTCGAACTCGCATACGTTGCTATCTCAAGCATGTTTGTCAATGTTAGTGATCAAAACTATAAGTCTTTATTTCTAGTCTACTGATAGATGTCTCGGACTAGGACATAGATTGTGTAGTTGAGCCTTAAACTTCACGTCGTTCATCATTTGAAGACGAAGAACTACTAAGGAGAGCTTGTGGAACTTCATCAACAAAAGGTATGTGGAGAGTGAAACTCATCTATCACTTGGAAAGTCTATTTCTACTCCCTCTCCTATATTGAGACATAAGTCGTGTTACGATATAGTTTTCTATTATACACATTTGAGATTTCGAGCTGAGTTTAACTCGCTTACATATTTCTCGGAATATGTGTTGGCAAGCTTTTGCTTTGACCAAGTTCATCTAATATTCTTGACGCAAG
Organism: Papaver armeniacum; assembly: GCA_023531295.1. Taxonomy (NCBI): domain Eukaryota; kingdom Viridiplantae; phylum Streptophyta; class Magnoliopsida; order Ranunculales; family Papaveraceae; genus Papaver; species Papaver armeniacum. The sequence goes on from JAJJWW010005863.1 coordinate 137,376, forward strand.
TCAAAAGATGATCATGTGAAAATTGCCGAGTAACATCTTACATGGTTTGTGTGATACAATCATTTGGTGTAGACTTGGAATGTTTCGTTATGATTATTTCAATAACTTGAAAATTGCTTTGATGCTAACAGTGTGTGAAAACGGCTATTGTCATCCTCTAAGAAAGTTTTAATGATTGAAATAAGAGTTTAGAACACTTAACCAATATTGGATATGACATGTTGTGTACTCTTGCACATTGATGAGTGCCAAATATTGCATATTTCTACACCTTTTTATTGGCATTTAACTCATCTTTTGTGCTCAGAAATCAGATATTATCCCAGATTCTGTATTTTCTTTGTTTTCAAGAATAAATATTTGTACTAATTAATTTTGTATTTTTAGGTAGTAAATAAAGCTCGGAGAAATTGAGGAGCCAAAAGAGCAGAAAATTGGAGACGAGCGTCTATGGAGCAGAAAGCCAAAGCCCGCGCGCGCATCAGTTGCAACCCAACAAGTAACAACCCATTTACAAGACATGGGCTTGAGCAATCCAAGATCCGGCCCATAACCCGAATCCAAAGCCCGTTTTACTCTGAGCCGTTAGATTTGCTCCATCTACATCCGACGGCCGCATCAACCCACGCATCGGGTTCACCGAGATCCAACGGTCGCTCCAACCATCCCATCACTTCTCGCTGCACCTGCTCAACACCAAAACCACCTACACCTACACCCATCGACCAAATCCTCATTTCTCTTCCTCTTCTCTTTCTCTTCCCCCGACTTTCAGAGAAAACCCATACCTTCTCCTCCCCCAACCATACCAGCAGCCAACCACCACCATCTCCTTCCCCTAACACCAGCACCAACAGCTCCAGTAGCCGCATGCTCCGCCTCTCTATCTCTAGTAATCTCCATCATAGCTTCTCCATACCCTAGAAGCTAGGTTAGAGATAATTGGAGCTAGGGTTTTCTCTAACATCAAATCAATGAAGTCAGAGACGAATTGACAGAGGAGACAACAAATTCAGAGGTTATGGGTGAGTGGGTTTGCATTTATTTTCGAATTGGAGTGTTAGAGAGAATTAGGGTTTGCATGTATAAATAGGTCTGAGGAGTGTTTGTAAAAGCTCATGCCTGGACTAGCCAGAGCACCAAGCTTAGTGTAATTTGTGTTTTAACTGTTTTTAATCATGTTCTAATTTGTGAAACTAGGGTGTTGATGAAACCCCTAATTTTCATGTGAAGTAATCACTCTTTGGTTTTGTTCTTGATGTTTTATAATGTGTTAGGATTATTAGTTAACTGTTGAGCATATGAGCCTGTGATGAGTTGTACTGTAAGAAGACAACTCATACTAGGGGTAAGTTAGTGAAAATAGTTGATGAACATCCACCTGAGACCTTCAAAGGAAGGATCAAGAGCATAACCAGAGGTAAATTGCCTTAGCATAAGATTAGAGGGTGAATTCAATCACCCTAGTACCCTTTAACCTTAGTTTACAAATCACAATCACAACTCCTTGTCGTATCGACACTTAAAGCAAAACAACAATTGTACTTCTCACCTGAAACCAGTTAGTGAAGCATTGCAATCAACCTTACACAACCCCAAATCTCTGTGGATCGACTTGTGCTTGCCCTGTATTGCTTGTCGACACTGTGCACTTGCAGTATAACCCGTAGGCGAAGACACTTTTACCAGCCTACCAAGTTTTTGGCGCCGTTGCCGGGGATTTGGTAGTGTTGTGTTGATAATCATTTGCTTCATCTTACTGATTTTCAACTTTGTCTTGTAGATATTAGCTTGCACTTTGTATTCTTGCAATCATTGTTAGTATAACTTAGCTGTAACTTGTTATATTTTTGCATCTTTGCATACTAATCTTTCTGTCTAGGAGCATCATTGTATTAGTTAATCCATTTGCACATATATCTTGCATCACTTAAAACTACATGCATTTGTGTTGCTGTGGCTTGTCAGTTTTCTGTGCTTCTGTAATTTTTTTCATTTGATGTTTTGTAGTCATAACTTAGCAGGTTAACTCCATCCCATTTGTAGTCTGTCACCATCCTATCTCATTCATATCTGTAACTGCACTTTAGAGTTAGTTTAGCTGTTGGTAGGCTGGGAAATGGTCTTATTTTAATGGCCTACATGTTATAACCGCAAGTGCACGATGTCTACAAGCAGCACTGAGCAAATACGGGTCGATCCCACAAGGACTTGTGGTGCTATAGTTGATTTCTAGGCTTACTTACTGAATTCTAAGAAGTGTGTAACATAAATTGAGGTTTGTCGATGCGACTAGGTTGAAATGTGACACTAAACTAAGGTAACATTTAAATTGTAACAAATTGGAAAGTATCAGGGTGAAGATTCCTCCTCCAATCTCATGCTCAGGCCATATATCTTTGGTTATGATCTTGTGCCTTCCTATGAAGGTCTACAGTGGATGTTTGTTAACTAAGTGTGCTAATTCACCCCTAGTATGAGTGGTCTTCTTACAGTACCACTCATCACAGGCTTATAAACTCACTAGTCAATTATTAACCCTAATCATAATATACACAGACAAGAATCATACCAAGGCGTATAAGACATGCTTCACATGAAAATCAGGGGTTTCATCAAACACCCTGAGAAATTAAATTAACACATAATTAAAAAGATAATTAAACTACAAATTGAACTAAAGTGGTGCTCTGGCTAGCCCAGGCATGACCAAAAATATCTTCTACCTCTTCTATTTATACATGCACGTGAAAAATTCCCAAAACCCTAATTCTTTAAAAATAGAAATTAAACAAAAATCTCTCACCCATACTCTCGCATCACCCATACTCGTCTCTTCTACCCATGCGGCTATTGATTGATGTTTGGTGAAAACCCTAACTCTAATTATCTCTAACCTAGCTTCTAGGTTGATGAGAAGCTATGAGAGAGATAATTGAGAGAGAGAGTGGCGGAGAAGGAGCTAGTGGTGATGGCGTTGACAGGAGAGGTGATGATGGAGGTGGTGATGGCTCTGCACAGGGGTATGGGAGAAGAAGAAGAAGGTGAGGGTTTTGCAGAGGGGTTGCTCGAGAGAAGAAGAAGGAGAAATGAGGGGTAGTCGATAGGTGTAGGGGTATGGGTGATGTGGTATTGAGCAGGTGCAGCAAAGGAATGATGAGAAGGCCTCAGCGAGCGTTGGATGCAGCGAGACGAGATCTGAACGGCTGAGAGAGACTTGAAGTGTTTTGGTGTTGAGCGAGCGCATCAAGATATGATAAGTAAGTCGGAGCGAGCGTAGGATGTGGTGAGTGAAGATCTTAACGGCTCGGGATGAGCGGGTTCGGATCCGGGTCGTGGGTCGGAGATGGATAGCTCGAACCCATGTCTTCCTTGTTGGGTCGCAACCGATTCGCGCGCGGGCTTTGGCTATCTGCTCCATAGATGCTCATCTCCCATTCTTCGCTCTTTTGGTTCCTCAATTTCTCCGAGCTTTATTTATTACCTAAAAACACAAAATTAATTAATACAAATATTTATTCTTGAAAACAAAAAAAATACAGAATTTGGGATAATATCTGATTCTTGAGCACAAAAGATGAGTAAAATGCCAATAAATAGATGTATAAATATGCAATATTTGGCACTCATCAAATACCCCCAAACCCGAATTTTACTTGTCCTCAAGTGAAACGAGAAATTAAGAAATCCTAACTATACCCCCGTCGCAGTCTCTCGAATGCATTTAGCGTATGCACTAAGCCTTTAAACCCCTAGGTGTCCCTAGTGGACGAGTTGTAGTCTCGTGAGGGTTTACCAGAGGTGTACCCACAAAACCTTCTCCAACTTCAGAGTGTAAAAGAGTCTCAAGCATCCAAGGAGCTATGAGGACATAGAGTTTCGCATGCTAGTAACAAGAAGTTAGAACTACCAAAGAACGCATTCTCATCCTTAAGTGTTGAGCGAGAAGTAACCATACCATATGAAAGAATTCGGGTTCGATTGTGATCATAAGCCTCGACTTCTGCCTCACCATTAGGGTTTTATGATAATTGCACTCAAAAAGATCGCTTTTTAGTCTCTCATGTGTGCAGCAGGAATAAAGAGAGAAATCCCGCACACGTTGTAGGTAAGAAGGATAACCTTCCGAGATAATTTCTGGAGACTCCACAGAGGTGTGGACAAAAAGAATCTTTTTATGATGATCTCTAAGAAAGGAAATCAACCATTATCAAGGATGGGAGTACTCACTTACCTTCTCACCCGATCGGCAATTAACATTACTCTCTCAGCATTCATAGAAACGTCTTCAATCTTCGGTCTTCAAATGTTGACGATGAATTTCTGAACTTTACAAAAACTTAATTTTTTTTTTTTTTTTTTTTTTAAGAACTTACAATAAAACAATAAAACTTAATTTTTCACAAACTTCATTAATTCTCATCTTCTTTTCTTTTTCTTTGTTGCACATAAACCTTGGACTATATCAACTTTTCTTTCAATATTCTGATGATGCTCCGTTTGCTGACGATGATGTGTTTCTATGGGTTTGTTGATTGAGAGAGAGTGATGCTAACTGCAAATCGATATTTAGAAGGAGTTTTCATCTTTAAACGTCACCCTCATGATTGACAAAAACTAGCACTCAAGAGATCAAAAGTAGTGCTAAAAGTGGTGCGAAGTTGGGTAGCTCACCATTCCTACCCGGAATTTACGTACGGTGACACACACTCTGTGACTTTTCTAGAAAGTTGCAAAAAATTGAAGGTTGGTGCCTCACTTGATGTAAAATGGGTAGTCTCCACTATGGGTGATCACAATTCTACTACCGAATATCTAAACAAAGACCTAATTCGCTCTCCGGTATGGTTAAATCCAACTTTAACGCTCTAATCAACTAAGAAACCCGATTGCGTTTTCTAGTACTTCCAATTTCTGTTATTTTAGTGGACTCTCTATGTAAACATAGATAGAAGCATGCTAGTGACTCTAAAATCTCTAAAAGTTGGAGGTTTTTATTTGCAAAAAGTTTTGAAATTTTTTTTTTTTTTTTTTTTTTTTGGAAATAAAAGACTAAAAACTCTAAATGCAAATGCACCCCCAAACCTAAATCAAACATTGTCCTCAATGTGTCAACATATAATCTAAATTTAAACAAATACATACCATGAGAACTATGCCGATAAGAGAAAAAGGAAGAGATTACCTGGGATATCGGTGGGAGCAAGGTTGGAGCTTCATTAATCAAGGCTAGAATCCAACATTCAAATGGAGATCATATCGGATTAGCACAATATATGCACAAGAAGACTCAACCGATTCAAGAAAAGAAAAATTTAACAAGTCCTACTGGATTATATACAAAAATTCACCATATACCAATGATCTAAAGAGTTGAGGATCAACCCAATAGAAAATATATACAAACATCAACAGCCTTACACAGATATAAAATGAGAGTGCAAGTAAGACTTGCATATGTGAATGAGTTTCCCCCAAACCTAAACTTGGCAACGGATGTGTTTGTGAGCACAAAATCTTGCAATTTTAAAGGTACATCATGCAAAAGGTCTAACTCAAAATGAGTTTTGTTAAGAACAGTGGAATATACACATTCCAACTGTGGCTCCTTAAGAGTGTTATACTTTGATGCAAAATAGTCGAAGAGGACTTGGGAAGCACAAAGCTCTAGGCCTAAGTTAGGCATTTTTAGAAAAGTTGGTTTTGCAATTTCGTGACAAACTGCACCTAGGTTTGGTGGAGGAGTTTCAATCTGTGACTCAGGAGAGAGGTTAGGTACATCTAAGTTGTTTTCATGTATAAAATCATTTGCACCATCACACACTTTCCTAAAGTCGAAGAGGGTAAATCATGTTCACCGCATAGAACAATTCATCAATCTCCATGTCATAATCATCATCACTCTCGTGTACAACATAACTAGGAGAGATATCATGTTGTAACCTAGGCATGGAATTAGACATATGCATTGAATCATCTGTGTCAAGAGACAATTCAGCTATTCCTAGGTCACAAACAGTGGTAAAGCATGCTCAATTTCACAGGACAATTCCACGGGTTCCAAATCGCATCACATGTATGAATATTAGAAGAAGCATCATACGTAGGGTTCAGGAAGAGACGCCTAACGTCTCCGAACCAAAAGATTCTACTACATTTTCAAGATACACATGCTCTTCATATTCATCATCATCATCATAACAAAATTCATCTCCCCATTCAAAATTTGAGTTCCAAAGATACTCATCTACCTCTAGATTAGGTTCAATTGAAGGAGAATTTTCACTAGTGGGTATGCATGTTTCATATGAATGATCATTACATGGGTGTGCACATGGTTCACTAGAGAAGGGAAATTCGGACATGTTGCTATATGGATGGTCGTGTATTGCATTCAGATTCAAGCCTAGCATTTTGCTCCATGAGCGTTTCCATTATTGATTGCAAACACGGAGTTGGGTGAGTATAACATTGTTCAACTTCCCATGATGATGGATGATGCATGTGTGCATGGTCATAGTCACTTCTAGACAATTCGTACATTTGATTATCATGGCTTTCCCTAGACTCGCCTAAACTCATGTAAAATGTAGCAGAGTTCTCAAGAGGTGGTCTAAGCTACCACATAAGGTACAAGTATACATTGCATAGTGCCTAGGGGATTAGATTTGACAGATTGCTCATGTAATTGCCTTTCTAAAGCGAAACTTGAGCTTCTAATTGATCTAGAAGTGATGATTGGGTATGAGGAAAGTGTTCATTCTCAACCTGTGGTGGATGATACATGTGCTCATAATGATTAGGGTATGTGAGGTCAGGGCCCTGAGAAGGCTCATAATAATTCCTAAAATCACTATGGCATGTGGGGAGTTCATATTGTGAAGCATGCCCGTAAGCAAGCTCTCTAATTGATTTGTTTGTATCCCCAGTTGCAGACCAAAATCCTGACATGATTTAACAACTCAAATTGAACTCAAAGCCCAGCTGTAGTGGACTCGGTTTGGTTTATTGGGTTTCATTTGGTTTATTGGAGAGCCCAGGTATGTGAAATTGTGTAGCCTAGGTAGTTTACAAAGCCTAGTGGGCGTGGGCTCAATTTTGTGCACAACCCAACAGGTTAGCTGATGTGGGCTGAAAGTTCAGAATGCAAAGCCCAGTTTAGGTGAGTCTGATGTTTGCACAGAGCCCAGCAGTGACAGCTCAGGTTGGTAGGCTTACAGCCCAAGAGTTGTGTAAAGCTCAGTTTCTGTGGGCTTTAGTTGGGTTTTTGTGGGCTTCAGGCTATGCAAAGACAAGTTGCATGACCAGTGGGCGGGTTTCAGTTATGTAGGCAAAGCCAGTGCACGGTTTGGTTTATTGTGGGCTGATTTGGTTTTGTTGGGATTCGGGGTATGTGTAAGGCCCAGTTATGTGCACTTTGGCTAGTTTTTACGAGATGCACAACATTGGTCGCTAGCCTCGATTATGAAGCACAAGTTCAAGTGCATTCACAACTCAAAGACACGGTTGGTGTGAGGGTTATGCATTGTTGGCGCCTTAAGCACAGCTTGGCTATGCACAAAGCACAGCAGACTCACAGAAAAATAGCACAGCCCAAGAACAACAACTCACAAAAGAAATGACACCCAATTGCTCAAACTTGAACACAAAGACAAGAGATCTATGCACAACACATGACAGTTTGGTGCACAGGAAAGTAAAAACAGCAATGCAAGGTCTAGCACAAAGTTGAACATGCATAAGGGTACATGGCAGAGCTGTTGTAAAAAGTTTTAGCAAAACTTAGTTGTAGATAGGATAAATCTGTAGCTTTTTAATTCTGTCATTGCAATTTGTAGTTTGTCTATCCTTAGCTGTATTCTGCATCTTTGCATCATCCTGTTAGTTAGTTTGCATCACATGCTGTAGTCCATTCAATTTCTATAATCTTGTAGTTCGATTTGAAGCTTTGTCAATAGCTCTACATCTCTCGCATCATCCTTAGCATCGTAGTTAGCTTTGTGAATGGCTTGTCAATTGTAACTTGGTACGCCATGAACAGATAACCAAGTGCATGTAGTTCATCTTCATATTACGAGTCTTTTCAGTTATTGATAGGCAATACCTATCTTCATCATCTTTGCCTTAAGTTGCACATCCCGAGAGAACTAAACCTCTCCTTTGAGCCTACAATTTTGTGGTGCAATGAGCAAACTCAAGGAAGGCAAGGAAAAGTGTAGGACAATAGTGGAATTGCCTAAACCCGATTTTTATCGGTGGTATTAATCCCTAACTCTGCTCTGCGTGATGAATATATGTATGTGAACCATGTTTGCATGATAACTTGAGCCTTGCAAAGCCCCGAGCCTCTGCAATTGTTGGTAGCCATCTGAATATTTCCATGACCTTTGAATTATACACATGCTAACTGAGAATGCTATAATCTGTGCATGACTGAAAGTCGGCTGAGTATCATTGTTTATGCACCTGTATTGCCCTTGCATAACAAATTAGCTATCCTACCTAAGCACTACTCTGATTGCATGATAAAACCTCTTGCTAGGTATTGATCAATATCTGAAAAGCATGCTTTTGTGTGTTCTGTGCATTGGAAATTGACTAAACTAGCCATCTTTTCACTGTGAAACCTTAGCTTCCATCGCCCGTGCTCAACTCCGGCCCCCGTAGCCGTGAGTTCGAGCTACAACTTGGCTAGCCAAGTTTCTTTGTTAGTCAGGTTGACATCAACTCGAGTGAGTTGATTCATCATCCACAGTAACTTGTGCAACTGTTGGACAGACTGTGTCAACCGAGCTTGTTGAGCCATCTCGCTCCGCACCTTTATGCATGCTCGAATTGAGGGTAACCAAATCTGTGTGTTAACCCGTCTTTGAATGCTAGCTTTGTCACATGCCAATCTCTAGTCATGCATATAACTTTGGCTCTTCGTGTTCTCGTCTTTGTGAATCCTTGGCCTCGACAAGGCCTATGCCGAACTCCAGCCAAGAAGCTGTTGAGATCGAGCAGAAACTTGGTTAACCAAGTTAGCTAATAACCCTGTTGATATCAACTGAACTTGCTGCTACCCCGGTTGATATCAACTGAGATAGTTGATATCAACTGAGATAGTTGACATCATCTGCCATGTACCCCTGAGCATATCCTGTGAAAATCAAAGTCAATTGAACCAGTTGATACTTGTCTCATATCAAGTTAGGTGTAAAGTCTTTGAAAGTTTTTATTGCCGATCCGTGCATCCGTGCATCCGTGAAAGTTTATTGTTCTCTTGCATCTATGCATCTTTGCACATGATTTGTGAAAAATTGAGTAGCATCTTGACTGTTGAATCTGTTGAGCCATGATCACCGCCAAGCTAGTCACCCAACCTGTGCAATAGCTGGAATTTGTGCATGAGTCTGTGACACTTGAGAAAAAGTTGTGTTAGCTAAAAACCTGTGCTTTTATGTGTGCTGTGCACTAAAACTGATTGAATCGGTTTGCTATTTCACTTGTACTCTCCTTGGCTTCGGCAAAGCACATGTATGGTACCATCCCCTCGTAGCTGTTTAAGCCTGTGATGTTTGAATCGCAACTTGTCAGTAGCCAAGTCTGGGTTGGCTGATTTGTTGATACTCCTCGTCAAACAAGCCCGTTGACACTCTGTGGCATGTCAAGTTTGTTGTGAAAATGCTTTGAGACTTTGTATTCGAGTTATTGCCGATCGTTGCATAACACATGCTAAGCATCATCCATCACTCTTTGAATCATCTTTGCAAAAATTCCTTGTTCCCCGAGTTGCACATTGCATAGCCGCTCGATAGCCCAAATTGATGGATTGATGCTGCCTTGAACTAATAACCATGCATGCTCGAACTAGTGCTCACGACCATTGTGAAATCCCTGCAACCCTTGGATCCATGCTCATTCCCGTGATTTCTTTGAGTACATATGTGCCAACTGGAATTCTTTGTTTTCTTGAGATTGATTACGTGTGCATTCTACGGACTTGGATTCTCACATGTGTTGCTTCCTGTAGTGTGAATTGCTTGGTTGTCACGATAACCATAACATGTTGATTGTATGGTTGTGAATCTCTGAATCTGCCTGTTTATTCTCTAAGCTTCATTTGTAGCCTGGCATGTGCACTTGTTGCTCATTTTGGCTGTTGTCGAGTATGGCATGTATGTTAGGCTAAAAATTTGTTTTGTTTTGTGGCCAAATAGATTGCACGGCATGATAGGATTTTGGGATGGCATTAGAGATGAAGATTCATCACATAGGAGCTTGCTTATGTGCATGCTTCACAATATGAACCACCCACAGAGACCATGATGTCACTAGTTTTAGGGATCATTATGAACCTTTTCTAGGTCATCAGCCTCAATATGCAAACCCCAATCATTTTGCACACATGTGTCATCAACCACCATGGGAGGTTGAACAATGCTATCCTCCTATGAACCCATGTATGCAGTCGATAATGGAGGATATCAAACTCATTGAGCAAAACAATGATGTACTTGAATGGAAAGCTTTGCATGATCATCCATATAGCAACATGTCTGAATTTCCCTTTGCTAGTGAACCTTGTGCACAACCATGTACTGAATATCCATGTGAAGCATGCATACCCACTAGTGAAGACTCCCCTTCAATTGAACAACTTAACATGTTCTTAAGGATGAATCTCAGTCATCTACAAAATGTAGAAAGGGAGTATGCCCTTAGTCAATCCACTAATGTTGAATATGAACCTCACCTAGAGGATAATGAGTTGACTAAAAACACCAATGCATCGATAGGGATGAGTATGCATATTACTCGGATGATGAATATGATATGTTAGAAGAGCATATGTGTCTTTGAACATATTGTGGAGCCATGGATTCGAGACATTAGGCTTTACTCAACTTCCATGAATGAGGTTTCTTCTAAATCAGAGATGCATGCGATGTTAACTCGAGTTTGGGCCATGTGCAACTGTTACGTGAAAGTGAGCATGCTATACCACCTGTTTGTGACTTAGGGAATGCTGAAATTTTTGACACCAATGATACTATGCATGAAAACAACTTTGATGTGTCTGATTCCATGCCTAGGTTACAACATGATGTGTCTCCTGGTTCTCTTATGCATGAGGTTGAAATTTTTGATGATGATTATGACATGGGGATTGATGAATTGTTCTATGCAAGTGAACATGATTTACCTTTTTCTGACTTTAGGAAAGTGTGTAATGGTGCAGATGACCTTCTACGTGAAAACAACTTAGATGTACCTAATCTCTTTCCTAAGCCACAGATTGAAACTCCTCCACCAAACCTAGATGTGGTTTGTAACAAAATTGCAAAACCAACTTTTCTGAGAATGCCTAATCTAGGATTGGAACTTTGTGCCTCCCAAGTCCTCTTGGACTATTTTGCATCAAAGTATAACACCTTTAGGGAGCCACAGTTGGAATGTGTATCTCTGCCCGTTCCTAAAAGTGTCCATTTTGAACTAGACCTAGTGCATGATCTGCCTTTAAAATTGCAAGATTTTGTGTTAAAAAACACACTGTTGACAAGTTTAGGTTTGGGGAGAATCATTCACTTATCTTTGACCTTACTTACGCTCTCATGTTATTTTTGTGTAAGGCTGTTGATGTCTGCATATCTTCTTTTGGGTTGATCCTCAACTCTTTAGATTGTTGGTGTATGGTGAATTTTTCTTGTATATAATCCAGTAGGGCTTGTTAAATTTTCCATCTTGAATCGGTTGAGTCTTTTTTTTTTTATTGTGCTAATCCAATAAGATCTCAGAATGTTGGATCCTAGCCTTGACTAATGAAGTTCTAACCTTGCTCCCGCCGACATACTGGTAATCTCTTCCCTTTTCTCTTATCAGCATAGTTCTCTTGGTATGTGACTTTTTGAATTCTTATCATCTGTTGATACATTGAGGACAATGTTTGATTTAGGTTTGGGGGTGCATTTGCATATAGAGTTTTTAGTCTTTTATTTCAAAAAAAATCAAAAAAATCAAAAAAATCAAAAATCAAAAATTTCAAAAAATTTCAAAACTCTTTGTAAATATGCACATAAAAACCTCCAACTTTTAGAGATCTTAGAGTCACTAGCATGCTTCTAGCTATGTTTACATAGAGAGTCTGACCGAAATAATGAGAACTTGGAAGTCTTGGAGAACACAATCGGGTTTCTTAGTTGATTAGAGCGTTAAAGTTGGATTTAACCATACCGGAGGGCTTAATTAGGTCTTTGTATAGATATTCGGTAGTAGAATTGTGATCACCCATAGTGGAGACTACCCATTTTGACATCAAGTGAGGCACTTAACCTTCATTTTGTGACTTTCTAAAAAATCATTGGGTAGGAATGGTGAGCTACCCAACTTCGCACCACTTTCAAAGACTACTTTTGATCTCTTGAGTGCTAATTTCGTCCAATCATGAGGGTGACATTTAAAGATGAAAACTCCTTCTTGTAGTTCGATTTTGAGTTAGCATCACTCTCTCCCTCTCAACAACATCAATGATTCATAGAAACACATCGTCGTCGGCAAAGCGGAGCATCATCGAGAATATTTGAAGAAAAAGTTGAAATAGTCCAAGGTTTACATGAAACAAAGAAAAGAAAAGAAAATAGGATGAGAATTAATGAAGTTTGTGAAATCAAGACAATTGAATTTTATTGTTATTTTCATTTTTTGTTGTAAAAAAAAAATGTTATAAGTTTATTTATTTTCTGAGTCTAGTTACCACCATGTCAATTATAAAAAAAAAAAAAAAAAAAAGTGTTTGTCAAGTTTTTGTGAAGTTCAGAAGTTCATCATCAACAGTCGAAAACCGAAGATTGAAGACGTTTCTATGAATGCTGAGAGAGAGTGATATTAATTGCCGATCGGGTGAGAAGGCAAGTGAGTACTCCCACCCTTGCTAATGGTTGATTTCCTTTCTTAGAGATCATCGTAAAAGATTCTTTTTGTCCACAACTCGTGGAGTCTCCAGAAATTATTTCGGAAGGTTATCCTTCTCATCTTCAACGTGTGCAAGATTTCTCTCTTTATTCCTGCTGCACACATGAGAGACTAAAGCGATCTTTTTGAGTGCAATTATCATAAAACCCTATTGGTGAGGCGAAGTCGAGGCTTGTGATCACTATCGAATCCGAATTCTTTCATATGGTATGGTTACTTCTCGCTCAACTCTTAAGGATGAGAATGCGTTCTTTAGTAGTTCTAACCGTGTTACTAGCATGCAGAAACTCTATGTCCTCATAGCTCCTTGGATGCTTGAGACTCTTTTACACGAAGTTGGAGAAGGTTTTGTGGGTACACCTCGGCAAACCCTCACGAGACTACAACTCGTCCACTAGGAACACCTAGGGGTTTAAAGGCTTAGTGCATACGCTAAATGCATTCGAGACCAACGACGGTGGTATAGTTAGGATTTCCTAATTTCTCGTTTCACTTGAGGACAAGTAAAATTCGGGTTTGGGGGTATTTGATGAGTGCCAAATATTGCATATTTCTACACCTTTTATTGGCATTTAACTCATCTTTTGTGCTCGAAATCGAGATATTATCCCAGGATTCTCGTATTTTCTTTGTTTTCAAGAATAAATATTTGTACTAATTAATTTTGTATTTTTAGGTAGTAAATAAAGCTCGGAGAAATTGAGGAGCCAAAAGAGAGAAAAATTGGAGACGAGCGTCTATGGAGTAAAGCCAAAGCCCGCGCGCGCATTGGTTGCAACCCAACAAGTAGCAACCCATTTACAAGACATGGGCTTGAGCAATCCAAGATCCGGCCCATAAACCGAATCAAAGCCCGTTTTACTTCCGAGCCGTTAGATTTGCTCCATCAACATCCGGACGGCCGCATCAACCCACGCACGGGTTCACCGAGATCCAACGGTCGCTCCAACCATCCCATCACTTCTCGCTGCACCTGCTCAACACCAAAACCACCTACACCTACACCCATCGACCAAATCCTCATTTCTCTTCCTCTTCTCTTTCTCTTCCCCCGACTTTCAGAGAAAACCCATACCTTCTCCTCCCCCACCCATACCAGCAGCCAACCACCACCATCTCCTTCCCGACACCGGCTGTGACTCCGGTGGCGCATGCTCCGCCTCTCTATCTCTAGTAATCTCCATCATAGCTTCTCCATACCCTAGAAGCTAGGTTAGAGATAATTGGAGCTAGGGTTTTCTCTAACATCAAATCAATGAAGTCGAGAGGAATTGACGAGAGAGACAACAAATTCGGAGGTTATGGGTGAGTGGGTTTGCATTTATTTTCGAATTGGAGTGTTAGAGAGAATTAGGGTTTGCATGTATAAATAGGTCGGTGAGTGTTTGTAAAAGCTCATGCCCGGACTAGCCGTGAGCACTAAGCTTAGTGTAATTTGTGTTTTAACTGTTTTTAATCATGTTCTAATTTGTGAAACTAGGGTGTTGATGAAACCCCTAATTTTCATGTGAAGTAATCACTCTTTGGTTTTGTTCTTGATGTTTTATAATGTGTTGGGATTATTAGTTAAGCTGTTGAGCATATGAGCTGTGATGAGTTGTCTTTGTAAGAAGACAACTCATACTAGGGGTAAGTTAGTGAAAATAGTTGATGAACATCCACACGAGACCTTCAAAGGAAGGCTCAAGAGCATAACAGAGTAAATTTCCTTAGCATAAGATTAGAGGGTGAATTCAATCACCCCTAGTACCTTTTAACCTTAGTTCTGATCCACAATCACAACTCCTTGTCGTATCGACACTTAAAAGCAAAACAACAATTGTACTTCTCACCAGAAACCGATTAGTGAAGCATTGCAATCAACCTTACACAACCCCAAATCTCTCGTGGATCGACACGTGCTTGCCCCTGTGTTGCTTGTCGACCTTGTGCACTTGCGAGTATAACCCGTAGGCGAAGACACTTTTACCAGCCTACCACACATATGTAATCCATGTCCGGGAGCGACGCTGCACTGTTGGCTTGAGAAACTGAGAACCTAAGTATGCATACCCGTTCGCGTCTTCGGCGTAAGGTTCATGTCCGAATATTTCTGCTGGGGATTGGAAGTAACGCGTACCGTTTGCATCTGGCGAAAGCCAATCTTATCAAGGTATTTCAAGTATGCGTACAAATTTGCATATTTGAAGGTTAAAGTTCTAAAATCGGTTGTGTACATGAACTTAAACATTTATATAATAAAGAATGCAATCTTTGCAAACCGTGGCTATAATGTTCATGAATTGATTGAGTGAATCAAACCGATTTTTGATTCAATTGTGTT
>JAJJWW010005864.1:0-68107 GCA_023531295.1 Papaver armeniacum
CGGTACTTAATTTGACAACCCATTTTCTGCATGCAATCGTTTCTCATTTCTCCTTATTTAACTCACGCAGGCTGACATCATCTCGACCAGGTCAGACCCATTCACGAGCTTCAACGGCAGCTCCTCTTATCTCCTCTCAGGCGCCACTCATTCGATTTGGATTCATCATCTTCAGAAGACCCATCTCCAATTCCGGCTTCCACGACTTCGTGAATGCCTGCAGGCTTGAGCATCATCTTCGACACAAGGTATTATGACGAATCATCCATCGCAAACCCAGCCTCAAATACATTCTTCAAATCAACTACAAATCATCACAGATCCCCCTTTTCACGGTAAAACCTAATTCTAATTTCGAAAATACTGCCCGATTGCCTGAACCACTAACTATTTCATCGATACACGAGACCCATTACTTCGTTTCTTGATTGCACGAACCCTAACTTTATCACATGTCAACGCTGTGCTGTTAGTCTCAGCAAACACTCTCATCTCTGGGATGCCATTTGCGGGTTAGAAATGATGGGGTCATTGGCGGGACCCAGCCAATACGTGCAGCAAAACGAACGGGGTGTGAAGACATTGGTGGGTCCGGTTTAAGCAGCTTTTTGAAGAAAACACGGGTAGCAGCGGAAGTCAGTATGGATAATATCTGATAATTTTATCAGTTGTCGGAAAGGGGTAATGTAGTGAATCACAGCGCATCGAAGCTTGATGGATCAACGGTGATAAAGAATTATATGTGGCTGCATACGGGTCCCACTGAAGATCCAACGAATTATAAATGATGCTTCATTGGTTAACGTATTACGAACTACACCAGATCAGCATCGTTTATTCTGTTCAATTATTTGGTGGGAAAAGAGTCGGTGCCTTACATGTATAAATAGGTGTCAATTTATAGTGAGAAAGAACACTTCTTTCTTTACCATTTTATGCAAGCGAGAAAGATAGAAACACAGAGAGCTTTTGTTTTTAATTTCTTCTTCTTTAGTTTATTTATTTGCCAGTGCTTTTTAGCTATGAGTAGCTAAATTTCTAATTGATTAGGGATGATTTAAAATTCCTGAACAATGAAGCATTATTTTCTTTAACCATGTTTATTTTAAGTTTTATTTAATTGTTGATTATCCTTATTATTTTTATTGCCTAAGAATATTGAGGGGTTATTTAAAATGATCAATTAAATTAACCAATCAATATTTCTTCTACTAGTTTAGGGTTGTGTGATACGTGTAATTATCACATCAACTCTTTACACAAGTAGTAAATCGCAAGAGCTGACAGAGGGATTTTGTTAAGCAATTGTGTGTAAAGATAACACTAGTAAGTAGACCGAGCTTATGCGTCTGATGCTACGATCAACCTTATTCACAAAGTGTAAAGCATTCGACTAATTTACACCTTGAGAGCTTATTCTTGGTGGGTTGGTTGGATAGAATCTGGTAGTCGAGCGCTTCTGTATCCAGTGGCAGTAGGAATCCGGGGGATAGCAGAGCTTATTGCTATTCTATGGTTGGTAACAGTATAAGTTAAACAAGAAATAAATTTGTATTTAATTAAGCTTCGGTTCAGTGACGGCGAATGATTCCCTAATCATCTTCTTTATTATTATTTACAACAAAGTATTGCCGTTTTGTTTTATTAGTTACTTTAATTTTAAATCTAAAAACCTCCCTTTCGGTTACTTTTAAACAACTAGAAACTCCATGCTCTTCGTGGGAACGAACTCCTTGCCATTATATTACCAGTTAATTGTGTGGAAAGAAGTAATTAATTTGTTGTGTAAACGACGCGCACCAGTATGAAGTGAATTACAAAAAGTAGATGATTAAATGAGCTTTGTATAGTATATGAAAATAGGTATATGTTATTTTGTAGAGAAAACTAGTATAGTGCCCAAATCTAGCTAATGGGATAGTAGATCAATGCAGTTGTACTTGCAAACTTTTGAATTTTGAATTAGTCTCCATGGTTGCCGATTAGTTATGGTCATCATGATAGTAATTCTGTTACCGGACGATTATTAGCATATTTTCACACAGGAAATAGTTATATTCACCAACCTTTAGTCGGCAGGACACTTCTTTAGAAAGATGACGACTATAACATGGTCATCTAGGTCGTGATATTTTTGACATGAAGACTAAAAACATATTTTCACACAGGAACTCGTGATATCCATCTAACTTTAGTCGGCACAATAGTTGTTTAACAAGATAACGACTAAAACATGGTCGTCTAAGTCGTAATATTGTTGACATGACGACTATTTATATTTTTTCACACAGGAATTGGTGATATGCATCTAGATTTAGTCGACACGATAGTTGTTTAACAACATGACGACTAAGACATGGTCGTCTAGGTTGTAATGTTTTTAACATGACGACTGTTAACATTTTTTCACACGGGAATTGGTGATATCCATCTACCTTTAATCGGCACGATAGTTGTTTAACAAGATGATGGCTAAAACATGGTCGTTTAGGTTGTAATGTTGTTAACATGATGACTCTGGTAACTACACAATTTCTGTTCTCACGGTTGTCAGTCTGTAAAAAAAAAAAGTGACGAATTTGAATTGGTCGTCACTTTATAATTTTTTATACCTTGGCGACTAAACTAGTGAAACATACTCCCTCCGTTCCACTTTAGATGATGTTTTTGGAGTTTTCACGCAGATTAAGAAATGGAGAGAGATATGAAAATTTTCCATCTATACCCTTAAGAAAAGTCTTCAAACATTAATTACTATTAGGGCACTTAAAATTAAACTTATAGTTCCAAGACAAAATGTTAGGATGTTATTGGAAATTTTGTGGAAAAATATGAAAACCTTCAAGTATTGTGGAACAAAAAAATAACCCTAAAACATCATCTAAAATGGAACGGAGGGAGTAATATAATTAAACAAACCATTCATTTAACAACTAGAAATCCAACATTTGTCCAACCAACCATAAAGAAATATTTGTCCAACCATTAACCTTAAGATACTTGTCCAACGCATAAAGAAGCAAACTACAAATTCATTCACGACCATGACCACCACCTCATCCTCGTTGACTTCCAACTCCACGACTACGAGGCCTCTATAGTTTAGTAGTTGCTCGACGAAACATTTAGCATCTTCATTATCAACATTCCTAGCAAATTCAATGTGTTTAGTTTGCTCTTCAACCGATAAAGATTTCCTCTATCTCTCGCGCAACACATCATCTTCACAAGGGTCTTTAAGTTGTCCTTCTATTTTTGGTAAAACTATAAACGATCAATAAACTTATTCAATAATATAATCTTAAAACAATAAGAGAGATGTAAAACTTACAAAATTCTTAAGACTCTTTGTTGGTCTTTCACGGTGTTCTTCTTCTTCCGAGTCGGTCAAACAATTCATTCCCGAAGTACACGAGGATGAGCAAAACCGGAGTACCACGGTATATAATTATCATCAACTTCATGATCGTTGGTCACCTCGTTCAAAAGACTCAAATCATCTCTATGATCACGCCTCTCGTCCCAATATGAAGTTTATGGATTTGATGAGTAAACTATGTCAATATATTATTCGGACATGTTGCACTCTTCCTTTAACACTTTAAAGAATGGTTTATCACCGGGATAGGGTTCTTCTTGGATGTAACTGATTTGTCGCATTACTTGATGTGGATCGTACACTGAAAATCCATTGGGGTAAAACAAAGGATCGTAGTAAAATGCAACATCATTTCTCTTTATAATTATGATATATTTTTTATCTCTCGATATGGATTGTTACCTCATCCACATTCATGTTGTCCAAGGTAACTCGCATGTTGATCAGCTTTTGTAGCATATCTTTCTCCTTACAAACCTTTAAGATTGTACTTGCGTCCTCTAGACTTGTGCTTCGGAAGATAAGCATTGATTTTGATGTTGGGATTGACTTTCACCAAGGATGAGAATTGCTCGTATATCCAAATCTATGCAAACACAAAGTATAGTAATAATCTCATCTTACCAAACAAAATATAAATGATTTAGACAATTAAATTACCTGGAAAAGACTTAGATTCGCGTTAACTTGCTTACAGAGTGCCCTTGAAGCATTTGCCAACTCTCCATGCAATTGGTCAACCACCGAAGTACCCCATGAATACTTATGCATCTCATCAAGGGGATGCAATAGTTGAAGATACTTGTGGTCGGCCTTGTTTCGGGAACTGTCTGAGAAGGCAATGTTTCCCAAAACGTATAGAAAATAAGCTGACACATTAGTCGTGACTCGTACTTCATCCACAATTTTTTCCTATTCAAAAATAGCCTTGGTCCCACAATATGTGTCCTTCAACTTTTTCAGATTCAGCTTTTTACTTATGTAACCATCCTTAATCACAAACAAAGATTTGACTTCTTCACATTCGATCAGCACAAGCTCTTAGTCAATTTGAAGAAATCCTCCCAAGAAATTTGATCATCGTAGTCGTCATTGGTGGATTTTCCATCAACCTCGAGGCCTAGAATTTGCTGACAATCATCGATAGTTACCTCAATCTCACTGAATAGAAATAGTATTATATCCGTATCCCCATAAAACCTCTCACAGAAAGCACATATGACAACTTTGTCACACTCAACAACTGAATTCTTCACCGCATGCCATAACCCGTAGTGTTTGACAATATCTTTCATAATGTCATGTTCAATGTCAAGTGGCCATTTCGTCATCATAGTATTTGAAGCTTGGCGCCTTAAAAGACGAATAACATTCTTATGATCCATAAAATCACAATAAAAAATACATACTAAAACTTAAACCTAATTATAGATAGAATGACTATAATAACAAAAGGTTAGCTTGAGAATACTTAAGATCGTAGACTAAATTTCATACACCCACAAGTCTTTGTATCCGAAGAGCACATGTCTACCATATACGGGTAACCCAAGGAGTGGTTCATCTGGATCTTGAGTCATCTTCAGGTGAGAAGGAGGCATGTGGGAATCAATAGATTTAATGATAAAAAAAATTGTTGTTGCATCTTGTGGTACTTGATCAACATGAACCACTGTTTCTTGACCATTACCTTCTTTTTCTTTTCCATCTTCTTATTCATCTTTATCCCCTTCTCCGTCATCTTTCTCATCATGAATCTCATCATCATTACCTCCTCTAGCAGGTGGCACGTTACTCTCATCATCATCCTTATCTCCTCTACCAGCCGGAATTTCTTGATTACCATCATCATTACCTCCTTTACAAGATGAAATTGGTCGGTCTTCACCGAAGGTTTCATCAGAATCACTTGTTCAGGTGGTGGCTGAGTCTCTTTACGTTCACGGATCCCAAGCGTTCCCGGTTCTACAAATTCCCCTCTAAGTGCCGCAGTCAAGAGTTTGTGTCCTTTGTGAGGAGGTTTTAAAGGAGGAGTATCACATTTTTTTCCTTGTTTGAGCTTTTGCAGCCTAAACAATAACAATAACACAAGCAATCTATTAAAATTCACGTCTACAAACTAAGAATTCAAGAACAATAGAAATGAACTGCAATTAGTCATCAAGGTCTAGAACGACAACTACCCAACTTATGGGCATAGGCGTCAGGGTCGAAAATTCTATAAAATATCGACCAAACCTTAGTCGTCAATTTAGAAAGAAAAAAACATTCGCGACTAATAACCAGTCTGAACACTACTATGTTTTGGTGAGTTATTAATTGGCAGGGTCGATAATTCCCCAAAGTGACGACCAACACTAAGTCGTAAAGGTACTATTCAAATAACATAACAACCAATAACAAAATGGTACACATGGAAAATGGTTTTGGTCAGCTATTAGTCGGCATGGTCGATAATTTACAAAGTGACGACAAACACTTAATCGTCAAGGTATTATTCTAATAATATGCCGACCATTAACAAAAAGGAACACAGGAAAAACAAATTTTTGACAATATTAGTTGGCATGTTTAGGATTTTTAAAACCTGACGACTAATAATAGCACATCACTAGTCGTCAAGGTATTAGGTTGAATATCGTTACAACAATGTAAATGTCACTTCTACATATGAAAATTCGTCACGATATTCAAATTAGAAAGATAACAATTATTTTTAAACATGGAAAGTCGCCATGGTAGGCGAACAGATACCCTAAGGACGACGTAACGACAATTTCAAAATTTAGAATTTTTTGACCTAATTTGACATGTAGATAACAAAATGAAGTACTTGAATGGGTTTATGTAATTACTTACTTTCTCAATCTTGTCAGTTCTTCGGTTTATTCACTTTCAGAGTTTTCTTTTCACCCACTGATCTTTTTTTCCGTTTATATTGTTGCATTTGCTTTCCGATTCAAGGGTCATGACTATTAGGTTTTCTAGAATTTAATTTCATACGCGGCTGCATGTTTGAAGATTAATCGACGATAAAATTCTCGACTCGACGAGTTTTCAAACGTTTTCGGCGAAGATGGGACCAATTGGTCGGTATGGTGGAGGAAGAAGGAGTAGACAAAATGAGTAAATGAAATTGTATTTACGGGGTAGGATCCATTGACATGGTTATATTGACATAATCCGTTGACATGCTTATAGTTTTTTTTACTGATCCCAACTGACAATGAATTTGAAGCTAATTTTTTGGTGACGTGTTCTTCTTATAAGTAACTACATTCCAACCAAAAATGAGAGCATTCCAAGATGTATAAAACTACCATCTACGATTTTGAATATTAACCGTTGAAGATTAACGATTGAAATTAAATTTTGTGGATGATGAAGTTTTGTATTTCGGAATACTCTCATTTTTGGTAGGAATGTAGAGTTTTATATGAGGAACATGTCACCAAAAAATTAGCTTCAAATTCATTACCGGTTGGGCTCAGTGGAAAAACTGGCGCTAAAATGTGAAGATTATGTCAATATAACCATGTCAACGGATCCCACCCCATTAGAATTGTGTTAGTTTTAACTATAATTGATAAGGATAGTTTCCTAACTTTACCGTTTTGATACCCACTTAGTCTTGCTTCTAGGTCCATTTAAAATCTTGTATACCCCAATTAATATGGGTATACCGGATCAAATAAATCGCAAAAGAACGTTTTTACCAGGCAGAAGTGGAACGTTTTTACCAGGCAGAAGTGATTTGCCAACAAAATTTCCTAATTTATAATGATTACACCCAAAGGCCAAAGCCTCGAGATGAAGCTCGGTCCCTCCTAAGAAAGTGGCTCGAGGCTCGAGTTACCCTCTCTTAGTGAAAATGGTGGAAAGGATAGCAGTGACGGATGTGGGGGTGGCTTACCTAGGTTGCAACCCCCAAAATCTGTAATAGCTCACTTTCACCTTGGTAATTCGCTAGGAAAAAAGGAAAAGCCCAGGTCTAAATTTGGATAGCCCATACAAAAGAAAATCAAACTTGACGTATCTTGAAGAAGATCTAACAAACGGGAACATATATGTAGTTGTATGACTAAGATCTAGTGATATGCAACGAGAGTGAGGACACGTTTATATGCATGCATCCAAAGAATTAAATATCTTGCTTGTATGTGATTCAAAATATTAAAATATTGTGTATCCTTATGGGGACAAATATGATAAATTATAAATGTAACACTTAAAATGTTACTTACAGGGATAGACATAAAAATGCCATATCTTATCATGATTATAAGCACAAATTTAATTTTTTTTTTTTATTTAGTAATTATTTTACAAACCAAAGAGAGAATATAGAATAAGCATAAATTTTGTTATAAACCAAGTTTATTTACTAAGATGCCCTTCGTGTCTAAGTTTAGGGTTTACATATCTTGGACACCAAGTCTTCTATCTATATAAATAGAGGCTTAAACATTGTATTCTATACACATAATAATGATAATTTCTCTATCTCTTTTCCCCCTATACTTTGTGTCTCCTTCTTTATTTTCTAGTTTATAAGACGTTATCATGTTTTCCCCCTCTACTTTGTGTCTCCTTCTTTATTTTCTAGTTTATAAGACGTTATCATGCACGTTGCTCTACGAGCTAATCCTGTGTCGAAGCTTAGAAAAATACAATGGAGAAAATGGAGTTTTTATCAAAGACGCGATCACAGATATACCCTGAACTTTTGTTATTAAGTTTATTTTATACTTATCCTTAAATCACGCTTATCCTTTATTCCTGTTTTTCATTATTATACGTGATATATATGTGATAGACCTCATAAATCACGGCTCCCTAATGATTATTTTTCCCTTTTTGTGTATTGTAGAGGCTTTGAATAAAACGGCCGACATGAACCTGCAGCAAACTGATGTGCACGGTAGCCGAGGACAAACATACATATAGTAAAACTTGTGTGTTCTTCGTTGGCATCTTATACACTGTTTATGAGTTACTTGATTAATTTTTTGTTTCTTTTTTCTCTTTTGACTTTATTGGATGTCTATCATACTAATGGTCAATAAAAATGCATGATGCTATTTCTTTTCTATATGCATCATGGATTATTTTCGACGGATTCTGTATCTTCACTCCAAATCTATTTGGTGAAACTAAAATCCAATAGATAATCCTAAAAATTATGGGTGATCATTTTTTCCAAAAATTGATTTCCTTTCTTCTCTTATCCTTTTTTTTTTTCATATGGAAAGAAAAAATAAATAAAAATCCATTGAAAGATGGTTTACAGTTTCTGTTTTTTTCATGAAACTGTAATCACCAAAAATTGGTGTCATCGCGATTTAGCTACCTTTATGGTAGTTAATCATATGCATGGTTGAAAAACCTACGGCCAATTAATTTTGGTATCTTTGTCTATTTGATGAAGATCATGTGATTTTTATAATCGGTTTCTATTTTTTTTAAAGAAACCATTTATCAACCACGAAGTGGATTTTTCCTATGCGATGACTAAGTCGATTTTTTTTTTCTTTTTGTTGATGCAATTTCCGTGTGTCGTATATACTAACCGATATTGGTTTTCTCCATCAATTCAGCGAAGGAGATGTTAAAATTGGCATTCTAAGAAATTTTAGCCAGTTTGACGATAATCGTCTAAACAAACCTTTATCATCATGGTTTTATTTTTCTACTAATAAACCATTGTTTTCCATTTCTTACGGGAAACCATGGATTCCTTAATAACGAAAATGATCTCTTTATCTTCTTAAAAAGAAGCATATAAACCAATTGATTTGGTTTTTCCCTATCGATCCTAAAGGGATATATAAAATATCGTTATTATAATATTAACAATTGCAAACATCAAGAAGAATTGTTGCATTCTTAAGGGATATTGTTGAGCATTTTTTTCCATCATGGTAAATCTCCAAAATTTGAAATAGTTCAACTTGTAGTTGGAATTGGACACTAAAGATCAATGGGTGCGCACCCGTCTTGTTAGCTAATAATTTTAGTCCTTGTAAGTGACTATATTGATCTTGATTTAATTTTAATGAAGAAAGTGTCCATAATTTCATCTCGTTGGCCCTTGAGGTCACGAAGTTATCAGAGATTTTTTTGCATATTTTAAATGCTTTTGGTTTTAATATATAACTTTTTTATTTATTTTTATTTTGTTTTTCTTCCAAAAGTAATCTATGGTTGATGGTAAATATGTATGTCTATTAAGACTATATATATTTTATGTCGAAAGACATATTTCATATTGAGTATATGTCTCGAATTAATCGGATAATACTCTATGAAACTTGTTGTTGTATATGAGATAAATATTTCCGCCATAATCAGGGGGAGACTATACATTACCAGATGGTGTTCATTGACTTAAAAGTCGTATCAATTTCTTCCCCATCGTAATCAAATTGAAAAAGGCTGTCATCTCAAATAGGCGTGAAAATATTTCATTTTGCTTTTATTAAGCTTTTTCCTCTTGAAGAGGATAATCCAGTCACATCTACAAAGTATGTATCTTTTTAGTACATGCTATAGATAATCCTCCAATTGAGTATATCAAAACAAGGTCCATATTCTCATAGTTCATATCTCCTCACTGGAAGATGGGGAGATTATCATACCCAAGGGCGTTGGTACCAGTAATTCTATGAATTTCTAGATATGCATACACTTGAGAAACGCAGGATCGTTGCTAGTTAATATTGTCGAATACTCATTTAAAGTAGCTACTGAAATAAATGATGGTGGTTTTGAACCCCTCTGCAGAAAAACATCGACATATGTGATTGGTTGGCATATAATCCAAATTAGATTGGATTGATTTCTCGATTGACACAATTTTGGATCCAAGACTTAACACCGTAAATGTGCCAAGCATATTAATTACAGGTTGGTATAGTCATAATGTGTTATACGAGAAATATGTTCGTTATGAAAACGATTTGAGGGTTTTCTTTTTGCTCAGACCCTAGGATTGGTTCAGTAATTGTTCTTCTTATAAGACACATTTTGCATGGTAGTCCTTGAAGGACTCATATATGGTCGGAGAACATTTTCGAATTTGTAATCCTTGGAGGATTCAAATTAAATTTAGACAAACACCTTATTTGCTTACATAAGGTTTAACAATCCTTTATGTGTTTTTAGAAATTTGGTGCAAAACCAAAAATCCGGATTAATTAGTTGATGACTTCAACGTCATAGGTCTCTTGAGGGGTCCTTAAAAACACAAAAATCCATGCTTCGGCAGCACAAATATTATTTTTCTTAAATATGCAGTTAAAATATTATGCTTGCTTAAAACTTGTCTATAATATAGACTATAGTTATGATTTTGGTGCTTTTCATAATACTCATATAGTTGAGTTAGCATCCATATTTAC
This sequence comes from Papaver armeniacum, assembly GCA_023531295.1. NCBI lineage: Eukaryota > Viridiplantae > Streptophyta > Magnoliopsida > Ranunculales > Papaveraceae > Papaver > Papaver armeniacum. The sequence continues at coordinate 10,780 of JAJJWW010005864.1, forward strand.
GTCAAAAGTTGTACTCTTTTCCCTTTGTTTCAGGTTTTGTCCCATGTGGTTTTCCTGACAAGGTTTTAACGAGGCAACATCTCGTTGACGTTTAATTTAATTTCAAAATGTTGATTTTGTGCTCTTTTTCCTTCGTCCATTTTTTTTTTCCCATTGGGTTTTACTGGAAAGGTTTTAGTGAGGCAATTTATCCAACATGGTGGTCATCCAAGGGGGGGGTTGTATAATTTCTGTTATTTGGTGGATTCCCACCATTAACTAGGTCATTTTGTAAGGCCAAATCAACATAACAAGCCCTTAGTAATTTGGATGGCATTTCGATCCACATAAGGTATGACCATAAATTCAATTTTGTTCACTTAAGGTAATTTATCTACATCTTGGCTCTATGTTGAAGAAACTACATCAACAACTTCTGCAAATCATCTCGGGAAGCTAGCAATACATGACACAAGTTCTCAATGTGTTGAAGAAGAATGTAGACTCCACAAAAGTGTTAATCGAAGGCATTACTGCTTGTGCAACACAAATGAAGATTTCATCAACTATCCGACATCTTCATGAAAGCACAATCCTCTTTTGCATTCAAGAAATTCGTTCTTCAAAATTGGAAAGTCTCGACTCAAAGATTTGCACTCCAAGATTTGTCTGAAGTATTTATCAGGGGGAGCACCATCATCAAATTAAGGTGCATTCTATTGGACTTATCGCGTTGTACTCTTTTTCCTTCATCAAGGTTTTTCCCACTAGGTTTTCCTTGTCAAGGTTTTAATGAGGCAACATTTGCGTGTCCAACACTGTTTCGAGTCTTTACATGCTTATGCAATTTCAGGTTTTTCTCTTTTGAGTTTTCCTGGTATATTTGTAATGATTAGTCACAGTGGTCATCAGGGGGAGTGTTATAAACCAAGTTTATTTACTAAGATGCCCTTCGTGTCTAAGTTTAGGGTTTACATATCTTGGACACCAAGTCTTCTATCTATATAAATAGAGGCTTAAACATTGTATTCTATACACATAATAATGATAATTTCTCTATCTCTTTTCCCCCTCTACTTTGTGTCTCCTTCTTTATTTTCTAGTTTATTAGACGTTATCATGTTTTCCCCCTCTACTTTTTGTCTCCTTCTTTATTTTCTAGTTTATAAGAAAATTAAAATATTTGACACATTGATAAGTAATATCTTATTTGTGGAAACCAAAAAATAATTTACAGACCCTAAAAAAATTGGCGGCCTACGGCCGCATTATCATATCAAAGTTTTGTGTTAATTTATAGTTTTGTTTGTGTATCTCATACATAGCATAACGCAATTGTAAATATACTCTATGGTAAATAAATTTGATTCAAAAAGTTTTGTGCTCTAAAAGATAACGTTGCCCAACTTATACTCTTTAGATATTTTACTGTATTTATTTTTATCGCAGTTGAGACGAATGAAAAATAGCCCACCTCAACACAAATTCCTGGATCCGTGGCTGAAGGATAGGCTCATGCATAATCAGGTGGGTGCACTGGGTGGAGTTACTGTGATATTGGCGAGAGAATCATTCCACAGCCTTGTTTTCCAAAGTAAACTCCGTGAAGGAATTTTTTTCGTTCTCGAAACAAAAAAGGAGCAAGCAACCAGTTTTCAACCACTAGAAACTTTTACATTCCCAACAGAGCTGGTGGTTGGGGCCTAATCTTTCTATTAAACAATGACCATGACGTGAGGACCTTAGACAGCAACGTTAATTTTACTAAAAAGGATGTCACCTTCCATTATTGCCAGTTATGCGATAGTAGGACGGTGACAAGCACTGCTCATTCATTTTAAAATTTAAATACAAATTCTCCATTACTGTTTGAGCCGAAATTTGGCTCTGGAGATTAGTCTTTTCATACACTCGAAATCGGTAAGTAATAACATAAATCACGTTTGTATTGAATATTTGAGACAAAAATTGTTTTATTATCATGTTTCAATCGTTTAGATTTCTTCACCAGAAAGGTGAGAATTTTTATTTTCTCATGGCAAATAAGATTTTAGATCCTCATTTAAATTAAATTTATCTCCAATAATAAGTCTTGTAAAATAGGAGGGGTGCCAAAATAAATACGGTCTTAGACAAAGTCTTGTGTTGATCTTCAGAATGACCTCTATGTCATATTTTGGCGTAATCTTTTCTTTTTTCTTCAATAATTCTATTAAATCTGATTTTAATTATAGTTCTCGTTTTTAGGTTTTAAATTCTCTAATTAATAAAAATTACAATTGTTCAAGAGGATAATTATGTTTAACCAATTGTTTAGAAGGATTACCTTACATTGATATATTTGATATACGGGAACAAGCGGATTTGAGAGATGGTGACTTGAGCTTATGCATATTTTGTGTAACAGGGGAGAACGATAACATGAAAATGAAAATTTGGTCTTATTTTTTTTTATAAAAATAAATTACAAGTTAAAGTATGGGTTTTTTAATAATTGGTGCCCGGCAAATGTCCAACACATTGTTTTGGTACCCAACATTTAAAATATTAAGGGTTGGTACCTGAGTCCGTTGTTGACCGTGAAGTCCAGTCATTGACTTAACAGAGCTAAAACTTCCGTGACAGAAGATATATTATTACTATATTATCCTTACAAATTATAACAATGTCTAAAAATATCCTAACTTCCGGTTATGAAATTATACGTGTTGGAATCTGAACGTGGCTCCTAAATAAACGAACACGATTCACTAATTTTGTTCAAACCCTAAAACCAAAAATGTAACAATTTTTTCTTGTTCTCTGCAACTCCTCTCTGCGACACAGGAACAAAGACAAGAAAGAGAAGTGTGGTTCGAAGGTCCACAAAAAATAAATTAGATCACAGCAGGAACGTATGATGCCGGCTATTAGATCTCAGCGTTAATACTTGAGATTCCATTTAAATTTTCCTTAAATTTTGTTTCATCGTTTAACTGATGCAGACTAATTTAGTCTACTTATTTGTAATTTATATCAGGATTGTGTTAAGTTTAGGTTGAGTTTTAATTGAATTGAATTTTTTGTATTTTTTAGGGTTTTATAATTAACGATTGAAATCCTTAATCTCGTATGGGTTTCTTTGATTGGTATTTCGTTAATGGGTGTTTGAACACTTAATTATGTGAAATTGGGGATGGGTTTTAGCTGAATTTCATCTGGTTGAATCTGGTTGATTTTGGTGGTGGTGGGTGTTGCTGTGGTGGATGGTAGTGGTGGTGAGTGTTGTTGTGGTAGATGTTAGTGGTGGTGTTGAGTGGAGATGGGTGGAAGTTATCTTGTGCGTTGAAGAAATACAAGATTCTGGGTTGAACCAGGAGAACGAAGAACATGAATGAAACAGTGGATGGAAGAACCTTAAAAATGTCAAGGTAAAAATCAGGAGAACGAAGAAGATGGTGTAAGAGAGGTGTCTTTATTCTTTATTTTTCTTCTTTCTTTATTCATTTAATCGTGTTAGCCTCTGGGTCGATCCATTTCTAACCACAAGATGAAACTGGTTGGCATTCACGTGTTAACGGCTAGTTAACATCGTTAGATAATAATTATTTATTATTAATTTTAATCATTTAACTAACAGACTGTTTATTCAACGACTTGACTTCACGGTCAATGACGGACTCGGGTACCAACCCTTAATATTTCAAATGTTGGGTACCAAACCAATGTGTTGGACATTTGTTGGGTACCAAACATTAAATATCCCTTAAATTATACTCACCTCCGGTTATAGAGAACTAAGAGAAGAGACACTATCACTTTTCCGTTTTGACCTATTTTTAAACTAAAATGAAAAAATAATGATATCTTTTTTCTAAGAACGGAAATAGTATGAGGTCTGCATCCAGGCTTCCTAGCCATACTCTAGGTTCTTTTATTTTATTTATTTTTCGTTTTTCCTGAAGCATGTACTCTAAGTTATGTGACCTCCTAAAAGTGTTCAATTTTTTCCCTTGTGATAATTTCCATCAAATCATAGATATCGTTATCATATCATGAAAAACCCTATTATGTTGATCGTCGTTTTTCTTAGATTGGCTCCTTTGGAGCAGATCTGAGCAGAAAAAATCACACCCAATCTTCTTTGCTACTTCTATCACCCACCTGTAATTTTTCTAATAGTTTTAGTTTGTTAACTAGAGAAAATTGGTTTGTTTCCTTTGCTTTTTTGAGTTTGGTTTTGGGGGTTTGTTTGTATGATTTGTGCAGGTTTGTTTCTCCATCTTTAATGAGAGGAGATCAAGTCTTTCATTCACTTCAGTTATGAGTTTCAACAAAGTCACATCAACAACATCAGCTCTGACAACTCCGGGTAGATCGGTTTCCATATATGTTTATCTTTTCAATTTGCTTTTATTTGATTTACGCCTAACGATGTATCTTTTGTTTCCATCTGCAACTCCTCCTTGTTTCTGCTTTAGTGTTAGGTCTATTTCGTCTCTTAGAGACAAGATTTGACTTCTTTACTGAGCTTTAATATGTTCTATTCGGTTGAAGACCTGTTCAATAAGATCAAGTTTTTCTATGGAGTGTTAAATATAGTAGTAAAAAGAGCATCATCTTCAAATCTTTCTAAAGAAACAAAGATAACAAAAACAAGATCAAGGACATCAACTTGTTCATCAACTACAACCACTGCTACCAAGACTGTCAAGCCGATTCATTATGATTCGATCCGATTTAGACCGCTAAAGACCGATTTAGATGAGCATTGTTACATTAGACATTGTTACGGTTACTTAGACCTATGGAGATACTTTGAAAACATATCATGTTACTTGACTGTACATGATCTTGAGAACTTTGGGTTGGTTTCAATCCAGTCACTGCTTAATGCAGTCACACAAATTGATTTTGTAGCAAAATCAATTTGGCCCTTTGTTGAGGCTTGGTCCTCTTGGAAATATGAAATGGTAGTTATCTTTGTAAGGATAGAGTTATTCAAGAATTGGGGGAGACATGATGGAACTGATGAATGTATGATGAACTTGAAAAGTCATTATTATAATATTTCTGATTCGCAAAATTGGTATTATATTATGAATATATTAAGTGAGGTTCGTCTCTTAAAAAGAAAAAAAAAATTACCATACCACCACCACTCTAGAGGAACTACATTATGTACTTATCATTGATCAAACTAAACAGTTTTGCATCGAATTGGTTGTGCTCCATATGTCGACCCCAAAAACTTTCTTCTTGTTAGAAAGATTAGTGAACTTTTGTCTTATTTTCTCAGTATGCATCTTGCTAATAACTTTATTATTTGAAATGAATGTGACCCAGATTCATTATGCTTCCCAATTCAGTTTCCCAGTTGAATGTTTCGTGAATTGTTTTCCTTTTTATTCCAGATGACTAGTTTAATGGTCATATAGTTGTGTATATCTCACAATGAGCTTTCAAAATATGTTAAATTTATAAAATCCGACCAATGATCTAAAGAAGGAAAAGTTTCCAGTATACACCCATGTGATAACATGTTTACAAAAATACACCCAACGCCCATTAAAACGTTAAGTCCCACTGTATAAATATCTAGCCATACATCTATCGAAATTGATCGACGATGGAGATTTATATAAGCTACAAAATTATTGCTTTACCCATGACTAAGAAACAAAATGGTTCTGAAAGTGAAGAATATTAGATCTCATTCGTTTCATTTCTTCTATTTCTTTCTATTTGTCTCAAAACCGACTAGGGAACTGGGAATTTTTGTTGTAAAATCTATGAAGAATCTAAGAAGATTTTAAGACGCGATGAAGAAAAAACCAGAGAAGAATATGATGAAAAAGAGGTAGGATCTGTAAACTTTTTATTTTATCTTGTAATTTACATGATTTTAAGTAATAGGTTTCTTTAAACTTTTGATTTTGATTATGTGAGGAGATAAGGTTTTTGAGGCATGGGGTTTGTTGAAAATTTTAATGTAGAGAGATTTTGCAGTAGGATTTATCTTTTGCTAATCACTAATGAGTGAAATTTTGGATTTTTGATGTAGTTTTAGGGTTTTGAACAATTGGATAATGTAAAATTCTTGATTTTTGATGATGGGTTAAAGCTAAAATGAGTAAGAAATGCTATGGGAAGATTTAATTTCAATCCAGATGTTCACATTGTATCAAATCTTTCACTTTCGAGATGCTAGGATTGATTGAAATTTCAACGAAGAATTGTATGCATTAAGCCAATAATGGTTCTTCGGTATTGTAATTTTTGGTTGTTTTGTGTAAGGTTTGGGGATGAATTGAGTAAACAGGTTAAGGTGTTGGTGCCATTGATTTTTGGTGGCAAGGAAAGGGATGTGACGCAGTTAAAAACAGCGGAAACTGCTGCAGTTGATTTTTGTGGCTAGATGGTGAAGATATATGTTTAGTGTTCTTGACAGGTTAGGAGCTTGTTTTGAGCAACAAGTTTAAGCTGGAAAAATTAATTCAAAACTGGTGTTTCATGCCGATTTGATCCAGGGGTTTTACAGTCTTTTGCAACTAGTTCAACTAGGGATGAGTTGGCGTTTAACGGTAGGGGTGTCAATGGATGAATATACGTCGGATATTTGGAAATCCGTATCCGATAGGTTAAGCGCTATCGGATATTCGATATTCGATATCCGATAATATCCTATAGGATGTCAAAATCAGATATCGATTCCGATAGGCTAAGCTACCGGATATTTATCCGATAATATCCGGTTCTGATAACAAATGTTAAAAACCCTGCAAAACATGTTCATAATTGAAATTTAAGTTCAATTTCTCAAACATTTCGTATCGAATATCGGATATTTTTCCTTACTCTTCTACTCGACTCTAATATGGTTAGGGTAAATCACAAATAAATCCTTGTTCTACCGGACATCGGATATTAATAATTCCGATGGAGCCTAATCCGATCCCGATATATTAAGGAAGAAATATCCGATCTGATATCCAATATCCGATAAAACGGATAAATGTTATAGGATCTCGAATACTGGGAAACGGATTCCGGATATCGGACAGATATTGACCGGCCTATTTAACGAAGATCAACCGTTTTACTGAGAGAACGGTATGGAAAAGAGAAACCGGATGTATTTTAGAAATATTAAAAACAACGGATGTACTTTTGTAAACGGATTATGAAATGGATGTACATTATAAAAAGCCCCTATAAAGAATTTGGTTACACGTAATGAGCGTTTATTATTAACGGTCCGCGAGTTATAACCCCAAAGGTGTCACTATTCATCCACAAAAAACCCATCAAAACAAAAGTAACGCAAAAAACCAAAAAAAGTAACACAAAAACCCCAAAGAATTTGATGAAACCAAAATTGGTTTCATCATAAAGTTTGATGAAACATCATAGAATTTGATGAAAACAATTTTGGTTTCATCATAAAATTTGATGAAACCAATTTCGAAATTTGGGATTTTGTGTATCAATTGTTATAAATTTGGGGTTTTTGTATCAATTTTATTTAAGATGGAGTTTTAATGGATCCCAAGTTTGGTCATCTTGGATTTTTATGACTAGTTCTGATTCACTTTAAAATCGGTTTGCATTTTACTTGTAATATAACCTGAAACAATAATACTTCAATTTATTAAAAATAAAAATTAAAAATTAAACCGTAAATATGTGGACAACATAGTCAGTTTTATTTCAGAGGAAAATACTAAAAGTCTAAAAAGCCCCAGCCAATATCGGATCAAATGTTAATTTCCACCATATTCAATGGTCAATGTACATGACGATGAATGGAAACTTAATCCGACGTTGAATGCCACCGGTTTATTCTTTGTATCCCCTAATCGATAAAGACAAAGATTTTAAAAGAAAAGAAAAAAAAGAATAAGAACAAATGGAGAAGTACTTCTTTGATGTTGACTACGAACGATGGATCATTTCTAATTCTAACACATGATCAGAGGCTTAGACAACAACGTTTCACTACATGAAATGCCATGCCACCATTAAAATACTGCCTCTTGGGCCCTTGGAGATAGTAGGACGGTCGTAGACTCTGCTTAATCATTTTTCAATCGGAATAGTCTATCATTTATCTGGCCGAAATTTCTTTTTGAAAAATTCTCGTTTTATAGGTATATCCTATTTATATACATCACGTTTGTTTTGTTCCTAAGTGACAGATAACCATTTTTTTTAGCATGTTTCAAACGTTTTTATGACATTTGCCAACAAATCTTGCATGTTATTTTGTTCTCGTCATATAATTGTCCGATGATGTTGAGGGAAAATATAGTTGGGTTCATACTTCGCCGTCATACACATGCAGAAGGAACTATAGATTTAGATAAAAAAGTTGAATGTTGGATTTGTCAAAAGTAGTACCGTCCAAAGCAATAAAAGATGGAAATGAAAAATGCGACTTTCAGTACTTTTTGTGATGAAGACATTATTGAATTTGCAAATATGATCAAACATATAAACAACATTTCATGTAGTTGACTTTTGACATAGTACCATTAACTGTTAGTTAGTCCAACTCTTAAACCAACCCTCATGCCCGTAATTAGTTCCTGGCTTGACTGGGGTATACCTAATGAGCCAAAATCCAAGATATTTTGAAGTAAAATAAGCCACCCCTTAACCTTGTATTTTCTAAATGGCTAATAAAAAATTATGATTAGGTTAATTAATTGAGTTCAGATTAAAATTTTGAAATTATGAATTTAGTAGATTAAACCTTTAATCTGTCTTATGAGTTCGATTTCGATAAAAAAAAATTGGTTTTGAAAATGTGAAAGGGTCGGCAAGGTAGACGTTTGAATAAAGTACCGACTAAGTTTCGCCGGCATGGTTTACGTTTGCATAAGGTGCCGACTAAATATAGCCGGCATGGTCCGCGGATGAAGAAGACCCCGACATTTTTTAGGCCGGAAGGGTCTTTGAATGAAGAATATGCCGACTATCTTGGGCCAACAATCTTACGGTCGGCATGTAAATATTTCCTACCATGCCGACCATCATATAGTCGACATGCACATAATTTATAACACTGTCGGTTGACCTATAGTCGGCATGCTAATGATTTCTAACATTGCCGGCTGTTAAAAAGTCGGCAATGTAACCTTGCCGACCAGTAGTTATACCCAACAGAAAACAGAATATGGGAAGATGTAATTCACTTTATTCATGCAATTTTGGTTACTACATTGATTGAAACATAAAACCTAACTCCTTGTCGACGGAAAAACGAATGCACTTAGCATGTGCATCAAGCCTTGGAACCCCTAGGTGACCCTAGTCGACGAGTTATAGTCTCGTGAGGGTTTACATAGAGATCTACCCACAAAACCTACACTAAAACCATCAATCTTCTTTGGAGAAATCCCATTCATCTCCGGCCTGCATGAAGTCCGGGGCATACTCCGGGATTTTGGAGACCATGAATTCATAGCTTGCATCGAATGCGAATGCTTCCCCCTTTTCCTCCAAGTAGCGCGCTTTCACGGCTTCATGCTACAAAAACAAAACACAAACTTACTTTGTTAGTGGTGTTTAGTAGGAAGATCAAACAACATGAATCACGTAAAATAAACCACAAAAACACTTACAAATTGTTCAATGGACAAGTTGAAGTTGGTAGCGTTGAAAATCCGGGGTTGGAGAGCTAAATAAGCAAGTATCGCATTTTCGATGACTAGGTGCCTATCATGGACTTGTTGAACACTTCTTCCATTAGGATTCCCAAACTCTTGCCTAAATTTGTTGTGTACCCTAGCCCAAAAGGTAACGACATCCACCCTTACGGAGGAATGATGTCTAACTCGAGTTTCCGCGTACCAAGCTTTGGTGATTGTCAAATCTTCATTTGAATCAAATGATGCCATTGTTGTATATAGAGATCTATTGGGTGAGTTAGATGGAGTGTATGATGATATGAGCTAGGGAGAGTATATGCAAATAGTTGTGTGTTATTTTGTAGAGAGGAGTAGTGTATATATAGGTTGGTGCCCAAATTTGGCCGTTATGGTAGTCAATCAATGCAATTGTACTTGCAAAAATTTGAATTTTGAATTCGCCGGAGAGGTTTTTGTTTCCCCAATATGCCGACTAAGTTTGGCCGGCAGGGTCGAAATTTTGTTACCATGCCGACCTTATAATGATTTTAGGCATCAGGAGTTCATTTTCTTATGTATAACCGTCGGAAAGGTATTAGGTCATTAGCGTGTCGGCTATGGTATAGTTGGCAAGGTCGTATTTTATAACCATGCCGACCTTGTGATGATTTTAGGCCTCGGGAGTTCATTTTCTTCTGTATAACCGTCGGAAAGGTATTTGGTCATTAGTGTGCCGGCTATGGTATTGTCGGCAAGATCGTTATTTATAACCATGCCGACCTTATGATGATTTTTAGGCATCAGGAGAAGGTATTTTCCGCAACACATAGTCGGAAGGGTCGATAACATAATACCTTGCCGACCCTGGTATGCAAATAATTTCTGCTGTCAGGGCCGGCAGTCTGACAGTTCACAACCTTGTCGTCCCTGGTGTAGTCGACAATGTAACTTAAAAAAAGCATGCCGGCATAAGTATTGAAACTTTACATAGCTAAACAAACCATTCAATCAACAACTATAAATCCAACACTTTTTGTCCAAAATACGAAAAACATGTCCCATAAACCTTAAAAAAAACATTTGTCCAACCGTTAACCTTAACATTTGTCTACCACAACATAAAGAAATAAACTAGAGACTGCATTCATTCACCACCATGACCACGACCATGACCACGGCCCCGTTTAGGAGCACCACCACTACCACTACTACCATAACCACGGGAACGAGCCCTCTTTTTGTCAGCATTCATCTTGGCTTGTGCTTCCCTCCTGGCTTTTTCTTCCCTCTTTACTTTAGCATCATCTTGCTTGAACAATTCATAGGCATCCTCATTGTCAGCATTGCTAGCATAGTCAATGTGCTTACTTTACTCTTCAATCAACAAAGGCTCTCCTCTTTCTCTCGCGCAACACATCTGTAAAGACCCTCAAGCTCGTCAACGTTATTAGACCGGTCAAGAGTCTATCTAGAGATGATCAAGAGACGATTAGCCGATGTTAACTCGATTAGTTTAAAACGAACGTTAATTAATAGGAATTAATCTAACAACGAACTAGATACGAATCTAGTACCACTAGATAGATCTCGAAAAGTTATGCGAAATGGACTACTCGAACATGCCAATCCAATACCAGATGAAGAAGATATCTTGGATGAGTATGAATGGCAAAATAGTAATTTTGTTTTAGAACGACCCGGGCTCCCCTTATCGCGGGTAGTGTGTGTCTAGTGTTTCCCGTTGGTCTTATCTACCAAAACCAAATCGAAGAAAACCATTTCTTCTTATCTTCTTCTCTCCTTTCTCTGTTCTTCTTCATCTTTTTCTGTCGACCTCAAATCCTCAGATTTGAACTTAGATTTTGTGTAGATTATTCATAGATAGTTTGTTGTTGTTGAATCGGAAGGGAAGGTGGTGGTGCTGTGGTTGTTTGAGTTCGAGAAAGGAAGAAGTTGACGCTGTTGTGAATCAAATTAGGATTTGTAAGTGTAATTTTGAGTTATATGGAATTGAGAAGCTATTCGAGTTGCTAATCGATGAAGTATGAAGGGGTTATTGTTAATTTGATATTAGGGAATTGTTGTGAAGAAGAATTTTAGAAACTAGGGTTTCTGAGAGATGAAGTCTATTAAGGATTTAGGGGGTATTGAGAATAATTCCGGGAGACTGTGGATAATGAAATTGATGTTCTAAGATGTTGTTATGAGATGTGTTTGAATTTAATTAGAATTTAAAGTTGAAGAACAATTCAGTTTGACAGTTAGGGAAAGAAGTTGTGAATCTGAAGTTCAATTGAAGTTGAAGATGTGAAGAAATTGATGGAGCTAGGACTTGGGTCTGTTAATAAGAAGGCGATGGAGTAATTGTTGGTGCTAATTCGTGTATTGAGACAAACTCAGATAAGAGGGTAAGATTAATTTAAGATTTCAGAATTTGTTATTCTTAAGCTGTGTGTACTTGAGTTTAGGCTGAGTTCATTGAATTGATATGCTTTAGATGGATGTGGTGGTGGTGGATGTGTATGATTATATTACAACTTGTAGTGCAAGTAGTATATACAGGATATATAAGAGCTTATGGGAGTGGTTGTATGTGTTGGGAAGAACTGTGAGTTAGATTCAGTTAGAGATGAAGAAGATGAATATTGTACAAGTTGTGTTGATGATGATATATGTAATTGTTAGTGCTTGAATTATAGTTGAGAATGAACCTGATGGCAAGGATATAATGGTATTAAGACTGAAGTTCAATAGGTATTAGAGGTGGTTATGAAACTGAACTGACAGTGTTGATGAGAGAAATGAAATGGAGGAAAAGACATGGCATTTCAGTTAGTGAATGAAGGTCATGAGTTACCTGAAGTGGCAACGATGGTGTTGTTAAGATTCAGGTGGGGTGTACAGAGTGTTCATGTTTTGGTAGTGGTGAATCAGTGGAGTTAGCAGTGTCACTGGAATGGGTGCATGTAGTTTGGATTGCAAATGTTTTGGTAATATTGAATGGGGTGTGGTGACTGGAGTTTTAAAAAGAGAATTAGAAAAATGTGTTGAGTTGAATCTCTATAGGAAAGCTTGCATCTACTACAATTGCAGGTAACAAGTGTTTGTAATTGTAATTGAGTTTTATGAAGTTTACTTTGAATGAATGTATGTAGAGTTGAAATGTTAAAGAAGTAGAATTAGAAATGAAGCTATGGCAGGGAAGAATGTTGCTCAGTTTGAGCTTAATTTTAGTGTGTTTGAGTGCGGTGATGCACCGTTATGGTGCGATTCGACCTTTGGCCTTTGCAAAGGCTTTGGCCTTAAGTTAGTTTAGTTGACTCGGTTTTCTGACTGAGTCGGATCAGTTTAACTCAGTTGACAGACTTGACTCGTTGAACGTTTGACCCTGGACTTGACCTTGGACGGACGTGGACTGTTAGTTAACCCTTTGACCGTTAGTTGACTTAGATGGACCAGACCTTTTTTTAACGGGCCGGTTTGATGGGCCGGGACGAAGTAAGCCCGTGGGTTATGGGCTTGGGCTTAGAATTAGTCTTTCTTAATTAGATGAATTGGACCCATTTGGTCCGAATTAGCCTTTGACTTCTTTCTACAAAGTTGTAGATGTTTATAAGACTTAATTAATGGGCTTAGAACCATTAGATATAATTGTATGATTCTTGTGTGAGCCTTTTGGCTAAACTCTTAGAGTTCTTGTATGATTAACAGTTAGTCTATTAACAACGATCGGTTAAAGGATGAACCAGTGGATCGTGGATCTCAAGGTAGGCGAGGCTTGTCATCAAAAGAGGTGGGAATCGATAACGAACTCTCTTGTATTCATTATTGTTTTACAAATCAATCTTGGTGTTGTGAAATTCATGCATATCTTTGTGTGCTCTATGTGGTATGAGATGTGTGCCGACACAATATCAGTATTCTATGGCTAGGGCGATACACCGCAATATTACACGGCTAGGGCGATACACCGCAATATTATTCTTCCTTTATATATATATATATATATCAGTATTCTATGGCTAGGGCGATACACCGCAGTATTACCTATTCGGTGTGGAATTGGCATCAATATTACTCTTCCCTTATGTGCGGCAACACACATCTCATATATGGATGTTTACTATTATTTATGATTGTCTGTGAAGAAGTTTCTACATTATGTTTTATTTTCTTTCCTTGTATTATCGACTTTCAATTAAACTTGCATTGTCTTCGAATCATATTAATGTTTACTTGAAAGCTAGGTTATTCCTACGGGGCACCCCTTTTAGGGATGATGTGCTGACCCTTTCCCACTTTCAGTTTCAGAGACAGATTAGAGTTGCGCAGCGGAAGCTTTATGGCGTTGAGTCTTCTGTTATGTTTATTACGTTGTATATTGTATTCGCAAACCAAATGACTATTGTATATGTATCATCTGAGAGAAGTTCTTGTATATATATTTCTGAGCGGGGCTAGTTTTTGGGTTAAATTTTGTAACAGATTTCTTAATTGAATGCTTAAGTATATGATTTAGAATCTTAGTGCCTCTGTATTTAGTTAATCTCTTGGATTAGTCAGCTGTTAGCTTAGGGGGCGCTACAACATCACCCTCACAAGGCTCTTCAAATGCTCCTTCTATTTTCAATCAAACAACAAACAATTAATAGAATGATTCGATAATGTAATCTTAAAACAGTAAGAGCAACTCTAAAATACTTACAAAGAACTTAAGACTTGTTGCTGGGTCTTTCGATGCCATCTTCCTCTTACGAGCCAATTCTTCAGCAGTCATTTCCCTAATCACAGTAGGGCGAGCCCAACCCAAGTACCACGTCATGTATTTCTCATTAGCTTCATGACCTTCGGTCACCTCGTCCAAAAGACTCGTATCGACTTTACGACCACGTCTTCCGTTCCAATGTTCTAGAACTTGCGGTGGAGCGTAAGCGACGTTAATAGTTTTTTAGGATGTGGTGCATTCATCCCTTAACACATTAAAGAACGGCTCAGCATCGAAATGAGGTTCTTCTTGGACGTAACCCAATTGTCGCATTACCCGATGTGGATCGTACATTGAAAATCCATGGGAGCACAACAAGGGTCCGTAGTATAACGCAACATCATCTGTCCTTTGGATTAAACCTTGATTTCTAGCATCTCGATACAGGTCAAATATTACCTCACCCGCAGTCAATTTGTCGATGGCGATTCGGATTTTGATAAGCTGTTGCGGCATTTCCTTATCCTGACCACCCTTAAAACTGTATCTTTTCCCTCTTGTCTTATTAAGCGCAACATTCTCATACACTTTGATGTAGGGGTTGGCTTTCTCCAAAGTAGGGAAGTGCTCATATATCCAAACCTATGCAAAGACAAAGTTTAGTAAGAATCTTATCTTACGAGAATTTTACAAATATAAATGATTTAGACAATAAAATTACTTGGAAGAGACATATATTTCCGTTAACTTGCGCAGTGAGTGCCCTAGAACCCTTTGTCAACTCATTGTTCAAGAAGGAGACCACCCCAGTACCCCAGAATACTCATGCATCTTATCTAAGGGATCCAATAGTTGCATATAACTGACATCGACCAAGCTTCCGGAACTGTCGGGGAAGATACATTTGCCCAGGACGTATATCAAATAAGCTGACGCGGTAGCATTGATTCGCACCAAGTCCACCCTTCCTTCCTCATCATTGATTTTCTTGGTCCCAGATAATGTGTCCCTCAACTTCTTCAGATTAAACTTCTTGCTTAGACGACCATCCTTCATCACAAGCATAGACTCCGTCTCAATATGATCCCAACCGAAAACTTTCTTGCTCAATTTGAAAATATCCTCCCAAGACATTTTATTATCGAAGCCCTCACTGATTGCTTTTCCCTTAACCTCGAGGCCTAGAATTTGATGAGCATCATCGGGAGTTATCGCTATCTCACCGAATGGGAATAACATTGTATCAGTCTCTCCGTAGAACCTCTCACAGAATGCATATACGGTAACTCTATCAAGATCAATATTCGAACTCTCCACCGCAGGCCACAACCCGAAGTTCTTGACAATCACTTTCACTTCGTCACATTCATCGTCAAGATCCCAATTCTTAGTCACTGAACATGAAGCTTGGCGCCTCATGAGACGGATGGCATGCTTGTGATCCTAAATACCAAAATAAAAAAAAATACAAATACTTGACGCAAATTTAAGATAGATACACTTAAATAAAAAATAAAGACGGATTGAGATTACTTACGATAGTATTATGGATTTGACATGCCCATGAGTCTTTGTATCCAAAAAGAACATTTCCACCATCTTCTGGGGTCCCCTTTGGAGGCTCACCTGGTTTCAGTCTAACCATAAAGTGAGGGGGGGGGGGCATGTGGGAATCAGCTGTTTTAGTGATAACCCACTTCTTCATTCCGGTTTCAGTTGAAGTTGAAGCTTGGGTTTGTTGAACATTAGCTTGAGTTTGTTCTCCATCTCCTTCTTCTTCTTCTTCTTCTTCTTCTTCTTTTTCCACTGCCTCTTCAACAATTTCATCTTCGATATTCTTATCTTTATCTCCATTATCATCATCATCATTACCTCTTCCAATAGGTTGCATGTCTTGATCACCATCATCATCATTGTTACCTCCTCCAGCAGCCGGGGTGCTTTCATCAACATCATTATCATCACCTCTTCTACCAGATGGAATTGATTGGTCTTCATCTGGAGTTTCGTCTGAATCACTTGGTTCCGATTTTGGTTGAGAATCATTCCGTACACGGATCTTGAGCGTCCCAGGCTCAACAAATTCCCCTCGATGTGTTGCAGTCAAGAGTTTTTCACCAACACTAGGAGGTCTTGAAGGAGGAGTAGCAGTTTTATTCTTTGCCTTTTGCGACTTAAACAAGAACAATTTTAAAAAAATTCAATAGTCGGCAGGGTCGACAAATATAACCTTGCCGGCTACACACAAGTCGGAAGGGTCAATATCTAAACTACATGCCGGCTAAAGTATAGTCGGCAGGGATTTACTCCAATAGCATGCCGGCTTATAACTACTTGAACACAGGATTTTCAACATAAATAGTCGGCAGGCTCTATAATCAAAACAACGCCGGCTAACATAAAGTCGACAGGGTGGTATTCAAATACCATTCCGACTTTCAAAATTCAAGGCATCAGGAGATACAAAAAAATTGAAATACAGCCGGCAAGGTACAAATTTATAACCCACCGGCTAAAAAGAGTCCTAGGTTGAATACCTTGCCGACCCTGCAAGTAGCAGTTACAGATACTAAACAGCCGGTAAGATCTTCAACCTAAGAGCTTGCCGACTAAACCTAGCTATGAAATGTCGGCAAGGTCGTGGAACAAACACCTTGCCGGCTGAATAACTGCAAATTCACAATTTTGATTTTTCTGACCTAATTTGACATGCAAACATGAAATTGAAGTACTGGAGTGAGTTTAAGTAGACCCTTACTTTTTTAATCGCGTCATATCTTCTTTTTCAGCGGCTTTAATTTCTTCTTCTTCAACCGTTTTTTTCTTCTCTTTATTTTGAACTAACAAAGCAATTCCGGGGTTAAATTCATTGCGCTTTCTATTTGTTTGTTTCATCTTACTAGTCCTCGGCGGTAGTGCTTCCATTTTCAAAGATTAATCGGAATGTTCGACGATTACGACGAATTAATCGACGAGTTTTCAATGGTGGGGGAGGAAGAGCCGGTAAGGTAGAGGTGGAGGAGCAGAAGAAGAGAAGAAGATGAAATGGTATAAAAGAAAACTGATTTAGGGTAATTAGAATTATAAAGGGTAAGGGTAGTATTGTAACTTCACCCATATTTGGCCTCCCCTTAGAAGGGAACTATGTCCATATAAATCTAGGTATATCCCAATCTCGCCAGGAATTAGTTCTAGAACCTTTACTACTAATCATTCCTTTTATTGTACTCCCTGCGTTTCAAAATAATAGGAGTTTCATGTACAAGCTACACATGAAACTAGCATATTATTTTGAAACGGAAGGAGTAGAAGTTACGTTTTTCAGGTATATGGGATTTCGATATAACCATCCAGGAGACATAGCACATGGTAAATGAGAAGTTGCCCTAGTCCATGTGTCATACTGTCATGTGATATGTGTAGGACAGTTATTTGTGAAAACCTGCACTGGAAAAATAGGGATGTAGAAAAAAATGCTTCTTTTTTGGCATAACAAGTCTAAATATTTCAGTTCAGAAAAAATCTGTAAATTAGTTGTCGGATAAGAATTTTTTTTTGACATACACATATTCGAGCATTTTTTATCTAGATGCATCACAATTATCTTATATATGGTTGGTGGTGATGACACTGATATATGAATAACATATCCAAACTAATTCTCAGTTGTTGGTTACGGTGCTGCTAAATCACGAGTACTCAAGCAGCACGACTCAAAAAAAAAAAAAAAACGGCTGATAAATTAGCAAAATGATTTAGCAGAAAAACATAATGATCAAGCATTTGCCAAATAATTAGCAACTTTTGCGATCTTTTGCCATTAAAGGCTAAAGTGATCTTGAATGTTCATTTGTTATTTTGTGAAAAAATTTGGGTCTACCAAAATGTCAAATTGTATTTACCCTTGATTTATGCATTAAGTATGGTCTAATGGTCCAAATAAGTTGGTTGCCACTTGCTAGATATATCTGTTACTGCACTTGTGTTTGTTGTCAAAGAAAGTATCAAGCAGTCAGATATTCCCTCGTGCATGTACCTACATATTAATTACACATCCCACGGTTAATACACATTATTCCTCTGGCCTCTGTTATATAAAGGCGTTGTTATTCGCAGAAACAGAAGAAGAAAAGACCACAGAAACAAATAACTAATTCTGTGGGAAAGATTCCTGAGAGAAAGAAAAAAAAAACATCAGAAAGGGAATAAGAAAAAACAGAGAAGTACTTTTTCTTTTTGTGTGAGAGTGAAAACAGAGAAGTACTTCAGTGATGTTAATGGCGAACGACATGATTACAGTTGATCCCGAAAGTGGTTTTTGTGAATCGAATTCGATTTTTTATAGTAAACGAAAACAGCTACTTCTACCTTGCAATGAAAACTTAGATATTACAACTTTCCTTTCATCAAAAGTTCACAGAGGAAAGACTGCATATATTGATTCTTCGACTGGTAAAAGCTTAACATTTTCACAATTATGGAAAGCTGTTGATTCAGTATCTTCTTTTCTTTCTGTTGACTTAAAGATACGTAAAGGTGATGTAATTCTTATTCTTTCTCCAAATTCTATATTTTTCCCTGTAATTTGTCTCTCGGTTATGTCTCTTGGAGCTATCATTACCACAACTAATCCACTCAACACACCTCAAGAAATCGATAAACAAATTTCCGATTCAAACCCCATTCTCGCTTTCACTACTCAGTCTCTTTTACCTAAACTCGCTTCTGCTAATCTTCCAGTCATTCTTATCGGAGATTCAACTCCGATTACCCGATCATTATCAGCAACTACTAAACCTTTAATCATTGCATCATTGGAAGAAATGATGAGAAAAGAACCGAGTCCGTACCGTGTTAAAGAACGAGTTGGTGTCGATGATACAGCAACATTACTTTACTCGTCAGGAACAACAGGAGTAAGTAAAGGAGTAATTTCGTCGCACGGAAATCTGATAGCAATGGTTCAAACCGTATCAAATCGGCTGAAGGATTCAGATGGAAGCCAAACATATGTGTGTACTGTTCCAATGTTCCATATCTATGGTTTATGTGCATTTGCATCAGGATTATTAGCATGCGGATCAACTGTTGTAGTTCTTTCGAAATTTGAACTTGATGAAATGTTGTCAGCAGTTGAAAGATATAGAGCAACATGTTTACCTTTGGTACCTCCAATACTAGTTGCACTCATAAATAATGCTGAAAATATTTGGAAGAAATATGATTTGAGTTCGTTAAAAACCGTTTTATGTGGTGGTGCCCCTTTAAGTAAAGAAGTAACTGAAGGGTTTGTAGATAAATACCCGGATGTTTCGATACTTCAAGGATACGGGTTGACAGAAACTACAGGAATTGGAGCATCTACAGATTCGCAAGAGGAGAGTAGAAGGTACGGCACGGCTGGGTTACTGTCGCCAAGTATGGAAGCCAAGATTGTTGATCCGGAAACGGGTACAGCTTTGCAAGTAAATCAAACCGGCGAGCTTTGGGTTCGCGGTCCTACTGTTATGAAAGGTACGAAAAAAATAGTAATTGGTTTTGATTTTGTCCCTACACTATCCGTACTACAGGCAGTTACCAAATTGCACGAACATTACACTATCCAATTCATTTTATATGCATTTAGTAATCATCTTTGAAATCGGTAATCCTGCCGCAGTCTTGACATCCGGAAGGCCTAAACTTCGAACTGCTGAAAAGCTTAAAACGGCTACACTCGCATTGACTTTTTTTTGTTGCTTTCCAATATGCAAGTTCTTTCGTAGTGGGTTAGTCGGGCCACCGAATAGTTAATTTAGGTAGACGGCTGGCTGAGTGGCTGGCATTCGTCATGAAACTAGAAGTGTTGACTTGATATTAACATATGCAGCACATGCCGTATAGGCACTTTGGGACCCTTGTAGGATATTTTTAGCTTGTCGAGACACGAGCCCACGTATATAGTAAAAAATTAGTTAATCAAGACATTATTGCAATCATGTTAGATCTCCACCTTTCTGTTTCCGGTAAGACAGAGGTGACTACTCAAAAAATGATTCTTATCTAGTGACTAAGTTCAGTTCGTGGGATCGAATCTAACTACCAGCTTTCACTGTGTTTGCAGGTTATTTCAGTAACATGGAAGCTACCATATCCACAATAAATTCTGAAGGATGGTTAAGAACAGGTGATATCTGCTATATCGACAATGGTGGTTATATCTTTGTGGTTGATAGGTTGAAGGAGCTGATCAAATACAAGGGCTATCAGGTGAACATTGAAACATAACATCATAAGACCGATCATTTGTGTTTCAATCGTATATGAACAGATTCAGTACTCAATTTTTTTACATAATATGTTGCTCAACTTTTGAATCTCTACGATTGTTAGGTTCCTCCTGCTGAACTTGAGGCCTTGCTGCTTACTCACGCGGATATTTCAGATGCTGCCGTTATCCCGTAAGGCTTCTCTTTTTTTCATTATTTCACATATTGGAAATAAAGAGATCAAAAACACTTGAATACTTGACGAATTTGATCTGTTCGACTGCTACGAGGTTGCTAGTGCTATATAAGAATTAATGTAGGATTGGTGATCACTCTCAGATAAAATACAAACTAAAAAAATGTTTGTCCTATTAACAGATTTCCAGACAAGGAAGTAGGCCAATTTCCAATGGCATATGTGGTTAGAAAAGCTGGAAGTAAACTGACAGGAAATGAAATTATGGAGTTTGTAGCGAAACAGGTAAATACAAGATATCAATGGACTTATCCACTCTATGGTGGTGATCTGTTACCATTTAACAACTTATCATATAACCATTCTATTACTGGTATTTCCAGGTAGCTTCATACAAGAGAATTCGACGCGTTTCATTTGTATCGGCTATCCCAAAAAACCCATCAGGGAAAATTCTAAGGAAGGATCTCATTAAGCTTGCGACCTCCAAGCTTTAAAATAGTTAGGTTCTGAAGCAATCCAATGAGTTTATAAATTTAAACCAGGGTTTCCGTTGTCAATACATGTATGTAATCAAATGCACATCATTAAGTGCTTTGTATGGTTCAATAAGAAGTTTCAATATGTAGTGGATGCAAATGGAATTCTGTAACAGTTAAAGTGTTAATAACTAAGAGCAATACAATTACGTATAGCTGACCTTTTTTTCTGTGTGTGTTATAAATGCCGTGCCACAAGGTAATTAAAAATATGACTACAAACTACGATTAAGTACTCTCAGAGATGCCTACATAACAAAGATAAGGTAATTTCAAAAAGAAAAAAAAAATCTTACTTTCTGATACAATTTTACATTGATAATGGTAAAAGCATTCTTCTTTTCTTCTTCCCGGCTAGTCTCATTTGTTTCCAGATTTTCATGCAGACAAGTAACAGCATAGTAATGCATATTAAGATAAAGGCAAGTTGCATATACCTAAAATACAAAGAAACTGCGGAAAAAACTAGGAATGCAAGAATAATTAGCTCCCACGCAACAGATATCAGCACATCCACCCTGCAGTCATAAAAGGAAAATACCAACATGAAGTAATTTGAAGTAAGATGGACAAACCGAAACAAATTTAAGAGACACTAAAAGGTTAAAAGTCAAGAATTATGAGTCTATTGATCTTTTCATTTCATACATAAAATAATGCAAGCAAACTTTTCCAAGGATCACTAACAAACCATTTAAGGGTGTTGTTTCCAGTTTACTCAGAGAACTCATAAACAAAACTGAATCCTTCTAGTGCGTCCCTCTGCAGAATTGGTAGTCTGGTGTAAAACTCATATAGATGTCACCATCAGTAATTTCCCAACTACCCAGGTACGAAATCCTGATGCTATGGAACTCCAAATTGTTTCTGCGGGTTATTAACCTATGGTTATTAAACAGATATCCTTCTAGATATTTCTTACACTAGGACTCCATGTCTTCGTATAACAGTTGTAGAGTTCATATTGGTTCAATCTTACTCCTAAACTAACTTTTGAGTTTCTTTTCAAGCTTCGACTATGGTCCTTTATTCTTGTTTATAAATACTTGGGATACCACCTTTGCCAAATAAACACTCCATATTTACACTTAGAAGAAGTTTAAACACATATTTTTTAACAAATATAGAGAAATTGCGATATGTTGTAGTCCTGACATTGCTAACCAGATCTTTGTTCTTTTGATCTATTTTTTACACTATACCAGATATTTCAGACCTCTAAATATGATTCTTTAACATGGTGCTGATTATGCATCATTTTTACTGTTCATTGTGGGCACTTCATCAAGATGCTTTTGAAGCTTTTAACCTATTGTTGTTAAAAAAGATGTCCTTACAGGTTGAAATGCCTAATAGCATATCTCAGACTAAAGATATGTGAACTGCCTCCATACCACTAGGTCTCTATGTCTTCGTATAGCAGCTGTAGAGCTCAAATGGACGACATAACTCCTTATAGGTTGCTTGCCATTTGTATATACGATTTTGCAATGTTGTAGCTCTGTGATAATAAACGATCCCTTAAGAAAATTTGACCTAAATGATTAACCAAACACACGTTTTGGGGTTCCCAAAGCATTCCTGATACTATTTCTAGATTCTTGATTGTGTATAAGTTTAACGATTGTAGTTCAGGCATGGTACAGAGATTTTCTTCCACCAATAACAACCAAAACTCCCAAATCCCATACTAACAAGCAACACAGATCACATAAGCGGGAAGTACTTAGGATATTATTAAGTAAATTAGCAGAAAACATGACGAAATCCCATAAACTAAAATTGGGCTAATCGCGAGATCTCCCAAAATCAAAACCCAATTCTCCATTGGTTCATGAAAATAAACATGAACCACAAGATTAATCATATCAAACATAAAAATCCACAATTTAAGTTCACCAAACGATGAATGAGAATAAAATGAAACTAAAACATAAAAATACCTAATTTGAAATTTCGATTAGGTAATTAATGTACGTACCTTGAAGTTGAATTGAGATTAGCAGTAGAAGTAAAGAAAGAAACAGATGCCCAATCATGTTTAGACCGTATTTGATATTCTCTAAGTTGTTCAGCCAGTTTCGGACGGGTAATCATTGCTCTCTCTCGTTCTCTCTTTCCCTCGTTACTGCTACTCTCTCTAATTATTCAAAATTGAAATTCTCTGTTTCCATAAAAACTCGGAAAATCGTGGAATTGAAGATGAAGAAGAAACGAATGAGAACGACGGAGAAAGCAGGAAAGAACTTCGAATTTTGTGTCTGGTTTCAAAAGTACATTTGTTCTTGTGGGAATTATATAAATGCCCTCAATTCTTACGGGCCGTACAAATATCCTTATGGGACAATAAAAATACCCCTCTCCAATTATAGGCCCATCAGGGGTCCATCAGTATTTTTCTTCTTTCCACATTTATCCTTCCTCCTTTAATCTTTGATTTCATCTCCATTAATTTCTCCATCACCATCTCTATTCAGAGAGAAAAAAAGATCGAAGTCCTACACCACCGTCTCCATCGCTACCACCATCATCTCCGTCGTCATCACAACCAACACCAGTGCCACCGCCACCACCATCACCATCATTACCACCTACCACCACTACGGATGAAGAATACAGTGGAAAATCAATAACAAAAAAATTGATTTCAGATCTGGAAAATATATTTCATCCATCGCCACCACCGTTTCAGTATGATATCAATAAGAAAAATCTACCTGAAGAATCATTCTAGTTTGGATCCGGAAACTAGTTTGTATTTCTTATGATTTTGATATCGATTCAACCAGTCTCACTCTAATCTTCGATAATATCTATTTGAATTTTTTCAAATCTTCATCGGTAATTGATTTCAGATGGTTTGTTTGGTTTGGTTTTGATAATTATTTTGCTTGTTAGTGATTTTATTATATTCTGAAAATTAATCTTTGATTTGGTTTTGATATTGATTTTGCTTATTCTTTGGAATTGATTATTAGGGTTATACTTGAATTTTCGATTGCGATTTACAAATCAAAGAAATTGATGTTCTTGTTGGTATTGCGGGTGAGTTTGAATTTGAGGTTATGGTGTTTGAGGTTGATTTGTGAACTCATGGTGGGTGATGGATGTGATGTTACCATGGTTCTAAAGTTGTTCGAGTTTGGTGAAGGAGTTGGTGGTTTTGGAAGAAGGAGGTACTATTGTTGATGTCTGAAAGAGAAGGGAGTGGTGTTTGCTTGGTGTTGGTTGATTTTCAGATGAGTTGAGCTTGGAGCTTGTTGGTTATTGTTGCTGTGATACATGAAAATGCTGTCAATACTGTTCCAGATCCATTTTACAGGTATGGTTCTTCAGTATTAACTTCCATGGTGGAAAGATCTCTGGAATTCAGTTTTTAGGGGATCAACTATTGTTGTTGATGCCATAAATGGGATCAACTATTGTTGTTGATGCCATTTTTTATGGATCAACTACTGTTGTTGATTCCATTATGGGATCAACTCTTGTTGTTGACATCATTTTCTATAGAATCAACTACTGACTCCTATTGTTGACAACATTTTCTTTTTGGAATTGTATAGTCATGTTTGTAGTTAATTCATGTTTGTTAAAAAAAAATTAGCTTGATTTCTTGTTGGTTTGCGTTTGTGTGATTGTACTGGTTGTGTCTTTGGATTTTATAGATGTAAAGTTCTTCTAATGTTGAATTTGTGGTGCAATGGTAGCATGACTGACTCGACGTCAGATGATGCGTGTTCGACTCACGCCAAGTTCACTCATTCCTATATATCATTTCGTTTTTTTTGTATCATAGATGGTTGTTGCAGAAATTTTTGTTACTCTTGTGTTTCTTAAGGATATGTCAGTTTGCAGGTTTCAGGTTTATTGGTTTTTACAGTAGACAGACTCGCATAAATGCTGTCAACTATAACTGTAAATCCCATTTTTTGTGGATCAACTTTCATTGTTGATCCCACTTAATAGTATCAACTTCAATTGTTGATCCCACTTAATAGTATCAACTTCAATTGTTGATCCAACTTAAAGGGATCAACTTTGGTTGTTGACACTATAATCTGGAAACATTGTTCCTGAGTTCTACCTTTTGTATCAACTTTGGTTGTTGATTCCTTTCACTGGGATCAACTTCGATTGTTGACGCAAAAAAAAAAAAAAATTGAATATTAGTTAGTAAAGTTATTTTTGAACTTTTGATTTTTTGGATCAACTTCAGTTGTTGACACCTAATTTTGATGGCGGCGGTGGTGGCGGCGACGGTGGTGGTGTTGGCGGCGGCGGTGGCGGCGACGGCGACGGTGGTGGTGGCGGCAGCAGCAGTGACAACGTCAACAATGGTGGTGGCGGCGGAATATTAATGGCGGTGTTGGAATATTAATGGTGGTTGTAGTTAGTAAGTGGTGGTGGTACAGTGCTGGTGGCGGCGGTGCTGCTGGTGGTGGTGAAATGGTGGTGGTGGTGGTGATGTGAAGTAATAGAAAAACAAATTTGTTAAGGGATAAGGTTTTTAAATGTAACATAATATTATAAGTGAGGGTATTAAGGTAATCTATATTTTAATGGATAAGGTTTTTAAATGATAGGGGTATTTTTATTGTTGTATAAGGGTATATTTATTGGGTGTCAAAACTAAGGGTATTTAATTAATATACCCTTTGTTCTTTCTTTCCTTTGTCTCTTGACATTGCAAAAGTTGGTGTCAATCTATCAATTATCCGCTCTACCTCTCCGTGGGCTGACGTTGGGCCTCAGGACTATTTAGTTCTTGGCCTTGCTTAGAAGACCTAATTTGCACGATTTTTTTTAGCATTCGTCATAGAAATCCCAACTTTTGGGTCTTCTAACCGATTCCGACGTCTTTTAATTTAAGCCACTTGGAAGGACAAATGAGTTTGTCCGTTCTTGTTTCTTAAGTTTGGTACTTTTTTTTTCATATTCGCCCCTCTACCATAGTTAAAAACTCAATCACAGTTAGCCTTTATACCGAACACACCTGTTCAAGGTTATGGTTTTGCTGGTAACAACAAAAGCCATACTCTGATCTTTTTAATGGTACTTTTTGTTACATATAAACGATAATTAGTTGAATTTCGTTGTCAAATTCTGGTTGTATAGGGTACAATTGAGGACCCATCTGTATTGACCACTGTATATATATGTTCTAGTACGATGCATCACC
Organism: Papaver armeniacum; assembly: GCA_023531295.1. Classification (NCBI taxonomy): domain Eukaryota; kingdom Viridiplantae; phylum Streptophyta; class Magnoliopsida; order Ranunculales; family Papaveraceae; genus Papaver; species Papaver armeniacum. The sequence goes on from JAJJWW010005864.1 coordinate 37,237, forward strand.
ACCATTTCATCATGATATATCCCAGTTTCGACATACAATTACCAAATTTCATATAGATGCGTAAAACATCGTACATCTTCATTCGAAAAGAAATAAAGAGAGTATTCCGTTAAACTGTCTTAGGACTTGTACATGAATGAAAAATGCAAAATTACAAACATTATCAATCAGAATTACTTGGGAGCTCTGGGAAAAAAAAAAAAGGAATGGTTGAGTTTTTGGTGGTCGCACCAAGACTAAGTTGAGTTTGATGTTTATTTTTCTAAGAATGTCAAAGTTTACATTTTGAACTGACATTTGTTGTTCTATCTGTTGGAACTCCACCTTCATCTCCATCTCCCTACACCACCAATTTCCTCTTCTTCACCGTTACTATCTCTAGTTGTTAACCCACTTACATCCTCTCGTTCAGGGACGAAGCCAGGACCTAAATGCTATGGGGTCACATTTTTTTCCCGGAGAATCAAAATAAAAAAATCGAAATTGATCTATATTTAAGCTACATTTGAAAGTAATCTGGAAGCTCGTACTGTATAAAATCTTGCCACTTCCGCTACAACACCAATAATCTCATTCCGAATGCACCAATTTCGGCGAAGGAGTTGTGCACATTGAAGCCAACACCATTAGTCGTTCACCATCTACTACTGCACCAATGGAAGTCCACCAAAAGTCCTCACTCACCTTCACCAGAAACATTTTTTAACCCTCCCATATCTGTATAACTATACCAACAAATGTGTTAGAGAACATGAACTAAACTTCCTAAACAAAGAAAAAAACAAAAACAAAAAAATTTCGTACCTCCATGTCGTATAAAATAAATTAGGTCTGCTGGGCGATGGTCGTATAAATTATAATGGGTAACTGCTATAGACGGAGGTATAAATTAAACTGGGTACCTGAGTCTGATGGCCATATATATTTGCTCCCTATGTGAATTGTTGAGAATTGTGCTTGTCTCATCCAGAATTTTCATATAAATTAAAAATAGTCAGGAAAATGCTACTCAATGTTAAAACCTTGGTATAGTAACATTCAGTAATTGCAATCCATAAGAGAAGTTACAGGAATGACAGTACAAGAATGATAAGCAGAAATACAGATTGAGTTTCATATATCATAAACCAAAAGGTATGTGTATTTCTGATGTTGACCAGTGGGATTATGCACTTCGGCATTTCAATGTTCCATGAAATATTCTATGAGATGCCATTGGATCTCACTAAGGGTCCGTTTGGCACGCTTAAATCGGAGGTAGTTGGAGGGTGTAGTGCAGTCAAAGGGAGTAGTCAAGGGCTGCATTCAAATGTTTGGTGTTTGGCATGGATCCAACTACACGACATAGCAACTACATGTAGTTCCTACTACCTCTAAAGGGCTACTTTGAAAAACCTCCTCTTGAGGTGTGCATTGAACGCGGCCCTGTATTACCCCCTCCAACTACACCGTTGACAAATGTTGACCACTTATTTTATTTGCAAAATCAGTTATATTTTAATTATATTCTTTTTAAACTTTATTTATTGACTATTAAATATTCATTTTTATTTTTTTCTGTTAATTTATCTTTTATTATTATTTTATTTATTAATTTATCTTTTATTATTATTTGCTATTCATAAGGGGGTTGGAGCTCAGCTTGTTGCTAGGCTACCAACTAAGGTCCTGTATGAGTTTATCGACTGATTTAGTTTCTTAACCAAGATATTACTTAATCAAGAAAAAAAAAATATTATAATAATTATTTATTTTTTTCTTTTTTTATATTATGTTCAGTTTTAATTAATTATTTTTTGGTTTTCTTTTTTTTTTTTAAATTATTTTGGTTTCTTTTTTATTTTATTTTATTTTTCAATTTCAATATTTTAATATTATTATATTTTCTTTATTAAATGTTCAGTTTTAATTAATTAATTAATTTTATTTTATTTTTAAGTTTTCCTTTAAAATTATTTTATTTTATTTTTTATTTTTTATTATTATTTTATTTAAATTTTAGCAAATGTTTTTTATTATTTTATTTTATTATTTTATTATTTAATTTTAATTTCTTTAAATTTTAATTTTCTTATTTAGTTTTGTATTTTTATTTTATTTTTAATTTTAGTTGTTATTAAAAAAAAATATATATTTTAATGTTTTTGTTAAATTTTTTATTTGCTTATAATTTTTATTTCTATTGTAATTAGATTTTAAAGTTAAAAATGCATTGTTGTATTACATTCATCTTTTTTTCATGCCAAACCAAACATTGAACTACACATAGTTTTAATGCATGACATTGCAACTACATGTAGTTGGCAACTACATGCATTGCTAATACTGACGTGCCAAACGGACCCTAACTGAAGAGTGCAATTATACTGGAAATGATTAAAGTTTAGGTTTTCCCTGATTTGGTTTATCTATTTGTTAGTTTCAAACCAAAAGCAGTCGATCATAGATTCATGGTGCCCTTTGAATGCAAGTTAGTTCTCTAAATTTTTAAGGAACTTCTAGTACAGTTCTATGAATTACCCTGAGGCATCTGATTCGCCGTCACTTATGTTAAGGAACTTCTAGTAGACTAGTACTAATGAAACTCAACAGTTTTGCCAACTACAGGATTGAAAGGCTTAGTTGGCTAGCTTAATGCAAGATAGACGATATTAGTGCAACCAACAACTACAAGTTACTCAAAATTTATCCCAAGCAGATGGAATAAATTTATTAACAAAGATTCAAGAAACACTTACAAGCCAGCCTATATATTCAATCCGAAAATAAGGATCCTCATATACATATGCATGATCCAGCAAGTGAGAAGAGTACTAATGGGTCTGCAAAATAGAACAAAATTTAATTATATTAGGATTTTTGCAACTTCATATCATAAATACATGTGCCAAATGGTTCTAGGTAGCGAAGACTAAACATATACGTACTAAATCTAGCTGCAGATACGCATCCTCCCTCGTTGAATTCATAATCAAATAGGTGACGATGCATTGCAGACCATGAATCTGGAAAGTTACAGCAACAGAAAATGGTAGCTAGTCAAGTGCAGTTTGCATGTTATCGGATGATACTGCACTTTTGGCTAATAGCACTCTACAAAGCAAAGGTAAAGGCGGTCCATGATTACATTTTGTACAATCCATATATTTTATTTACATTTTAATTTTCTTACCCAAATCATCCCAACTTTTAACCGCAGAAATTGATACATCAATGAGGAAAACCATGTTGGCGGTATCAGAGGTCGCACCATATATTCTGTAGAAGCAATAAATTCAACTGTTCCCTTCAAAATTTCAGCTCTATGTTCCGCATCAATTCTTATTTCAAAGCTAGAGAAAACCTGCTCTTGAGATGAAAGAAAGAGTAAAATCTAGTTGGGCTCACAGTGTTCCCATCAAGTAATCAATATCACAATCCAAGTAGAACGAAATAGATATTGCATCACATCACATAATCCATATTCTTGAGATGAAAGACAGACTTAAATCTAATTGGTAATGTAATAAGCTTAATTCGTAACTTCTAATACCATCAGAAGATCATTAAGTAATTAAGAAATCACTGTCTCAATAAATTTTAAATATTGATTTAAGGTGGTGTCTTACACATTAATCCGATGATTCAGATTGCTTCTTGGCACGCATCCAAAATTAGCTATTGGTTCATGACTTGGGAGCTCAACAAAAACAATAGGTGCAATCTCAACCCCTTAAGTTTTTGTGCATTTGTGCAGAAAGCATGGCAACAGCTAATAGAATGTACTAATTAAAACGGGAATGAACTTCATATGGTCGAAATGATGTTTGCCCATTTTGAAATGAAACAAATTAAAGAATGACTGCTTACTTATAAGTTGTGAGCACAAAGTCTTTTTTATCATATTTCTAGCTCAGCATTGTTGAAACAACAAATAGCATATGACATTTAGACATTAGTATCAGGAACAACACCTACGAAACAAAATTAGCAGGCACGCTTTTGAGAAATTTCTAGTCTTCCCTACCAACTAGCTATCACAGTAATCTTAAAGCTAGCAGATTAGAACTGGCAGGTTAATTTACTTGTTGATTCACTTATAGTGATCACCATATGTTCCATAAAAATATGAAAAATTCATTGGGACGCAATTATATTCTTAATAACTTCAAATTTAACATAACATTTATTTAGATTCTCAAACATTCACTTGGAATCAGGTGAAACACAATTTCATTTGTTATATGCAGCACCACAACTCACAATGCAGAAACATACACCCACACTTAGAATCAACTGAAACACAATATAAGTTTGTATGCACAGTGTAGTATAAAATTATCTAGGTAGAAAAACCAACAGTCCTTATAAATAAAAACACAATAAGTTGGCTATTGTAGTATAAAATTAATCGGGTAGAGGAAATCCTCCTAGGAGTTTTATATGCAGCCTGACTTAATTCAGTCATAGAAGAAGAACCCAAAACAAGGTCTTCTCAAGCCTCTTCCGTTAAACTCCCATATACAATAACACAATTACTACGATATGGATCATATTTGATCTCTCAACTACAACTTCCTCTGCCGATTCAGTATTTCTTGATTCTTTAATCTTTCATGGTTCATTTCGTTGGACCTGTATCTATTCCATGTCGATTAGAGGATTGTCTTTGAGGATACATGAACCAAGCACTATTAATGCTTCTCTACACCGTTTAAAAGCAATTATCTAGAGACATTTGAAGTAGGATGAATAACAAGGTGACCCAATTGAGAACTGGAAGATGTCAATGGTGATAATCCCAAATTTGTGACCATTAATCACAGATTACCCAACTAAAACTCGGAGAAATTCTACATTTTGAAAATTTTGGACATAGTATGAATCAACCAAATCAAGAACTTAACTGAAAATTGGCATGCAAAAAGTAACAAATTAATAAGAAGAAAACTGATGAAGGGAACTCTGTAGTCTGTGATAAGCATACACGACCTTAAAAAAAATAAATTAAAATCAACTTAATTACATGATGGAACTATTAGATTTAGCTCACCTGGATTCAAATTCCGATTCGCTCGAAATTCTCTATTAAGAGTTTTACCCAACGACGAAGAAAAAAATGAGAGAAAACATGGAATAGAAAGGGAGAACGAAGAACAACGGGTATGGGTTTTAGCTAAGGTTAAGTTAACCCTTAAAAGGACATTTCAGTCATTTCATCACGGATCACTTCTAACCAGCTCTGACCGATTTGACTCAGTCCGTCAAAATGGGTTGACTGAAACCTTGTATGTGTATAAGGTTTGACTAATACCTTAGGATTTCTCTGAGGATAGCCCATTTTTTTTTCTTCTTATCCATTTATTTTTCTTTGCACGACTTTTTTTTTTTCATCGGCAAAGTATTTGGCGCAGGCGAGTTTTAAACTCAGGTTACTGGTATCATCACCCAAAAGTTGGTGTCAAACTACCAATGTCCGTTGTACCTCTTCGTGGGCTGACGTTGGGCCTCATGACTATCCAAAGTTCTTGGCCTTGCTTAGAAGTCCTAATTTGCGTGGTTGCTAAAGGGATACCAATACTAGCGGGAGAGGGGTACTAATCTAGATATTCAGTAGCCAGGACTGTTTTGTTTTCATTCACAAGTTACAATGATAAAGTTAGCAATCTCACAACTAAAGAAATTAGTTCTCAACATTTCTTTAATCAACAGGAGCAGTAAAGTATAAATGAATAATTGGAATTTAACCAGAAATTGGAAAATTTCAGTTCAATCTATTCATATGGAGCTAATTCAGAGGCCCTATTAAAATAATCCTAGTAGAAAAGAACAAAATTCTAGTTGAAAGTTTGGCATCTCACCCTTCCTTATAAAGTAATAAATATATTTTTATGAAGGTGTCTAAATGGTACACTACAAACAAGGTGCAGACCTTGAAGAGAAAGTTATAGGACTTCTTGTTGTCCTTGTTATGGTAAAGGGATTGAGGCTGATTTTCGTACCCTCATCAATTGCAGTCTAGCAAAGGAAATTTAGTTTGCTTTACTCCTTGACGCTCTTCACTCCCAACAACAAACCAACACACTACAAGACAGGATAGAAAATTGACAGAAAGATCATAGAACAATTTCTTTTCAAAATACCAACTCTATCTTACTTGCAGTTGTGGTTATGGGGCAACTGTGGAATTTCAAATGCATTTAAGGTCTTTGAAATTAGGAATCCTAATCCAAACTCCTTGATCTCTAGTATTAAATCTTTTTGCATGAAATATGATATCCTAAAAAATGAAACTAAGAACTCTTGCAGGGAAAATAAGAAAGATAATATCCAAAAGCGAAAAACTCTACCTAAAAATAGGATTAAATTAAACTTTGATGATGCTTTTGATTATAATTCGAAAATTGCATGGTACGGCCTAATTATGAAAGATGATGGGGAGATTTGTAGAGGTCATGATGAATTTCTCTAAAATCAGAGATCCTGTGAATGTTGAAGCTCTGGCAATGCTTAAAGCTGCTAGTTGGATTAAAAGTAAACGTTACCGCAATATTGTTCTTGAAGGAGGATTATAGGTTTGTTATAGAAATTGTTGCTTCAAATTTTGAATGGGCAGTTGGGAATACCAGAACCTCCTAGAGTATATTAGTAGGTTATTAAAAGTACTTAAGGGTTTGAAGTGTGTTTGAGTAGTTATGTCTTATAACAATGCAGCCGGCTAAGCATGTTAAAGTTCACAATCGACGTAGATTCTGGGATGTTAACCCTCCAAGTTGTATCAGAGCTTTCCTCGGTGAAAATTGCGGAAACATGTAACATCTTTGGTGATGAATTTTCTTTTTCGATCAAAAACAATAATGGGTTGGTACCACCTTCTACCACTCATACCCACTTTAATAATGAACATAATTTAGGGGCTTCACATAGATTCCTAGTCACTAAAAAGTTTGTTGTGGGGTGTCTTGATGCAATAACAAATGTCTAAGTAACCCTCCATATAAAACTAGAATCTATGAAGCACAGATACTGATAAGGGGATTCGTCAATTTCCAAAAAATAAGGACACGTGATACGTAGTGACACTTTTATTTACTAAAAATTTTTAATTTAATAATAATTTATTTTAGGAAAAAAAATCACATAATATGAAAAGTCATAAATACTTTCCGGAATATTTAAAAAAAAAATTGATAAAACCTATCTAACATGCCGCTCACTCATCACTCATCACCCATCAATATTGTCTTCATCAAAGAGCACCGCTTCTAGTTCTGCCTCGTCAAGTGAAAGATTTGCAACTTCAAATTTTCTCATACCCTGTAGTGGATCAAATTCATCTCCACTGATATCCCACATTCTACTTTCTCCTTTCGTATAATTTTACTTTTTCATGAAAGGAGACGAAGATTACTATGAACAAATTTTGAAAGCGTCCCCAAGTATCTGATACTGATAAGGCGTTCGGTACGGATACGTAACCAATTTTGAAGTATCCGTGCTTCATAGACTAGAATCGAACTTAATTCCATTTCAAAAATATGTTCCTCTTCTTCTTCTTCTAAACTTCCTCTCCTTCATCAACCATAAGATAAATCATTTCATTGTCTTCAATGAATCGGCGATTCAAAAAGCTTACAATCGTCAATTGATATCTTTATTAAGAATTGCAAAAGAAGCAAATTGATAGAAACGATGTTAATCAACAAACCAAATACGTTTGAAATGGTTAGATTGATTGAAATCATTAAAAATAAAAATATTTCAGAAACACTTACCCAACCGTGACTAGTTTACAATTGGGTTTCCCCAATTTTCCCCAGTTACGGTTAGGAGTTCAGCATCACGTAATCGTAAATTTGTCTTACGGTTGGCTACGAAGGAAAAATCCAACAAGTTTTTTCCGCACTTTCACCAATTTTGAGAAATAAAAAGGAAATTGGTTGGGTGGATCGAATCATGGGTTTTAGTTTGAAAAAAATTCCAAAAATTTGTCTTTTTTTTTATATACTTTTTCTTCCCACCTAAATACTATATTTAAATCCGATTTTTATCACTAGCTATATAAAAAAAACTTATTAAACTAATTATTAGCTAATTAAATCATTAACACTAACTAAACGAGGGTTTGTTTCGCTATTATGAAAATATTTTAGACAAGAGGGTTTCGAAATTACTAACGCGAGACTCGTTTTTGTCCTATTAATAAAGCCCATCTATTGGAATGTGAGGTTTCTTTCTAGTTGTCCTAATTTAAGCACTACCAGGGGTGAGCATTTGGCCCATAATCCGCGGATTTAACCGGGACCAACCGTTCATTTGCGGATGGATGTCCGGACTGTTCGTTGATGGGTTGGATGCGGATGGAATTTTTGAAATCCAACGGATAACTGATCGGGCCCGGATGCAACCTTGAAAATCCGTTGGACATCCATATCCGTTAAATTTAGAGCATTTATATAGTTTTAGAAAATACTATGGATTATTTAGGAATTTTTAAGATGTTTGCTTGGGATGTTGTACATGAAATTTTTATATTTGTATACATATATAGGATATGTAGGTTTTATAAGGAGTCATTTGTGTTAGCTTTATTTTCTTTACTATATATTTTTACCAAAACAAATCCATTGGATTATCCGCATCCAATCCATCCATCCGTGCATCCATTGGATGCAAATCCGTTGGATATGGATTGGATGCGGATGCCAAATTTGAAATCCGTAGTGCAATGGATTGGATGCGGATAAGGCGAAAACTGGTCCATACCGGCCCATGCTCACCCCTAAGGTCCAAAACCGTAAAATGAGTTTGAAATTCTAAACCTATACTCAGAGATCAAAGTATTCCGTAGCCTGACTTATATACTCATGTATAAATGACTAGAAATTATGAAACTTATAGAGATAACAATTACAACCCCATTCTTCTCCTTTGATACTAACCTCAAAGGAATAGATTGATTACTTTCTTGAGTTTGTTTCTCTCCCCATTTCAAAGAGGGGATGAAGGAGCTATTAAATGAGATCATCAGAATACATACAGAGCACGAAATAAACAATCGGATGTTTAATTGCTAAGCAAAAGCCCAAGTCATAGATCATGGAGTAGCAAATGCTGAGAATGACTTTCAAAATTCACATAAGATGAACTCACCAACCTTATGTTATATATTTATTTCCTACTAGATTATTGTACAAAGAACAATTGAAGAAAGGAGGCATGTTATGTCCAACAAGCACACACCATATTTTGCTATTCCAGAAGACATGTAAAAATGTGTCATAAATAATCTACTCACTACTGCCTTCTTTTATCAAATTCTTGTTTGTTTAATTCTCTTGCGAGCAATTACCGAAATCAGCTCTCCTCCTATACCTCTATTCTCTTGCCTGCCTCCAAGAAAAAAACTGAGGGTCATTCCTGTTAGAAAGTAAAGTGTTTTGTTTTCTCTACAAAAAGTTCACAAATAGCACAAATTCAGTTGCATTCTACACGCATGAAAACCATCATAAAACAAATTGTGGTGAAGTTTTGAACCACTTGAGATACTGAGGTAACTTTCTAGAAATTGACTATCATACGAATTTATGATTAATCTATATGTAATCGCTGACATAAGAAAATCCACACGAGCAGAAAATGAGCAAATACAAAACCATAAAAAAATTAGAAAACCAATTTCTAGGATCTGTGAAAATAATGACCACTTATAATCTAAAGAAATACTCAACAGTGACTAAATGATTGAGAAATACTCAGTTTCACTTCAATAATTCAACACACTATTCATTAGGCGTAACCCATCCAGAGGAGGCAAGAATAACAGAAAAGTACGGTAATTTCTTAACACTATCAACTTCTAAATTGAAAATACCCGAATCACAGGTAATATGTAGTTGTAATTTATCATTGACAGGTTTGGCGTATTCACCAATAAAACAAATTCGGTTCCCTTTATTATGTACAGACTACAGAGAATTCAGTAGCTAACTAACACACTGATGAACGACATACGAACACCAAATTTTTTCACTTCAACCGATTTTGGCACACTTGGAACCATTGTGGAAACATCAAACCCCTAAAAGAAAAGTTTGGGATTATAACCTACACGGTCAATATAATGAAACACAGGTTCCCCAAATGAAATGACCAAATAACCTAGCAGAAGATCACAATGACGAGTTAATTCTGGCAACATTGGTGCCTGCTTACAGTATTGAATAAAAGAATTGTCATTCTTCACTTCCTCTTCCTAAACCCCTAAACTAATTAAGTGTTGAAACAACAATGTAAAAAAATTCCATCGAAGTAGGACTCGAAATGAAACAACTTGTCTGCTGTCTCAAGAATAAACGATAATTATCATACTCCTACTCAGGCCTTCGAGTTATCGCTAAATTTAATACATAATACATTTGGGGAGTTGTAAGCTGGACTTGTATTTAGTAAGAGGGTTTGACAAAAGGATAGTAGGACTTATATCTAGTAAAACAATCTAACCTCGTGATGACCTACAATAACATTTTCTGATCAAATAAAAAACTTGTTTAGTTAGTTGTTCTCTTTGTTTTCTGTGTTACATGCTCATGGCTCAACTCCGTCAAAACAGAATTCACTTTTCACAATAACCCTACAGCTAAATCTTTTATTATTGAAACACCCTTTACTAACACAATTAGGTGACCCCAAATTTAGCAAAGAAATGCAATAATTTGAGAAATGTAATCAAAATGAAAACTCTAGAAAGAGAGTGCACATTCAAAACTGGAACAACTCAATCACAATCCCCCAATTGCTACTGGTTAGTCAATGTATACAAAATTGCAGCCACTTAAAGTCAGCAAAAATAACTAAACATTCAAGGAAAAATATCCCTAAATTGTATCAAAAACCCTAAATCACTCAAAAGAACCAAAAACGGCAGAAAAGAAAGAAATTTTGCAACTCTATAGCAAAGTATAAGAAATAAAAAATCACTCACTGAAATCATTTGTCATCGTTTCCGAAAAGTAATCGAAGTCGGGAAACTAATAAACCAGTAGAATCAAGAGCTGCTTCATCGAGGAGACTACGCTTAATATTCTTCATTTTCTCAGTGAGTTTTTCATGTTCTTCTCTGAGATCATAGTTATCTTCTTGGAGACTATGGAGACGGTATTTTTGACCTAAAGATCTCATGCTCAAAAGTAAGATTCCACCCATTGCAAAGAACTGGATGAAGCTGTCTTTTCGTTTTAGGGCATTCGCCAATAGCCCTATTTGCTTTTTAGTACCTGAGGAAGACGCCATGGGAATTGATTTTGAGTACCAGATTCAGATAGGCTAGGGAGAGAGTTAAACGGGGAAGGAGAGGAAGAACTGAGAGTCTGGATCTGATTTCAACTGAAACAGAAGAAAGAAGGTTTGGAAAACGGTCGTGTTTTCTGAGAAACCTGCCGTTAAATGGTCGCCCTTATAATGTGCCCGTGAGGGTCACCGACCGTTGTCCGATATAAATAAGAAAAAACGGTGTTATTTAGACTTGTCATGATCATTTTTACGCACATTATACAATCTTTTTCATAGCTCAGCGTCTGAGGATCGGGCGACTGAACGGGTCAACTCAGGTCTTTTGATTTTCTTTTTGAATGTTTAATCTCCAATTCTATAGCATCTAATCATAGGAATTTTTCATTAATACATGTTGTTTCATATTTATATACCTATATGATTACCTTCACGAACAGTTTTATCTTTGTTCTTTCTCTTTTCTTTGGTTTATCATTCATGGCATTCTAAATTTTTGTGATTGCTCTCTGATTATTATCTAATGGCTTTTGCCTCTTTTGTTGTTGTGATCATAGCTTTTGCTGAGTATATTAACAAGCTTTTGCTTACGGGTTCAAAGTGGATTGGTTTCATAGCTTTTGCTAATGGTGCTGTGTTGAAGAAGTCTCAGATCGGTTTCAACTCAATAAAACTAGGTAGTAACTCATCCCGCCTTTCGGCTAATTCAAAAAATTTCAAAACCCATAGAGTCAGCTGCATGCAGTTAATTAGTTTCCTTATTTTGCTGCTTTCATTCATTACTGCCAGCTATCATCTTTCTATATCCTGGAAAAATTCTAAACATTCTTGTTACCTTACTTATCGGTCTAGAAGTTATCCGCAATTATACAAAAAGATTATTTCTAACCAGTATATCTTTCGAGCCTTAATATTGGTTATTCTCTTAACCCTAGTTTTCGTCAACATTCATCTCACAAATATCCTCTCTGTGAGTGTTCTTCATATTTCTGTGTGGAAGCTTTTCACCAAGAGAGTAACATAATGGAAGAAGTCAAATTTAGTCAAGCTACGGATTTAGTTAATAAGTTTAAGCAAGTTACTCTAGATTTGGGTGATATTAATGAAGTTGTTGTCATGAAAAACAAGAACAAGGAAGAAGAAGGGAATGATGAATGAGAAGTTTGTGCTATTGGAAAGATTATCATTGAAGGTCGAATGAGTTATGACATGGTGGAAAAAGGAATCACTTTCACTTGGCCTTCCCTCACTCTGGAGTATTTAAAAATTATAGAGGTGGAACCTAATCTGATGATTTTCAAGTTCACCCAATGGGAGTTACTCAACAAAGTAATCGATGAAAGACCCTAGAGCATTAACAAACATCTTCTGGTCATCCATGATTATATTCCGGGTATGATATATACTGAGAAACATTGGGGTTTTCAGCTTTTTTGGATCCAACTCAAATACTTATTGCCATAGCACATGAATGTCACTTCAGTTACCAAAATTGGCCAAGTCATGGGTGAAGTTGTTGCCATAGAACCGAAAGATGCCATTCCTATTGGTGGTATTCCTGTGAAAGTTTGTGTTAATGTGGATCTCTCTATGCCATTAAGAAGGGGAGTGAAATGTTCCACCAATGTGGGAGTTACTAAGTGATGTAGTGCACGAGATGGCTTTAGGTTACCATGAGTAAAGGGAGCGCCGAGCACGTGGTCGTCTCTAAATTTGGAAGTCTATCATAGTTTGGTATGTTTTGGTTTATTTTAGCTTAAGAATAATGAATATATTCTTGCTTATGGCTTGAACAAATATTCTCTTTATTTCTTTAGATTTTTAGTGTTCGTTTATGGTTTGAGTTGTGAAGCCTATATATAAAGGTTGCGTCAATTATGTTTGGGACGGAATTTGGAGATTAATGAAATTACTTCCAGTGAGAAGTTTTGTTTAATGTGTGTGTTTCAATCGATCTGGTACTAACATCCTACACCATTTGGTATTCAGAATCTGGGTATCGATCTTTCAAACATGGTTCGTGGTAGAGGTCAGGGTGGTCCTCGCGAAGTTTTGGTTGATGAGGTGATGGAGAGAACTAGGTACGATTAACTCTCACGCGCAGTTGAGCTGCTCGCCGGTCAAGTAGCTACTTTGCTGCAACGACATGAGCGCCGTCGGCTTCATACGGATGAATCAGACATCGAGCAAACCGATGATGATGATGTTGAAAACCCATTTGCTGATCGTGAACGGGGGAACTTGCATCATGAACGTGACTCTAGAAAGTGGGAATCTGCATTCCGTGTGGAGATTCCTGAGTTTCATGGTAGTGGATTGACACCGGAAGATTGTATCGACTGGTTTTCTACCGTGGAAGAAGTGCTTGAGTTTAAGAGGGTACCGGCTGCTCGTGTGGTTCCTCTTGTTACTACCCGCTTTCGAGGAAGGGCTGCTGTTTGGTGGTGGCAATTGAAAGCAAAACGTATACAACAAGGCAAACCAGCGATTTCATCTTGGGCTAGGCTTGAAAAGTGTATGCGTGCAGCATTTTTACCTTTTAATTACACTTGAGAGCTATATATTCGTCTTCAAAATCTTCGTCAAGGTTCTCGTTCCGTTGACGAATATACGAAGGAATTTTATGATTTGGTTACTAGATCGGGTATTATGGAGCCTAAAGAACAACTTGTCTATCGTTATATAGGAGGTTTGCGACAAATCTTTCAAGATACTCTAAACTTGTTTGATTATTTTTTTATTTCTGAAGTCCATCAGCGTGCGTTGCGCTTGGAAAAACAATGGACCCGTCAGAATGTTACGTCTCTTTGTTAGTCACCCTCCTATGGTCCTTCTGAATGCTTCCGCAAAGATGGGATGTTAGTTCTTCGTCAAAGTCTGCTGCTAACTCATGTTATCGTTGTGGAGAGTCTGGTCATTTTGCGAAGGATTGTCGCAAAGCTGGAAGGCCTATTAAGTCCTTATTAGTGGACGGTGATGCAAAGGATGAATCTATCGCTGACACTAAAGAGAAATCGGATGTGCCACAAGAAGTTTTTTTGCCTGGAGATCAAGGTGGGTGTTTAATGGTTCTCCGTCGTTTATTTTTGACTCCAAAAAATGATGAGCCATGGCTGCGAAAGAATATTTTTCAGACAACTTGTACTATTGGTGGAAAGGTTTGTCGTATGATTATCGATTCCGGCAGTTGTGAAAATGTCATTGCGGAGGAAGTCGTTCGTAAGTTGAAGCTACCTACTGAAAAACACCCCCATCCTTACTCTCTTCATTGGCTTAGTAAAGGTTCAGAGGTAACTATTTCTAAACGTTGTCTAGTGAATTTTTCCATTGGCTCTTTATATCAAGACAGTGTTTGGTGTGATGTTGTGGTGATGGATGCCTGTCATATATTATTGGGAAGACCATGGCAGTATGATAGGGAAGTGGATCATAATGGTAAAAATAATTCTTATTCATTTACATTTAATTCCACACGCATTACCCTAGTCCTAGCAAAAGAGCCGTCTTCCGCAAATATTTCTACTGTTGCTTCAAATTTACTGATGGGATGTAACTATAAAACAAAGATGTTGAATACTGGTTCACACACTAAAAAATGGGGTCAGAATTTGTTTCCACATGTGCCTGACTTGCAACCGATTCATGTTCCTGTTGAAACATTAATGTGGAACCCCCAGGAGTTCTCTTTACTACCGGCCAGAACTTGTTGTCCTCTTCCACTAAGTACCAGTCAGCTACTGATTTTCACCGTCGCCAAATTGAGTTTGTTATTGGTGATTTTGTTTTTGCGATAGTTCCCAAAGAGAAATTTCGCAAGATTGGCCCTTTGGAAGTCATTGAAAAAAATCAATCCCACTGCCTACCGTTTGAAGCTTCCAAGCCATATTCGTACTGCGGATGTCTTTAATGTATGTCACCGTATTCCTTACGATGATGACTCCTTCGACGGTGACCCGCCTAATTCGAGGGCGAATTTCCTCCTTCTAGGGGAGAATGATGTAGTGCACGAGATGGCTTTAGGTTACCATGAGGAAAGGGAGCGTCGAGCACGTGATCGTCTCTAAATTTGGAAGTCTATCATAGTTTGGTATGTTTTGGTTTATTTTAGCTTAAGAATAATGAATATATTCTTGCTTATGGCTTGAACAAATATTCTCTTTATTTCTTTAGATTTTTAGTGTTCGTTTATGGTTTGAGTTGTGAAGCCTATATATAAAGGCTGCGTCAATTATATATGTTTGGGACGGAATTTGGAGATTAATGAAATCACTTCCAGTGAGAAGTTTTGTTTAATGTGTGTGTTTCAATCGATCCGGTACTAACATCCTACACCACTAAGTGGCAGCAATTCCTTTTTGATCGTCAACCTAGAAGCATATGTACTGAGTGTTACATAATCAATCATTCAAAAGATGCGTGTAAGGATGTTGTTATATTCTTGAAGAAAGCTCATGAGAAGCCGTATTTTGTTGGGAAGATTAATAATATTCGTAAAAACATATCTATTGTAGCTTCAAACAATGATACCGTTTCAATTAAAACTCATGCAGTTAAGAAAAATCACACAAGGTGGATCAGGTTTCAAACTTACTCTACACTCTTTTTCTTTTTAAATCAATCTGCATTTAATCAATTTGTTTTTACGTAGGTTTATTTTTTCAACAAGTGTATTTAATACCATTCGTCAGCATATTACTAGAAAACTCAGTTACATTAAATTCTTTCATGCATATTGCACGTTAATCATAAATATTCCATGCATAGACTCAATTAGGTTTTACGTTAGAACCATAATATTGTGTCAGACTTTTTATTTTTTACTCCCTACTTATAACATGAAAGTCGTTTCTTGGAATGTCCAAGGACTAAATACTCCAGCTACCAGAGATCGTCTTAGGGATATAATTAGGTCTCAAGACCCTGACATTATATTTCTCTGTGAAAAAATTTACATGAAGACAAGATGAAAACATTATTGGCTCCATTCAGGTTTCCTAACATGAAATCTCTTCAACCAGTTGGTCTTTCTGGGGATTTAGCCCTTTTATGGAAGAATGGGTTTATTTGTGATGTAGTTAGTTGTGAAAACAACATGATTCATGCAGCAGTTCAATGTGATCCAAGTCAACCAGAATTGTTATTATCCTGCATGTATGGCTATTGTGATTATTCTAAGAAGAAAACTCGATGGGATTTCATCAAAGACATTGGCCACAATATCTCTCAACCTTGGGTACTTCTGGGTGACCTTAATTTTCATATCATAGATTCTTCTTCTTCAAGTTCTTCTTCAGGTGATGGCTTAGTCAATACTATAATTCAGGAAGTTGGTTTGCAAGATCTAGGTTATATAGGCAGAGAGCACACTTGGTCTAACAATAATTTGGGTACTGGAATTAAAAGATCAAGGTTAGATATGGCCTTTGTTAATGGTTCTTGGAATTACATTTTCAAGATTCTAAACTTCTTCATCTACATCAGCTAGGAAGTGATCATTGTCCAATAATGTTGGTGACTGACTATACTCAGCCTAAACTGTGGAAGTCTTTTAAGTTTTTTCAATCCTGGTTACATGACAGAACTTGTGCAGCTGAAATTGCTAAAGCTTGGGCAAAATCAGTTCAAGGTTTTCCAGGTTACAAGCTTATAAAAAGGCTTCAGTTTACTAGAATCACTTTGTCAATGTAGGATCAGAATATCGCAACAACAACATACTTGTGATATTGTCATTAGCAACATTGCGAAACCGTCGCAGACTAACATTAAAAATGACATAACAGACGACACCAGCAGAAATACGAGAAAGGTATGAAGAATCCGCGAGAAGGTAACAAGAGCTTGCGAGAATATGAGTTATATATGAGCTGTCATCCACTATGTAAACACTATATAAAGAGGAGAGCAGGAGAGAGAAAGGGGAGAATAATTTTGGTAAGAGAGAGAGAGAGAGAGATTATTTTCAGAGAGAAATATTTTGAAAGAGGGAAAAACTTTATTTTCTTTATCATCTTCTTCCCCTAAAATTAGATCTAGAGCTCTACAAAATATCCATTAATGGAGATTCTAAATGTAATACTTGTGTAATTTCAACAATCATAGTGAAGAACCGTGGATGTAGATCACATTGATCGAACCACGTAAAAAATCCTTGTGTCCATTTTATAATTTTAGCACTTTAATCTTTATTTTGATTATCAAATAAGTTTAGATCTACAAAATATTATAAGGGGTGTGTTGTAGGATTTCCTGCAACTACATATGCGCTAGAAACAGGGAGAGAGTAATGGATTTTGTCCTTCCTGTAACTTGTTGGATCAAGAAATTTCCATGAAAATTAGTTACTTTTCATACTTTTTATTTAGATCTATAAAGTTTAGGTTAAAAAATGGAAGTTTTATGGAAGAAATCACACTTTCAGGGAGTAAACATCATCAATAATTCAAAGACATGAAAAGAAGAAGAGAAAAAATTAGTTTCTGTGGTGAAATTCACGGAAGAAAATCAAGGTTTCAATGGAAGATTTCCATGTTCAGAAGAAAAAGCAAGAGGAAAATTGTTGAAGGAAATAAAGGAAGAACGAAGATAAGGATAAGAACAAAACGTCGTGATTTTTATCACAAACATAAGCTCGCATGAGATGGTTTGAGTTGGAGCGAATAAGCAAGAGGTCATGGGTTCGATTCGCAGAGACACATATTTTTTATTTTTCAGTGGCGAATAAGAGAATAAAGAAAAAAGTTGTGGGTTAATTTCGCAGAGAGGTTCTTGAACAGTTGGTTCAGCGAGCAATATGTGAGTTTGAGGTCGCAAGTTCGAATTCACTTGCGAGCATAATTTCTTCTTTTTACAGAAGGGAAAAAACGGATAATTTCGCAAGGTTGTTTCATTATTTCGCAAACAAGAGGCAGCACAGTTGGTTATCTGCGAAATTAATGAGTTCATGGTCGCGTGTTCAAATCCCAACAAATGTATATTTTTCGCATGGATATTTCGCAAGGGTATTTCACATGGAAGAAAGTAAGTTATTATTTCGCAGATATAGTTCGCAAAACGAAGCCAACAAAGTTGGTCGAGGTAAAGACAATGAGCTTGAGGTCGCAGGTTCAATTCCCACCTCTCGCGAATTTTCGCATATTTTTTTGAACTTTCAAATGAGAAGAAATGGAATAAGGTTATGAAATTATGTGTTTCTTTGCAAACAACAAGTAGCGCAGATTGGTCGTGATTAGGAGTATGGGTTAGAGTTCGCATGATCAATTCTCGCAAAGCTCAATATTTTTCACACCTTTTGGAACTACTGAAAAGAAAGGAAGAATAATAGAGTGGCAATATGTTTTTCTTTCGCAAGCTGAAGCTAGCTTAGATGGTCAGCAGTAAAGGGAAGGAGTTTGATGTCTAGGGTTCGAATCTCCCCATTCGCAAAGAGTTTTGCACTTCGCAAAAGTTTACCTTGCGAACGTTCGCAAATGTTTACTTCGCACAGTCTTTGATAATTTCGTAAGGATATTTCGCAAGAAGAAAGTAGGTGGTTATTTCGCAGACACACTTCGCAGAGGCAGGGCTAGCACGGTTGGTCAGGAAGCATGAATGCAAGCAGAAGGTCGCAGGATCAATTCTTGCTTCTCGCACATTTATTTTTGTTATGCGAAATTTCGCACGGACTTTTCCTATTTCGCAAAGGAGAAAGTTGATGATTATCTCGCAAATAAATTCCCAAGAGAGGGTTAGAACAGTTGGTATGGTGCGAGAATATGCATGAGGCAGGTCAAGAGTTAAAATCTCATTTCTCACACTTCTTTTTGCCGCGAGATAATTATATTTTGTGCGATGTTTATACATTTCAAGGATGCTAGCTTCGCAAGCAAATCATATACTTCGCAAGAGACAACAACATCAGCAAACCACAAAAGCTAAGTACCAATTTCCTTGAACATTTTACTTCTACATAAAATAAAAGATTTTTGATTTGATTACAAAAAAAAAACGATTCAATCGCAAGATTACAAATATTACTAAGATTTCAAGATTATAAAGACTTCAAAATTACAAAGATTTCTAGATTTCAAAAAAAAAAAAAAAAAAAAATTCAATTTATATATGTCTCTAGAATATTTCTTTTATAGACAATAAAAGATTTTTGATTTGAATCACAAAACGCGATACGATCGCAGAATTATAAAGATTTCACAACTACAAAGATTTCAGGACCATAATGTATTAGAATTTCTCTTGAATATTTACTTTGCTTCAAATGATATGATATTATGAGAATGAATGAAAGAAATGACAGAAATGAAAGAATGTGTGAAGGAAGTGACAGAAATGAAGGAATGAATGAAAGGATGAATGAAAGAATGAAGACATGCGATAATTTCGCAAAGATAATGAGAAGAGATAATCAAAAATGAATGATTGAACGAATTGACAAAAATGAATGAGTGAGTGAATGGGACGAACCTTTATGGCGTACTGATAAGTGCATATTTCACATATATTTAGTGTCAATTCCATACTAGTATTTGTTTGTTTTCTTGCAAATTATTGTATATTACGCTTGTTTTCTCTTATTTGTATTTTGTTAGATAAATCATCCAAAAGAAGTGAATATGCACTTAATTGTGCAAGGAAAGAAGCTAGCTATAAGTGGAGAAAGGCCAAAGACCAATTGGAACTCGTTCAAATACAAGATTTCTACTTTTCATTGGGTAGAGGACGAGAAGATGAAGACGATGGCGAAAGAACGGAGTCATTCTGAGTTCGTATGAAGAAGTTATGAGCAAAACAAGAACTCATAAGCAAAGGGCAAAATGGTCATTTTATCGGGAAGTACTATTGGCACTCCCGCTGTACGTTAAGGGGCAGTCATTCTGTTAAGGGGTGACCTGTTTCAAGGGAACTGCTAAAGGCAGTTCGATCTCTTACACAAGGGGAGGCAGGAATTAAAAATATGTTGAAGGCACCCGGCCTATTAACTCAAGGCACCACCACCTTCTTCCTCGACTTCAACAGAACAGAAAAGAAAATCACCGGCTGGTGATGCTGATGATCGTGATAATCAAGATGGGAATGATTTGGAGTGATTCTCGAATCCGAATGGGTCATTAGGTTATTGAAGGTGTTAGAAGAGATGGGTCGTGCTTCAAAATGGTGTTAACAGATCGGTGATGGTGCTGTCGTCGATTATCGACAGTGATTGTGAATTGCTGTAGAAGTGCGGTTCATGGCAGCGATGGAAAGTTCGAGTTGATGTGAGATGAAGTTCAGGTCAAGCAACAAGGCAAAGAGGGTTGCTTTTGGTGATCGATGGGGAGAAACCAGCCGAGCTTGGTGATGAGATGTTGAGGAGAAGTTATCGATGGAGGGTACTCGAGCTTGGTAGTAGATATCACAGGCCATTGAAGACGAGAGAAAAGAGAAGTCTGGTGGAGTTTGAAGCTGTGATGGATGGTTTAGAGAGATGGCAGTGATGATGGTGCTTGCAGCCTCCATGGATCGGAGATAGAACTGTTATCAAGCTTGAAAAGGTACAGAGAAGTTTAAGTTTCATCGTGTTGTTGTTGTGATGATACTAATGGGAGTGACGTGAGCAGCAGAAGATAATGATCGAGAAAAAAATGTGGCTGTTGAACGATGTTTGGTTTTGTGGAAGAAATCTGTGGAGATGGTGATGGCAGAGATGTTCGGTTCGTGAAGGTGGAGCACGTGTGATGAAGGAAGTCCAAGAGCCGTACAAATCAGAAGAAAAGATTTACGCAAGCACGTGGTAGGGTTGGGTTTGCAGCACTTCTGCCCAAGCTCTGACGCGTAGAAAGTAAAGTGGTGATTCAGTGTGTTGCGGATCACCGAAGTGGGATAGGTGGACGGTGCAGATGAAGATATAAGGATTTCTCAGAGGATCGGACGGATTAGAAGCTCTACGCACGCTACTAGAGTGTACCGCGCTGCACCCAATTATCAGTGGGATAACTATCACCGACTTTTGTTGTCTATCACGTACGAGTTTTGTGGATCGACTAGGGTATTTGATGCCTATAAATAGCTACCTAAACCTAGAGAAATGGGATCTTCTTCTTTTATTATTATTTTTCTCTAGCTAAAAGACAGAAACAGAGAGAGAAATAAAGTTTTGCTCCCTGGCTTTTCTTGTGAGTTTTTATCTTTAATTATATTTTTATTCTTTATCTTTTATTTATTTGTAGAATTCTTTTTAGCTATGAGTAGCTAAACTTGTTTTTGATTAGGGATGATTTCAAAGTCCTGAACAATGAAGCTTTAATTTCTTAAACCAAGTTTATTTCAAGTTTTATTTTATTGTTGATTATCTTTATTATTTTTAATGTTTAAGAATATTGAGGGGTTATTTAAAGTGATCGATTAAATTAACCAATCAATAATTCTTCTACTAGTATTGGGGTTGGTGATACGTGTAATTGTCACTCAATTCTTTACAGAAGTAGTAAATCGCAAGAGCTGATAGAGGGATTACGTTAAGCAATTGTGTATAAAGATAACACTAGTAAGGTGCCGAGCCTATGCGTCTGATGCTATGATCAACCTGATTCACAGAGTGTAAAGCATTCGTTAATCTACACCTTGAGAGCTTATTCTTGGTGGGTTATTTGGATAGAAACTGGTAGTCGAGCGCTCCGTATCCAGTGACAATAGGAATCCGGGGATAGCAGAGCTTATTGCTATTCTACGGTTGGTAACAATATAAATTCAACAATAGATAAACTTGTATTCAATTAAGTTTCAGTTCAGTGACGGTGAAGGATTCCCTAGTCTTCTTTCTTCTTATAATTTACAACAAATCTTTTATATTTTCTTTTGTCATTTACTTTGATTAAAATCTAAAAAACCCCTTTTGGTTACTTTTTAAACAACTAAAAACTCCCTGCTCTTCGTGGGAACGAACTCCTTGCCATTATATTACCAGTTAATAGTGTGGAAAGAAGTAATTAATTTGCTGTGTAAACGACGCGCATCAAATTTTGGCGCAGCTGCCGGGGAGCAGTCGGTAGCTTTTAGTTGTTTTATTTTCTTTTAGTATTTTTTTTTATTTTGTTTTTATTTTGTTTTTTATTTTACTTAAAAAAAAAACATTTTTAATCATTTATTCTTAGATTTTACTCTAGATTTTTTTTTTTGGTTTCAGGTGCTTAATCTCTGGCACCGAAAGATTGGGATTATCTAAGGTGCGGAATTCAAACTCGCAAAGGAACGGTACTTCAAGCACGTCAGCAGTTACAACTAGAACCTTCTACAGAAGAGATGGTTAATACGGGATTTACGAGATAGATCCACCACCTCCACCACCTCCACCTCCACCTCCGAGAGAGGAAGACGTTGAGAGATCTAACATCACCATGTTTGGAATCTCAACCAATGTGTATTACTCTAAATGATACAAAGTGGAACTTAAGTCAAGCCTTCTTCATTGGGTTCCAAAGTTCAAGGGACTACCGGTGAAGATCCTAATCGACACCCGCAGCAGATTTGAGAATCTGATTAGAAGTATGAAAAAGAGCGATGATGATGATGATACGGCTTTTCTACAAGCTTTTCCGTTTTCATTAACGGACCAAGCAGACTCATGGTTCTATTATCTCCCTGTGGAAGTATTACCACATGGATAGGAATGAAAAAGTTGTTTTTGGAAAAGTATTTTCCCGCTTCTAAAGCCGCATCTATTCGCAAGGAAATTAGTGGCATTATACAGTTTTGGAGAATCTTTGTATGACTATTGGGAGAGGTACAAGAAATTGTTGGCGAGTTGCCCACATCATCAAATACCACCACAACTTATCATTACACACTTCTATGAGGGGTTACTACCGCATGAGAGACACTTGATTGATGCGGCTAGCGGTGGTGCAGTAATCGGCTAATAAAAATCGTCGAGGAGGCTACTAGTTTGATTGAGAGCATGGTGCGCAAATACGCAAAGCAATTTTATACTAGAGATTCATCGGTGGTTAGAAGAGTTAGTGAGATGGGAGATTCTTCACACATGGAGCAACGAATGAGTAATATGGAAAAAATGGTACAACGTATAGCATCTGCAGCTTGTTCCTTCATATGAAGAGGATGCCGAGGTAAATGCTATATTTCCTAATCGAGAGGCCAAGATATGATCCTTACTCTAATACTTATAATCTGGTTGGAAAGATCACCCAAATTTCGATTATGCGAACAAGCAAGTCTGCGGCTCTCCTAATCCATATGCGAGACAAGGTGGTTTTCAACAATCACAACTCCACCTCAAACTCAGCAACAAACTCAGAGTTCCAGTTTAGAGGAGATGATGAAGGTTATGATGCAAGAACAAAAGGGAATGTCTCAAAAACAAGATGTTATCTTGCAACAAAACCTACAATATCAACAAAAGAATGATCTTCTTTGTTAGAGACTTACAAATGCAGATGGGGCAAATGGCGGCGATATGAATGCTAAAAACACAAACATCAACAAAGTTACCATCACAACCTTTTTGTGAATCCAAGAGAGCAGGTCAATGCCGTAACTCTAAGAAGTGGGAGACAAACTGAAGAACCACAACAACAACAACATGTGGTTCATGACGACATTGAGAAGGAAGTAGAAGCGGAAACCGTACCAAAGGAAAAGCCAACCTCAAACGGCCAACCTAAGGACACGGTTCCCACCTTTACCACACCACCTCCTTTCCCTAGTCGTTTTGCCAAGTCAAAGAAGCAAGCTCAAGACAAGGAGATCATGGATATTTTCAGCAAGATACAAATCAACATTCCATTTATTGAGGCTATCAGAACCGTACCCAGGTATGCCAAGGTTTTGAAGGATTTATGCACAAGGAAGGATAAGTTGATTGCTAATGAAATTACTCGGAGGTGGGAGAAAGTGCTACGGCTATGTTTCAAGAAGATGCCTGCGCTAAGTGTGAAGATCCAGGGGTTTCACGGTGCCAATTACTATTGGTAACCGACGATTTGAGCGTGCTTTACTTGATCTGGGAGCTTCCATAAGTGTTATGTCAGCCGATGTTTATGATTCTTTGAATCTTGGACCTTTAAAAGAGGCAAATATTACTATTCAATTGGCAAACAAGTCCAATATATATCCTAAGGAGTCGTGGAGGACGTGTTAGTTCAAGTGAATCAGTTAATTTTTAGGTTGATTTCTACATTGTGGATATGCAAAATGGAGAAAATTGTTCATCTACTTCGTTACTTCTTGGGAGACCGTTTATGAAAACAAAGAAAGACGAAGATTGATGTGGACAATGGTACACTCACTATGGAATTTGATAAGGAGATCATTCGCTTCAACATATTTGAGGCCATGCGTTATCCTAGTGATGTGCACTCGCTTTCTCTATTGATGTTATTGGTTCGTTGGCACAACAAATGTTTGATTTGAGCAATGAAGACGAACTTGGAGTCGTGTTGCGAAATAGCATTGATTTGGACGTTCATGGGCAGCCGAATGTGGACGTCGAATTAGTCAAAGAGATAGTGGAGATGTGTGGTGCTTTAACAACATTACAAGAAGCTCGAACGGGTAATATCTCTTATATTTCTTTACCCGTAACTAATGAGGTTCCTTTACCTTCTATTGTGCAGGCACCTAAACTAGAATTGAAGCCTCTTCCCGATCACTTAAAGTATGCTTACTTGGGTGATAAAGGGAGCTTCCAAGTGATTATTGCAAAGAATCTCAATGCTATACAAGAAGAACGTCTACTTCGGGTTCTGAAGGAGCACAAAACGGCCATTGGTTGGACAATTGTTGACATTAAAGGCATTAGTCCTTCAATGTGCATGCATAGAATCCTTATGGAAGATGATATCAAGCCGGTACGAGATGCTCAACGTAGGCTTAACCCCCCAATGATGGAGGTCGTGAAGAAAGAGATCCTCAAATTACTAAGTGTGGGGGTGATTTACCCATTTCTGATAAAGAAGTGGGTTAGTCCGGTGCAAGTGGTGCCTAAGAAATCAGGTGTCACCGTTGTTAGAAACCAAGATGATGAACTTGTTCCTACACGAGTTCAAACGGATGGCGAGTGTGCATAGACTACGTAAAGCTCAATTCGGCTACCCGCAAGGATCACTTTCCTTTGCCTTTCATTGATCAGATGTTAGAGAGGTTAGCGGGACATTCTCATTATTGCTTTTTGGACGGTTATTCGGGATACAATCAAATTTTTATTGCCTTAGGAGGATCAAGAGAAGACTACCTTTACTTGCCCTTTCGATACATTTGCATATAGAAGAATGCCATTTGGTCTTTGCAATGCGCCTGCCACTTTTCAGAGATGTATGGTCAGTATATTTTCTGACTATGTGGAAAATATCATTGAGGTATTTATGGATGATTTCAGTGTTTATGGTGATTCATTTGATATTTGTTTAAATAATCTTGAACTTGTTCTTAAAAGATGCATAGACACTAATCTTGTATTAAACTGGGAGAAATGCCACTTTATGGTAAACCATGGAATTGTGCTTGGTCACATCGTGTCCTCTCAAGGGCTCGAAGTAGACAAGGCAAAGATAGACTTGATTAGAAACTTACAATACCCCACTTCGGTGAGGGAGATTCGCTCGTTTCTTGGTCATGCAGGTTTTTATAGGCGGTTTATCAAAGATTTCTCCAAAATCTCAATGCCGATGTGCAAATTGCTACAAAAGGAGGTTGCCTTTAACTTCGATCAGGAGTGCAAGGATGCCTTTGATAAATTGAAGGGGATGTTGACTACTGCACCAATTATTAAGTCACCTGACTGGAGTTTGCCGTTCGAGTTAATGTGTGATGCAAGTGATTATGCAGTCGGAGTTGTTTTGGGTCAGAAAGTGGACAAGAGGTCACATGTGATTTATTATGCATCAAGAACCCTTAATGAGGCTCAAATCAATTATTCAACCACTGAGAAAGAGTTGCTGGCTATAGTATTTGCACTAGAAAAATTTAGATCATATTTAGTGGGTACAAAAGTGATTGTATATTCGATCATGCAAAGACTTCGGTACCTATTGAAAAAAAGAAGGAGGCCAAGCCAAGACTCATAAGATGGATTCTTTTCTTCTGCAAGAATTCAGTATTGAAATCGAGAGATAAGAAAGGTGTCGAGAATACTCATTGCGGATCATCTTAGTAGACTTGTTGTATCCGAAGAAGAACTTCCCTTACAAGATCGTTTTAGGACGAACAACTTTTCTCAATTGAATCAACACCTTGGTATCTGATATAGTAAACTATTTGGTTACAAGGCAAGTACCTAGTACGATGTCTAATTTTCAAAAGTTAAAGCTTAAGAAAATAGCCAAACAAGTATGTGTGGGATGAGCCCTACTTGTGGAAATATGGTGTCGATCAGATTATCCGCAGTGCGTACCTAACTCGAATTTCAATCAATTCTATCTTTTTGTCATTCTTATGCATGCGGTGGTCACTTTGGTTCTAAACGTATCGCTCTCAAAGTTCTTGAGAGTGGCTTTTATTGGCCTACCCTATTCGAGGATGCATATGCTTTTTGCAAATCTTGTGATAGATGTCAACGAACGGGCAATCTAGGTGCTCGAAATCAAATGCCACTCACACCGATTCTTCATGTAGAGATTTTCGATGTGTGGGGTATTGATTTTATGGGCCCTTTGTTAATTCGAATGGAAAATATTATATACTTCTTTTTGTGGATTATGTTTCTAAATGGGTGGAAGCTAAAGCCACCCCTACTAATGATTCTCAAGTTGTTTGTGAGTTTGTGAAGGAATATATTTTCTCTAGACATGGTACACCAAGAGTGGTTATCAGTGATGGAGGTTCGCATTTCAAGAAATCCTTTCATGCTCTCCTAAAGAAGTACAACATTACACACAAGGTTGGCACGCCGTATCACCCACAAACTAGTGGGCAAGTGAAATCTCAAATCGCGAGATCAAGTCCATTTTGGAGAAAAGCTGTCAATACTACAAGAAAAGATTGGAGCTTCAGGCTTAATGATGCACTTTGGGCGTATAGAACGGCGTATAAGACACCAATTGGTATGTCTCCATATCGGTTGGTTTATGGAAAAGCTTGTCATCTCCCAGTTGAACTTGAGCATAAGGCTTTTTGGGCGGTAAAGATGTACAACATGGAGTATGATGAAGTTGGGAAACAAAGGAAGCGACAAATAAATGATTTGGAGGAGATACGTAATGATGCTTATGAGAGCTCTCGTATATACAAGGAAAAGACGAAGTTATTCCACGACAAAATGATTTCTCGAAAAAGTTTTGTTGTGGGACAAAAAGTTCTCTTATTTAATTCTCGTCTTAAGTTATTTCCTGGAAAGCTAAGGTCCCGATGGGTGGGCCCATTTGTTGTTACTAATGTTTTTCCTCATGGTGCAGTTGAAATAACTAGTCCAAAACTCGGGAAAGTTTTCAAGATCAACGGCCATAGATCGAAGCCATACTACGAGAACTTCACTACAGTGGATGTTGATGAGATTGAGCTTCGTGATTTACTTCCTCTGGAGAAGTAATTTGGAGAATGCCAAGTCGGGCTGAGGACGTAAAACTAAGCGCTAAATGGGAGGCAACCCATCGGTTTTGTATCTCTATCTTTTGTTTTTAGTTTTCTTCTTTTGCATATCATATTTTGATTTCCCACCTTGACTTTACTTAGGATTTAGTCAATTACATTGAGGACAATGTAAAGTTTAAGTGTGGGGGAGTGTTTGGATATTTTGCATATAGAGTTTTTAGCCTTTTTGAGTCAAAATTTTTGTAAATTTTTGCATAAAAAAACCTCCAACTTGTAGAGATTTTAGAGTCACTAGCATACTTCTAGGTATGTTTACATAGAGATTCCGACCGACATAATCGAACTTGGAAGTGTTAGGGAACTACGTTGGATTTCTTACTTGTTAGAGTGTTAAATAATGGATTTAATCATGCCGGTGATGCAAATTAGGAGCAGAGAGAAATGCATTATTAGAGTTGCTTTGATCAATCATTAGTGGAGACTACCTATTTTCAAATCAACAGAGGCACTGCACCAAATTTCTTTGTAGTGACTAAAGAGCTTTCTTTTGAGTGTGTGTCACCGTACGTTAATTCGGGTAGAATGGTGAGCTACCCAACCTCCCACCAATAGAAGCACTACTCTTTGATCTCTTGAGTGCTAATTTTGTCAATCATAAGGGTGACGTCTATAGATGAACACCACCTTCTTGTAGTTTGATTTGCGGTAGCACCATTCTCTCTCTCGCCGCCTTGTGAGATCCATAGAAACACCAAACATCATTAACAAGGGAGCGACATCAAAATCTACAAGGAAATTTGAAGACGTTTAAGGTTTACAAGCAACAATTCACGGAAGAGCAAAATTTCATATCCAAGTAAAGCAACAAACAGTGAGCAGATTTACATATATGTTGAAGACTTACACATAAGGAGCATAAATTATATCCAAGTATGAAGACTTATTTGCAAGAGCAGAGAAAATCAAAAGATGAGAATTATTGAAGTTTATGATACGAAGACAATACAAGTTGTGAAGATCAAAGTGGTAAAGTACTTCTTTTATGGCCATGTTAATTTTAATTTCGTTACTATTTTTAGTTGCAATCTTTTTGTCTTAAAAAAAAAAAAAAATGAAAAAAAAAAAAAAGAAAAAAAAAAGAAAAAAGAAAAAAAAGAAATACAAAAAGATTTGCATTAGGTTGTTATTTGTTCAATAAAGCCATGGGGAAGAAAAATATATAAAGAAGTTTCAAGCAACAAGGAAATTGAAGAGAAAAGAGTTACAAATTGTCAGAGTTCTACGAAGTTCAAGAGATTATCATCAGCAGTTGAAGACCGAAGACGAAGACCAAGAAGATGAAGAAGACGATCCGAAGGAAGACATTTCTATTGGATGTTGTGAGAGTGGTGCTTTCATCATTGCAATCAGATGTGAAGGTGGTAAGTACTCTCATCCTCGATAATAATGGTTGATTTCCTTTCTTAGAGATCATCAGAAAAAATATCTTTATTTTCCACGATTTTGTGGAGTCTCCAGAAATATTTCGGAAGGTTTCCTTCCCACCATTCAACGTGTGTAGGATTTCTCTCTTCATTCCTACCTACACACATGTGAGACCCATAAAAAAGTTGTCTTATTGAGTGCAATTATCATAAAATCCTTTTAAGTGAGGCAGAAGTCGAGGCGAAATGCTTATTGATCGCTCTCAAACACGCGTTCTCTCATTATGGTGTGGTTATTTCTCACTCAACATTTAAGAATGAGAATATGTTCTTTGGTATTTCTAACTTCTTATTACTAGCATGCAGAAACTCTATGTCCTCATAGCTCTTTGGATGCTTGGGAAGCTGGAACGCTTTGAAGTTGGAGTAGGTTTTGTGGGTATACCTCTCGTAAACCCTCACGAGACTATAACTCGTCCACTAGGGACACCTAGGGGTTTAAAGGCTTGTTACATTCCGCTAAAAGTAACCGTATCCTCGTCGAAATGGAGTTGTTGTAGTCTAGTTTAGTTTGCTCGAGGACTAGCAAAAGGCAAGTGTGGGGGAATTTGATAAGTGCATATTTCACATATATTTAGTGTCAATTTCATACTAGTATTTGTTTGTTTTCTTGCAAATTATTGTATATTACGCTTGTTTTCTCTTATTTGTATTTTGTTAGATAAATCATCCAAAAGAAGTGAATTTGCACTTAATTGTGCAAGGAAAGAAGCTAGCTATAAGTGGAGAAAGGCCAAAGACCAATTGGAACTCGTTCAAATACAAGATTTCTACTTTTCATTGGGTAGAGGACGAGAAGATGAAGACGATGGCGAAAGAACGGAGTCATTCTGAGTTCGTATGAAGAAGTTATGAGCAAAACAAGAACTCATAAGCAAAGGGCAAAATGGTCATTTTATCGGGAAGTACTATTGGCACTCCCGCTGTACGTTAAGGGGCAGTCATTCTGTTAAGGGGTGACTGTTTCAAGGAACCGCTAAAGGCAGTTCGATCTCTTACACAAGGGGAGGCAGGAATTAAAAATATGTTGAAGGCACCGGCCTATTAACTCAAGGCACCACCACCTTCTTCCTCGACTTCAACAGAACAGAAAAGAAAATCACCGGCTGGTGATGCTGATGATCGTGATAATCAAGATGGGAATGATTTGGAGTGATTCTCGAATCCGAATGGGTCATTAGGTTATTGAAGGTGTTAGAAGAGATGGGTCGTGCTTCAAAATGGTGTTAACAGATCGGTGATGGTGCTGTCGTCGATTATCGACAGTGATTGTGAATTGCTGTAGAAGTGCGGTTCATGGCAGCGATGGAAAGTTCGAGTTGCTGTGAGATGAAGTTCAGGTCAAGCAACAAGGCAAAGAGGGTTGCTTTTGGTGATCGATGGGGAGAAACCAGCCGAGCTTGGTGATGATATGTTGAGGAGAAGTTATCGATGGAGGGTACTCGAGCTTGGTAGTAGACATCACAGGCCATTGAAGACGAGAGAAAAGAGAAGTCTGGTGGAGTTTGAAGCTGTGATGGATGGTTTAGAGAGATGGCAGTGATGATGGTGCTTGCAGCCTCCATGGATCGGAGATAGAACTGTTATCAAGCTTGAAAAGGTACAGA